>CM046443.1:77785349-78187849 GCA_025506515.1 Flaveria trinervia | reverse complement strand
GGAAAGCAAACTTTCATTAATAATTTTAAAATTAAGAAGTACAATATTTTAATAAACAAAAAAGAAAATTACTCGTCGATATCAATTAAGGGGACTAAATGCTCTAGACAACTAATATGCGCAGATCACCCAAGACTAAAATGCATGCATATCCTTGCTACACAACTACCCTAAGGATGTTCTCGTCAACAATTGGTTCTAGTACTGGATCCCCAATGTGTACATGTGATATGACACTTCTAAACTATGAATCTCCAATGAATCATGCATTAACTAAAGTCCCGGCCATATAAATACAAAGGGATTGAGAGATAAAAGAAAACAACCAATCCTAAAAGTATGGCAATATATACATGGCAATAATACAAATAATACAAATATATTATAAGAATATCTCTTGTTAATACGCCCTCGCAATCAAAGCAATAGCCGGTCAAATGTGTAGTCTGTCTCTAAACCAATGAAATAACTGTCTTGATAAGCCTTTAGTGAAGATGTTCGTGTATTGATAATTGGCTGGTACATGAAGAACCTGAATGAAACCCACCCGGATCTTTTCTCGAACAAAATTGATATCTATCTCGACATGTTTTGTCCGTTGATGCTGAACCGGATTATGTGACAAATATATAGTGGAAGAAATATTACAATAGATGATAGAAGCCGTTCATATAGGAACATGCAACTTAACCATAAGGTTCCAATCCAAGATAGCTCTATAACGGTGTTAGCAACCCCATGGTACTCGGCTTCAGCGCTGAACCGAGATCGTGGGTTGTTGTTGTTTTGAGGACCACGAGACCAAGTTGTCACCAATAAACATACAATACCAGGATGTAGACTAGCGAGAGTTGGGGCACCCCCCCCCCCCCCCCACAACAATCAACATCTGAATATGTAGTTAAATCGATGGATTTGGAGGGTGAGAGGTGCAAGCCACAGTCCATGGGGAGGGTTTTGGGCCTGCGCAGAAGAGTAGGTGAGCATCGATATGTAGGTGGGAAGGTTTTGAATTAGGTTAAAATGTTGATATTTGAGGGTAAAAAGATAATTTCATCTATTAAAAAGAAGTTAAAAAAAGTCTCTTGTAAGATTCAAACTCATGACGTAAAGGATGCAAGAAACAACTTTCAACGCATGGAACCACTGAGCTAAGACTAGAATTTTAGTTAAAGTTCAAACTTAAAATTATTTATGGGTTCACCTTCTGAAAAACTATGAGTTCACACGTTTTTTCGGTATTATACATACACTACACACTCAAAAATCAATGGGGTCACATGACCCAGTTCCATTGCCTGTAGATCTGCCCTGCATATAAATACAAAGAGATTGAAAGATGAAATGAAACAATCTATCCTAAAAATATGGAAACAATACAAATAATACATATACAATATAAAAATCTCTTGTTAATAGGCACATACATCATCTTTTATGATCATGTTCTGCAAAATACAAATAATACAAATATAATATAAAAATATATCTTGTTAATAGGCACATACATCATCTTTTATGATCATGGTGTGCAAAATACAACATGCTTTATATATTTTGAAAGAAAACTGAAATTAACTCTCGAGATTACTTATATTTTGTTGCAGTACAAGTATGACCACAACATATATAATCAAGAACAATCAGTTTCATATAAAACATAATAAGTTTGAGTTACCTTTGCTAGGTTTGTAACACTAGTCCTTTGATGTATGTCATGACAATCTCCTCACAGACTGATATGATAAGAGTGATACTGTATCTTATTTTCATTAATCACCTTTACAATTAACTGTTCAAAGTTTGTGTTTATATATGGGTAGCAAGCTTTTACTTTTGCAGCTCAAAAAAAAACTAGCTTTTAGTTTTTCTTTAAAAATTGGTTTTTATGGACGTTGACTTCACTTCCACATGTCTATAAATTAAAGCTCTTAAGATCTCCACTCGTGAATTGAGAAGAACACCATTGCTTCAGGGTAGAAAGATCACTCTGATAATCACACACAGGTATTTTCTTATTGAATCAGCGCATTTCTTGTTAATACACTCCATTATTAATCAATAAGGACATTGCAGCCCAAAAGATGAACAACCCAACTGCAGGCTCTGGTCCTACAACTCCTGCCAATATTCCCGTAGGCAACCATCAACATCATCATCAGCAGCAGCAGCAGAACCACACTGTCGTTCAGATTCCTCCGCCACAATTGACACCACCAACGCCACCACCATCGAATCTACCTCGTTCAGATCTAATTTTAGGTAATTTCTCCACTGCTTCATTGGTATTTCCTGTACTACCTTGCATGAGTAAAAATTTTTTAAAACTCATATATAACTTACCTGACACTCAATATCAAACTACAATCTATTAATTAGTTATCTTTTTATCCATATATAACTTAACTAACAGTGTTTGACAAAATTGTTTGAACTGAAGGAAGTAGAGAAGAGTACATC
Organism: Flaveria trinervia; assembly: GCA_025506515.1. NCBI lineage: Eukaryota > Viridiplantae > Streptophyta > Magnoliopsida > Asterales > Asteraceae > Flaveria > Flaveria trinervia. The sequence continues at coordinate 78,185,389 of CM046443.1, read as the reverse complement.
AATGTTGGTGTTCCACTCTATGAAGCAGCAATCAAAGGAGATTGGAATGCTGCTAAACGAATTCTCAAAGAAAACCAAGATCTGATACATTTTGCCATCACCGAGAATTATGAAACACTGCTTCACATTGCAGCATCAGCAGAAAGCAGTAAGGCTGTGGAAGAGTTTGTGATGAATCTAGTAGGTTTGATGGAGAAAAAGGATCTGGAGCTACAAAATAAGAATTACAATACTGCTCTTAGTTTAGCAGCTGCAGCAGGAAACATAAAAACAGCAAGGATAATGGTGAACAAGAATCCGGCATTAGTAGACATCCCTGGTAATAAGAAAATGATGCCATTGTATATGGCTGCCTTATTTGCAAAACCTGATATGGTGAGGTATTTGTATGGTATCTCTAAGAAAATGACCGGAGACTTTTGGGATGATGCTAATCGCGGTTGGGTCCTACTAAGATGCGTTGAAGCTGAAATCTTTGGTATGCAGTTGTTTTTATTTTTATCATGGTTGTATTTCATGACTTTCTTGTGCATTTATGCATTGACCTATACAATTCTTTTGCAGATGTTGCTCTAAAAATAGTGAATGACTGCCCCCAACTCATTGACAGGAAGCCATTAATGACTGATGTGCTCTTAGCTTTGGCTGAGAAGCCTGATGCATTTAAAGGAATAAAACCACATATTATCTTCAGAATCATCAACTCAAGTAAGTATATGCTCATTGATCCATTTTCATTGTTTCATTCTACTTTCAACGCATAAACACTCAACATGCTTTCGACTTCTTGGTGTACTTTAAACTGATTTCTGTCTGATTCTATTAGCTTCATATGTCAATTTTAGTCAGATTATTTTATATAAATCATATGATAGTCTTCTTGTTTTTCTTCTAGTTTTTGCAGTGTTTCATGTGAAAGTAATGCCTAATGAAAAAGAAAGTGAAGCCCTCCAGTTATTAAGAATAATTTGGAAAAGAATTGCGACAATGCAACGGAAAGACATTGATGACATAATCAGAGGGCCAATTGTAGAGGTTATAAAGGAAAACAAAATAAGCAAGGGTTACTTTTCCCGGGTACTTTTTGTTGCAGTGAAAACAGGTAACACGTGTTTTATAGTTGAGCTCATTCGATCATATCCTGATCTAATTTGGAAAAAAGATGACAAAGGAAAAACCATATTTCACTTAGCAGTGAAACGCCGTCAAATAAATATATATAAGTTGTTGTATGAGATCGGTGCAATGAAAGATTTAATAACTCCCATTAAGGATGTGAAAGGCAATAACATGTTGCATATGGTTGCAAAGAGTGGCAAGCAAAAAAGATATCAAGGTGTATCTGGAGTTGCTTTCCAAATGCAGCGAGAGTTATTATGGTTCGAGGTACATGTTTCTTTTCAAGTCGATGCCCTATATGTCTTTTTTCACGTGTTCATAAGTTCAACTACTTGGATCCCAAGTAATCCCGTGGTCTCATATAAAAAATAAAATAAAAATAAAAAACCAAAAAAAGCAAAACAGGTGGTATATATTTAGTAAGAGTTTTCCTAACAAATCTGTTGCAAGAAAATGATAGTCCAAATCTTTTCGCTTTTAATTATATCCTTTATTATAAAATGTTGAACCTCAAATGGAAACAGATAAAATTAGGTTAATATTATGGTATGATTGTTTTGGTAAATATAATTATGGCGCTATATATTTACTTATCAGCATATTTAAGAAATGAACAAAAAATGTACGAGGTCCGACATGATTCGAAGCGTACTACGTGTCAGGAGGTAGAGCAGATGATCCCACCTCAATATAGGCTAAAGAAGAATAAAGATGGTGAAACACCACAAGACCTGTTCACCAGGAAGCATGCAGATTTAGTAGACAAAGGCGAGAAATGGATGAAAGATACAGCATCTCAATGCCTAGTGACTGCAACTCTCATAGCCACAATTGTATTTGCAGCAGCTTTTACACTTCCGGGTGGATACAATCAGGATACGGGCATTCCTTTCTTCCGCAAAGAACCATCCCTCATTATTTTTGTGATATCAGATGCGGTTGCTTTAATATCCTCATCAACTTCTGTTCTCATTTTCTTATCTATCCTTACATCACGTTATGCGGAACATGATTTCTTGAAGTCCTTACCCAAAAAACTTGTGAATGGTCTTGCAACACTCTTCCTTGCTATTTTAGCCATGATGATTGCATTTAGTGCGAGTTTCTTTGTACTTTATAATAAAAAGTTGGAATGGGTGCCTACACTCGTCACCGCTTTGGGTGGCATTCCGGTTATTCTCTATGTCATACTGCAGTATCGTCTTTTCAGGGATGTTTTTAAGTCGGCATATCTCTCTGGTAACCTCTTTAAGCGCAAGAAACGTGTTCTTTACTATTAAAATCATTGTAACTTTTGTTCTGTTTCAAGTTTAATAACTAGTTTTGTATTGTAGTTTATGCACTCTAATAACTAGTTTCGTATTGTAGTTTATGTACTCTAATAACTAGTTATTCTTCTCTGTCCATGAATTTCTTTAATCATTTTGATTGAAGTTAGCAGCTATGTTTTGTTTCATAATGTTCCAGTAATTTGTAATTATTGAATTATAATTTAGAAACCTAAAAAGAAACTTAATCATATTTTTATCGACTTCAGTATGCAGAAAACAAATTCTACTTTTGTTTATAACAGTTGGAGCGCATATAGTGAAAGCCAAACTTGTAGGAAAACATTTTGCTTCAACATTAAAAAACTAAAGACACTCTATTTGTAAGAAAAGTGCCTACTACAAAATGTTTTAAAAATAATAAGATATACATATCGAACAAACAAGAATACATCTAACCCGTTTTCTTGGATACTCAGCATAGTCATGTATGATGAGAGAGCCACCTGCTGACCTCGTGTTCATGAACCTCAATCTGATCATCAACGACTAAAACGGAACGAATAAAGCTACTAAAACAGAACGAATAAAGCATTGAACAAATAAAACATTAGAGTTTTTGCTATGATGACATGTTCGACATGCTTCCCATAAAACAATATTTGACTGCTCATGAACCCCTCAAGAAATGTCGCTCCAAAAAATCCTTTTATTTTTTAAAGCGGTTTCCATAACCACATCAAAATATTATCTAAACTGCCCTGCTTTGAACCTATTTTGACTATCGTTTGTGTTCTTCTGGTGGCATCAATGGCTAATAATGCTTCTTTATGCACCCCTACAATGTCCATAAACACGTTTTCAGTGGAGTTCATATAAAGAAAATAGCTATTAGATTCATATGAAGAGAGTACATGAACATATCTAACTATCATAAGATCTCCGGTAAGAATTTTATTTGATATATGGTATTGATCACCATATTCGAGTCCAAAATTTGCAAAATGTATCCTATCATAGAAGGAAAACATTACTCAAACTCAAATAATATGATTTCAACCTCAAGTATGCCAAAGTGATGTAGACGGAAAACAACATAACAATTGAACTTTTTGATTCACCAAAAATACTAGAAACAATTCTTTTAACTGCTGTTGATTCTCAAAAAATACTGATAATTAAGGGTTTAACACACTAGCACACACAGTGATAAAGAAAAAAAATTATTTTTCATAAACTTTTACATAAATATAAAAAGCAAGCCAAAAGTCATATGGGATTCAAAATGTAAATGAACAAAAACTAGGCCATCAAAAAAAAAACTAGAAATAAACAAAACGTAAAATAACTCATAAATTAAGCCATTTTTGAGCCTGAATGGTGACCCAGACTACTTACAGCGTTTGTAGCAACGTCCTCCTCGATCCAGTTGTCGTTTTGACGGGTCAGACGCTCAAAATGGAGTCTTCTAGCTCAAGTTATGACCAATTTAGTGAAGCCAATTTGCGATCATTATGCAACTCACCTAGAGAATCATTGTCTCGTGCATTGTTACTCTAATGGGAGCCATACCTTGTGAATGTTCACCATGATAGGAGCTTAGTACTTGTATTAGCTCAAAACTAAAGTGTAAGATAATGAAACGAGAGAGCATGAAAGTATGAAAGTAAGAAAGTATAGACAAATATTAATAATGCAAAGCTAAGGTTTTCAAATAACTAATATGTGAAGCGTTCTCTAAAGTTTCAATACTAGAACTCATTCAATAATGTTGACTTTATATACATTTAGCTTGACATGTAAAACAGTGAAGGAATAAATAATGATGGCTTGGCACACATGTGAGTTTACCTCGATGCATGTAAGACTAGCATTCTAATAGTTGTTAGTTTGATAGATAGATCTATGATGCTTGTAATAGATGATATAAAATGACCATTGTATTGATGTTTTAATTCCCTTGCTATAGTATTAGTGTTTAAAGTTAAAGAATTATGTGCTTATGATGTCAGTAATCCAACTGTTTGGTTGCTTGAAAAGAGTGCCTTACATTAATATTGTCTTTTAATGGAGAGTTCATAAGAAAACCATTAGAGAAAACCAATGAAACTTGTCATATAATTTATAGATCTTATAATCTCTATCCTCTATACATTTATGTGTGTGTATAGATGCAAGTAGAGAACAAATGAAAACTGTAACATAATTTTACATATACATCAAACACAAGTTATGTATACGTAAAAATTTTCATTCAACATAGTGCGACATATACATAACATTCTTTATTTTTGTATTTATGTTCAATATATATGTATGAAAATACTTAATCACCCTTTTACATTTAAAAGAACAAAAAAAGTATACATTATGTTACTGGTTTTGATGGTATTTTTAGTTTGCGTGTAACTATTGGTTTTCTTATAATTCTTGTTCTTTTATTATTTTCTTTAGTTAATAAATTTCTACACTAAGTGTTACATAAAGGTTCAGTTATTCCACTAGACCAGACCAGTTGGAGAATATACAATTTATTAATTTAGGTATACATTGATACAACAGTCAGGCACTTCTACGATGGAGAGAGAATGGAAGAGTAAAAGAGTTTTGGCAAGAGATTCGAAGAAGATTGCAACAAGAAAAGATGAAGGTGTATGACACGAGGTTCGAGGAATACAAAGAAAGGAAACTCATAACAAGAACAAGCACGTTGATAATCAAGATGAAAAGGCCACAACATTCTATCTGTCAAATCGGCCAGAGTTGTAAGGCCCCGTTCCTGGAGACCTCATAGTTGGTCAATTACAGCAGTTAAAACATTAAACATTATAATTATACGAACTTAAGCAACGGAAATGATTTATCAAAAACCATTCATTTCATTTAAAACACGGTTATTAAGCAATACATCACCATTAACTGTTTACAAAAGAATTGTTTATATGCATTACAAAACAACAGCAACACAGAGTACGAATGGATGTCAGACTTTTCCTGCCGAGTAGCTTCACCCTCGTGCCATCCTCAGCAATAATTACCTGCCAACTGAAAATGTATAAAAGTCAGCGTTGCTGAGTGAACTCTAGTTTTATAAGTAATAAAATACTTTCTATATGTTGTATAAAAAATACTCTTTTCTGTAAAATACAACTCTGTACTGTATATGCGAGCACGCATCAACTATATGAACAAATATTGTTCGTTCTCGTTACTGTATGCTTTGTTTGATCTATAAACTTTTATCTTTATGTTTCACTTTCTGTATGAACCAGTGAGCAATACCCCAACTATATGCGCGATGGAAAACGGGTAATAGGCCATCTATACCCCTCGAAAGGGTCAACTGTATCCCTTGAAAGGGTCAACTATATCCCCCGAGAGGGTCAACTGTATCCCTCGAAAGGGTCAACTGTATCCCTCGAAAGGGTTCTGTGTACTATGTACAAGGCCAACCCAATCACCCAGGACACGCTACAAAGGTCCTGCCAATCTTAATTGATTGACCCTGTGTGCATAATAGGGTAGCTAACCCACAATACAGTTGAGCTAACGACAACATGGTCGTGTACCTCCCGTAAGCTTGCAAGATTTGTTAACATTTTCATTAATGTTCCTCTTCTTTTCTTTATTACTCTTTCACTTTATTATTACGATATACTTTATGTTACGATAATAACATACCACGTAAAGTCACATACTATAAGTAATAATGATAATAGCGATAACAATAATAAGGAATAATCATAAGTAATCATATCATGCATGAAACATAATCATTAATAAGCCCTTAGTCAACCTCGGTCAAAACCCTAAAGCACAGCCTCCTAGAAAATTCTGTAAAAAATTTCTAAGTGCTTAGGCGCATGGGAACTATCTGGGTGCATGAGTCCTGTTCGGGCGTTTCATCACTATGTAGGCGCATTAGCCAACACTTAATCATTTATCACTTTAGGCGCATGAACTATTCAGGCGCATGGGCACTATTTGTGCGCATGAACACTTAGACGCATGGGTAATTCGGACGCATGGACACTTAGGCGCATGAGTCACTTGGGCGCATGGACACTATTGGGGCGCATGGCCCTACACTTAGTTGTTCGGCTAACATTTCTAGGCGCATGGGCCACTGTTCAGGCGCATGGGCTGTACTTAAACATTTCTAAGGTAATCTTAGGCGCATGGGCTACTGTTTAGGCGCATGGACTACACTTAAATCTTTCTAAGGCATTTTCAGGCGCATGAGCCTTATCTAGGCGCATGGACCTTCTGTTCAACATGTTTCCGGTATGTTTTCAACCCAATCATCAAATTCATCTGTTCTAAGCTTAATGTGGCTATTCTAAACATGAATAACCTATAAGCATTTAGGAATCACATCCAATCATGCACAATACATATGGACATACATACTCAAACATTGTAAAAATCATTTAAATACATTTTCAGCCCCAAAGATGTTTGAAAACAAGTAAAAACCAGGGTCTAGAACTCACCTGATGCAACTTGGGTGTTCTTCCTTTCTAACCCGCTTGCAATGAGTTCAACACCTAAAAACAACACCAAACACACACACCCGAGCACATACACAAACACATAAGCACATATGCATACAACCGGGACAAAACCCGTCATAAACACTTAAAAACCATAAATTCTTACCTTGAATTCGTTCACTTCTTCTTCTTCTTCAAGCCGAGAGTTTCCCCTGCTCTCTCTCTCTAAAAACGATGAAGATGTTGATGTGAAGTGAGGGTGGGCGGCCATGCCCACCTTTACACCAACTTTCGAAAGTTTTGTTCTTTTTGGACACTTTTAGTCCTTCCACTTGGACTTTATTGCCTTTCTTGCTTTTATTTTTTATATATTGTCTTTTAAAAAAATACCGGGTGTTACAAGTCCACCCCCCTTATATAGGTTTCGTCCCTGAAACCTGATATTCCTCAAACAGACGAGGATAATGCTTCCTCATCTCCTCCTCAGTTTCCCACGTAGATTCGAATCCCTTCCTGTGCTTCCACTGTACACACATGAGAGGAACCACTTTCTTTCGCAGCCTCTTTTCTTTACGATCAATGATTGCCACTGGTTGCTCCACATAATTGAGCCTTTCATCAACTTCAATGTCCTCCAATGGAACAATCATGTCTTCATCAGCTAAGCACTTTCTCAAATGAGATACATGGAATGTCGGGTGAATTCCACTTAACTCATCTGGCAACTCCAATCTATAGGCCACCTCCCCTACTTGAGCAAAGATTCGGAAAGGTCCTATGTATCTCGGGCTTAGCTTACCTCGTTTTCTGAATCGGATGATACCCTTCCAAGGTGAGACCTTCAACATAACCCGGTCACCCATCTGGAACTCAATTGGTCTACGTCGTTTATCGGCATACGACTTCTGTCTATCTTTGGCTGCCTTCATGAAGGCTTTGATCCTCTCAAGCTTCTCAGTCGTAGCCTTGATTACCTCGACGCTTCCCAACTCTTTTTGACCAATGTCACCCCAACAAACGGATGTTCTGCATCTCCTACCGTATAGCATCTCATATGGTGGCATACCAATGCTGGCATGATAGCTGTTGTTGTATGAGAATTCAGCTAACGGTTAGTTGTTATCCCAACTTCCACCAAAATCGATCACACATGCCCGAAGCATGTCCTCCAAAATTTGAATGGTCCTTTCTGACTGACCATCAGTTTGGGGATGATAAGTCGTGCTAATATGTAACCTCGTCCCCATGGCGTCGTGGAATTTCTTCCAGAATTTAGACGTAAACCGGGTGTCACGATCAGACACAATGGACACCGGCACACCATGACGAGTTACGATCTACTTGATGAACAGGTCAGCCAACCTCTCGGATGAATATGTCTCACGGATCGGTAGGAATTGAGCACTTTTCATCAAACGGTCAACAATCACCCATATGGCATCGTACCCCTTCGGAGTACGTGGCAGCTTTGTAATGAAATCCATGGTGATGTGCTCCCACTTCCATTCTGGTATATCCAAAGGTTGGATCTTCCCATATGGATTCTAATGTTCTGCCTTTACCTGTAGGCAAGTAAGGCACTTACTCACATACTCCACCACATCACGCTTCATACCCGGCCACCAATAATCTTTCTTCATATCTTGATACATCTTTGTGGCACCAGGATGAATCGAGTATCGAGTCTTGTGAGTTTCATCCATAATCCTCACACGTAGATCCCCGAAACGAGGAATCCACACCCGTCCAAATCGAGTTTTAAGACCAAGTGTGTTTTCACCCAATTCCCCAACCAGACCTCTCATTCTTTCAGAGTTTAGATGATCTTCTTTTAATGCCTCATCCTGAAACTCTTGACTTGCTTCATTACATCAGAGGTCATGATCAGTTGGTATGCTTTCACCCGAATCGGCTCGGGCCTCTCCTTCCGGCTAAGAGCATCGGCCACCACGTTGGCTTTGCCTGGATGGTAATGGATCTCGCAATCATAATCCTTTATAAGCTCCAACCATCGCCTCTGCCTCATGTTCAGATATTTTTGCTCGAAGAAGTACTTCAAGCTCTTATGGTCCGTGAAAATGGTGCACTTCGTCCCGTACAGATCGTGCCTCCAAATCTTTAGTGCAAAGACCACGGCTGCTAGCTCCAGGTCATGAGTAGGGTAGTTGACCTCATGAACTTTCAACTGTCGGGATGCATAGGCTATACCTTCCCCCTTTGCATTAATACACACCCCAACCCCGAGTAAGAAGCATCTGAATATATCACCAAATCCTCGCTTCCTTCAGGTAATGACAAGACAGGAGCTTGAGTCAACCTCACCTTTAACTCCTCGAACACCTGTTCTTGGGCTTGACCCCATATCAACTTCACATCCTTCCAGGTCAACTTGGTTAGTGGAGAAGCGATCTTGGAAAAGTCCTGAATGAACCTTCGATAATACCCCGCCAACCCCTGAAGCTACGAATCTCGGATGGCGTCTTTAGAGACTTCCATTGCATCACAGTCTCCACCTTAGCAGGGTCTACCATAATCCCCTCGGGATTTATCACGTGACCTAACAACTGAACTTCGCGTAAGCAGAACGCGCACTTGGAGAATTTGGCATACAACTTCTCCCTTCTTAAGGTCTCTAACACCTCTCGAATGTGATCGGCATGCTCCTCTTCGCTCTTCGAATAAATCAGGATATCATCAATAAACACAATCACTAATTTATCTAACATTAGCCGACATACTCAATTCATCAAATCCATAAACGTAGCTGGCGCATTGGTCAAACCAAATGACATAACAAGGAATTCATAATGACCGTAGCATGTGCGAAAAGCTGTCTTAGGGATATCCTGCTCCTTCGCCTTCAGTTGATGGTAACTAGATCGAAGATCTATCCTTGAAAACCAACTGGCACCTCGGAGCTAGTCAAATAGATCATCTATTCTTGGTAGGGGGTATCGTTTCTTCACTGTCAACTTGTTAAGCTCACGGTAATTGATGCAAATCCTCATACTACCGTCTTTCTTCTTCACAAACAGGACCAGAGCACCCCAAGGAGAGATACTCGACCTAATGAACCCCTTATCGAGCAGCTCTTGCAACTGCTCCATCAGTTCTTTCATTTCTGTGGGAGCTAATCGATATGGTGCTTTGGCAACGGGTTGAGCACCGGGTATCAGATCAATTTGGAACTCAATTTAGCGATCAGGTGGCACGCCGGTAAGTCTTTCGGGAATACATCCGGAAAGTCACACACAACTGGTACATCAGATAGTTGCGGTGTTGGCGCGTCCACATCCATTACATAGGCCAAGTAGGCACTACATCAACGCCTCATGCACTTTCCCGCCACCGCCATCGAAATCATTTTCAGGATCGTTGTGACGCGATCTCCATAAATCGTAATCAAACTCCCATCGAGCGCAACTAATCGAATCATCTTCTTGCAACACATAATGTTTGTTTCATAGGTTGCTAACCAGTCCATCCCTAGTACCACATCAAATCCACCTAGGGGTATTACGTGTAACCTAGCAGCACACCTATGACCTTCTAGTTCTATGGCACAGTCCTCTATCATATCAGTAATTCTAGTGGACTTACCAATAGTAGTTTCTACATGAAATGATGCACCGACCTTGCTACTACTAACAGGCAACTTAGCACAGAAAGTAGTGGAAATAAAACTCCTACTAGCACCGAAACCAAACAATATAGAGGCACAAGTTTGGTTTACTAGAAACATACCTGACACAACATCGGGATCAGCTCTAGCTTCCTCCCGGGTCATGGTGTAAGCTCTAGCACCTGCCCTCTACCCTCCTTCCTCCGACTTCTTCTTCTCTGCTCCAGAGCTCTCCACCCTTGGCTTCTTACAGTCTCTAGCGATATGGCTAGGCTGGCCACACCTGAAGCATACATTCATCCCCATCCTGCACTCACCAGTATGCTCTCTTCCATATTTGTCACACCTCCTCAGCCCTGATCCAGACGTGACCACACGTCGGTCACCTACCTTTGCCACCTTCTTGTTTGGAGCAGTTCTACCACGTCTAAACTGTTTCCCATTCCAGTTTCGGCTACCACCATCCTTCTTATCCACCTCAGCCACCACCACCTCGCGCTCATCGTATAATCTGCCAGCCAAGTCAACCGCCAACCTGAAAGTGCTCGGCCGAGCGGGAATCATATGCCTACGGATATCCGCCGGCAGCCCCTGGATGTATCTTTTAATCTTTCGTGATAGTGGTGTCACTTGATCGGGCACCAGCCGCGCCATTTCATTAAATTTGGTGGTGTAATACTGGTGTGTCATCGTTCCCGCCTCCAGCTATAGGAAGTCTCTTTCTACCTTGTCCATCTCTTTATGATGACAGAATTCCTCGATCACTAACTTCTTCAGTTCAGGCCATCTCATTCTTCCAATGGCCCTGCTACCCTCGGCTTGGACAATGTTGTCCCACCAGCACAACGCCGAGTCCACAAAGGAGTGGGTAGCAAATTTCACCTTCTGATATTCACAGCACTCACTGATATCGAGAACAGCCTCCATTTCCCTCACCCACCGGTGAGCAGCTACAGCAGTGCCATTCCTATCGAAAGTAGGGGGCTTGCATCTCATAAACGCCCCATAGTTGCAGCCTGGTGTCGCCTCCGGCGCAGGCTCTTCTTCTGCCTCGTCCTCTTCATCAGAGAGAACCGTTTCCGACTCTGGTTGTTCTCGTCCTCCCGAGGACCTGTTCCTCTCCTTTCTTTCCCCATCCCTTATAGCCTTGATCACTTCGGTCACCACAGACGGTAGAATCGTCTGCATGACCTAGTGAACCTCTTCCACCACAGCCTCCTTTACTGAGGCTCTCAAATTGGCGCTCTCGTCGCCTCCCTCCGGATGAGGGGTCTCTGGTTCTTCATGAACCACTTTCTCGACTCTGGTTCTCCTTCTCTTGGGTTGCGAAGCAGCGCCGTGACCTCCACCACGAGAGGCTTTTGAAGATCTACCGCCAGCCATCCTCTAAAAGCACACTATAAGATTCAAATACTAACACGATCATTCAAGGTAACACTCAGTTTATGTCAAAGTATAGTAAGTCCCTAATTGTAGTGGCCAGTTGTGATTAACCACTTACTTTATTCTTCATACCCCAAGTATCTCCTATCCTGACTTAATCAGTATCTAAATCTACTAAGAGCACATAATCAAATAGCATGCGCACATAATACCGGTTAACATTAGGAAAAGATATACCTGATGGCACGTTGCTACTCGGGCTGACATCCCTCCATTTGTCCCATTTTTAGTTTAAGTTTAGGTTTTAAAAAGTTATTCAACCCAATTCTCTTAAATTTTGGCTCTGATACCAACTTGTGAGGCCCAGTTCCTAGAGACCTCACAGTTGGTCAATCACAGCAGTTAAAACATTAAACATTATAATTATACGAACTTAAGCAGCGGAAATGATTTATCAAAAACCATTCATTTTATTTAAAACACTGTTGTTAAGCAATACATCATCATTAACTATTTACAAAAGAATTTTTTATATGCATTACAAAACAACAGCAACACAGAGTACGAATGGATGTCAGACTTTTCCTGCCGAGTAGCTTCACCCTCATGCCATCCTCAGCAATAATTACCTGCCAACTGAAAATGTATAAAAGTCAGCGTTGCTAAGTGAGCTCTAGTTTTATAAGTAATAAAATACTTTCTATATGTTGTATAAGAAAATAATCTTGTTTGTAAAATACAACTCTGTACTGTATATGCGAGCATGCATCAACTATATGAACAAATATTGTTCGTTCTCTTTACTGTATGCTTTGTCTGATCCGTAAACTTTTATCTTTATGTTTCACTTTCTGTATGGACCAGTGAGCAATACCCCAACTATATGCGCGATGGAAAATGGGTGATGGGCCATCTTTATCCCTCGAAAGGGTCAAATGTATCCCTCGAAAAGGTCAACTATATCCCCCAAGAGGGTCAACTGTATCCCTCGAAAGGGTTCTGTGTACTATGTACAAGGCCAACCCAATCACCCAGGACACGCTACAAAGGTCCTGCTAATCTCAATTGATTGACCCTGTGTGCATAATAGGGTAGCTAACCCACAACATAGTTGAGCTAACGACAACATGGTCGTGTATCTCCTATAAGCTTGCAAGACTTGTTAACATTTTCATTAACGTTCCTCTTCTTTTCTTTATTACTCTTTCACTTTATTATTACGATATACTTTACGTACGATAATAACATACCACGTAATGTCACATACTATAAGTAATAATAATAATAGCAATAACATTAATAAGGAACAATCATAAGTAATCATATCATGCATGAAACATAATCATTAATAAGCCCTTAGTCAACCTCGGTCAAAACCCTAAAGCACATACTCCCATAAATTCTGTAAAAAATTTCTAAGTGCTTAGGCGCATGGGAACTATTTGGGCGCATGAGCCCTGTTTGGGCATTTCATCACTATGTAGGCACATCAGCCAACACTTAAGCATTTATCACTTTAGGCGCATGAACTATTCAGGCGCATGGGCACTATTTGTGCGCATGAACACTTAGACGCATGGGTAATTCGAACGCATGGACACTTAGGCGCATGAGTCACTTGGGCGCATGGACACTATTGGGGCGCATGGCCCTACACTTAGTCGTTCGGCTAACATTTCTAGGCGCATGGGCCACTGTTCAGGCGCATGGGCTGTACTTAAACATTGCTAAGGTAATCTTAGACGCATGGGCTACTGTTTAGATGCATGGACTACACTTAAATCTTTCTAAGGCATTTTCAGGCGCATGAGCCTTATCTAGGCTCATGGACCTTCTGTTCAACATGTTTCTAGTATGTTTTCAACCCAATCATCAAATCCATTTGTTCTAAGCTTAATGTGACTATTCTAAACATGAATAACCTATAAGCATTTAGGAATCACATCCAATCATGCACAATACATACGGGCATACATACTCAAACATTGTAAAATCATTTAAATACATTTTCAGCCCCAAAGATGTTTGAAAACAAGTAAAAACCGGGGTCTAGAACTCACCTGATGCAATTTGGGTGTTCTTCCTTTCTAACCCGCTTCCTATGAGTTCAACACCTAAAAACAACACCAAACACACACACCCGAGCATATACACAAACACATAAGCACATATGCATACAACCGGGACAAAACCCGTCATAAACACTTAAAAACCACGAATTCTTACCTTGAATTTATTCACGTCTTCTTCTTCTTCAAGCCGAGAGTTTCCCCTACTCTCTCTCTCTCTAAAAACGATGAAGATGTTGATGTGAAGTGAGGGTTGGCAGCCATGCCCACCTTTACACCAACTTTCGAAAGTTTTGTCCTTTTTGAACACTTTTAGTCCCTCCACTTGGACTTTATTGCCTTTCTTAATTTTAGTCTTTATATATTGTCTTTAAAAAAGACAACCGGGTGTTTCAAGAGTAGAGCACATTATGGATGATGATTTATGGTATGAATGCATGAACTATGGAAGAGTGGTGGATGCCTGCATAGCAAGGCAAAGAGATAAGCATTGGCATCACTTTTCATGTGGAAGCTTTATTGAAACTAGAGATACGAAGAAAATGATGAAAGCATTAAACAATATGTTGTTAGGAGGAATGAAGATTGCTGTAAACTTGGCACCTTTTGAGAAGAAAGGCAATAAGATAGTATGGTTGATTAATCACGACAATGGCTGGAGCTTGGAGCCGGAACTAAGTGCGGGTGAAATCACCATAATAGCTGGACTAGACCCTGATGAGCCATGCTCCAGCTACTCAAGGCTCAATTTAACCTCCCCTAAACACACACATTGTCAAGGAATACCTAGCATCCCTCGAAAGCTCGAACCACATCATTATTATCTCCAACCACACTTGCACCACCCTTGTCGTCTATGTACACCCATGATTTGTCGGCATCGCCTAATCAATATCATAGTAAGGGGGTATTTGGTTGGAAGGAATGGAATGAAATAAGAAACTAGTATAATTTTCAAGTAAAATTATGTTTGAGTGAGTAATGAATTGTAAAACCCAAGTGAATGTTTCACCTCAAATTCCTATGGTTGTGAGATTTCAAAATCCTTCCACCTAGAGAGGGAATTTGAAATCCCATAACCAAGGGAATTTGAGGTAAAACATTATGTTGAGTTTTATATTTTATTACCCACTCAAACATAATTTTACTTGAAAATTATACTAGCTTTTTAATTTCATTCCATTTTTCCAACCAAAACCCCCTAAGAGTATTTCAAGCTCTCATCACTTATATCCTAGATATTGCAAGTCGAATTTGAAGATCAAAATAGGAAGAGAGAGAACTACGCTGCTTTGGTAACCATCACCACCACAAAGATCACCGCATGGGGTATGAAGTCAAGAATGCGGCTCATTATAATGAATTTGACCATTTGAAACAATTACCCCCTTTAAATTCTAATAATTCATTTATAACCCTAAACATAGATTCTAACATTGTGATTGAAAAGTTCAATAGAAAATTGTTTTGGGCAGAATGCGAAAACACTAACTGCAGCAGGGAGAGTAGCTCTTAATTAAGGCGGTATTGGGGCATCTTCCCACATATTTTCTATCCTTTTTTAAAGCTCATGTCGGGGTGTTAAAATCATTATTGTAAGGAACCCAAAGAATGTTTCTTTGGGGAGGAGGGGAGTGTCGTAAGAAGATCAAGCAACTAATATAGGAAAAGGTTGAATTATCCAACTAATATAGGAAAAGGTTGAATTATCCAACTAATATAGGAAAAGGTTGAATTATCCAACTAATATAGGAAAAGGTTGAATTATCCAACTAATATAGGAAAAGGTTGAATTATCCAACTAATATAGGAAAAGGTTGAATTATCCAACTAATATAGGTATGGCCTTGAAATTAGCGGCATCAAAGAGTTGAACATCGCATTGCTCTCCAAATGGTGGTCGAGGTTTAAACAAAATGGTTCGCAATTGTGGGCGTGAATCATTGAGGCGTTACATGGGGGAACAAAATCTTACAAGACAATTCTGATGAAGAAAACTCAAACTAATGTTTGGAATTTGATCTGTGAGATGGAGAAAGCCCTGGCCCATCTTAATATTAATATACATAGGAAGCTTTGATGTTCAATGGGAGCGGACATGGAGACAAAGTTTTGGAATGATTATTGGTTCAACATTAGACCTTTATACGATGTTTTTCAGGCGTGTATTTTCGGTGTATTTTCAGGCGTGTAGCGGACAAGAAGATCAAAATCATGAATGTTACAGAAAGATACCCAACTAAACAAAATGACAGTGGACTTGGAGAAGACAACCATCATCTACAGAAGAGGCTGCTGAATTGAAAGCTTTACTACAACACCTGTTTTGTTATAAAGTAAAAGATGGAGAGGATCATTGGAGTTGGAAAAATGATATAGTGTATCAATTATCAGTCACATTCATAAAACAAGAAATGTTAGTAGCAAAGCATTATATACAACCGAGATTAATTCTCAACTAGAACAAATGGACACCACCAAAAGCTAATTGCTCACTTGGCAAACGAATGACGCCAATATTCCAACGTTTAAGGAGCTTCAAAAGAGAGGTGTTTCTATTCTTAACAAGAGGTGTAGGAGTTATGATATTGTGGATGAGGACGAGGACCATCTATAGCGAGCTATGTTTATGCAAGAATGGTGTGGTGGCATGTTGGAGTTTGGTGTAAAGTAAAAATTCCAAGCTCCTTCGACTCGCTACAAAATGTGGTCATTGGCTTTTAAGAGGTCTCCGGAGAAAAAATATGGAATAAGATAGTGGCAATGATATGTATGACTATATATGGTGCTTATGGACACAAATGAATAATAGGTGTTCAATGGCAATGTGAAATCGGTTTCTATGCTTGTAGAAGAAATTAAAGAGATGCTATTTTGGGTATCCAACAGATCCAATCTAAAAAGGCCTAGGGTGGCTGTCATGGTATAACTTTGATATTTTGACCTTGCTGCATAAAATAAGTGGGCATATTTATTTATAATTTTATATATTTAGAACTTGCTGCATAAACATAACTTTGATATATTGAGCTTGCTTACACTAAGGTTGGGGTGGGAGTCATGATACTCCCATGAGTTCCTTTAGTTACTTGTTATAGGCTAGCTCATGATTGTAATGTTTGTGGTGGAATAAAATTTGTTTTGCTTTGTTGTTAAAAAATATTCTATTGGTACTTGGCTTCAAACTCCATTTTAAGTTACTCAAGTGACGCGCATTCGAATCTTCAATGCATCCCCGCCCATGTTTAATTTTGTTTTCAGCCAGACATATTGTATAGAGAAATATTCAAATACTAAGTCTTCTAAAATGAAAAAAGTGTAAGACTAATTAAGATGTTGACATGTGTTATTTTGATAAAACTTAGATTGGGGGCAAAATATGTAATATTCCCCATTCTCAAGTTTAACCTTTTTTTAAACATCCATAACTTTTACATACGATATTATTTCTTTTAAAAACTACAGCATACAAAAAGACATTTTTATTTTTAAAACGCCTATAGTGTTGATATAAAAAAAACAAAGTTTTTTAAACTCATTGTGTAATTTCGCAAGGTTATTGTGTAATATTCTGAATTGATAAGGATTACATAATTATCTAATGAGAAATTCATAATAAACTTAAAACATAAAAAGTTTACATTTTTTATTATTGTGTTATTCAAAAAATCATATTATGAAGAAAACAATGCATAACACAATGATCAATATTAGACTCATCGGGTAACACAATGATCAACACTATACTCGATCATTAGAAACAGACACAATAAGCTACTTGACGAAGATTACACAATGACTTGATCATGATTACATAATGAATTGAAACATGTAAAAATTACATTTTCAGCATTATGTTATATGAAAATCATTACATAACACAATAGTAAAGATAAAACACAATAGGTAACACAATGACCAACACTTGTCTCGATAATTAGCAATAGAAACAATGAGCTACTTGACGAGGATTACACCATAATTTGATTAAGATTACACAATGAACTGTTATAAAAAGCATACATTTTCAACATTTTGTTATCTAAAAATCACTATTTAAAAAACACAATGGTTAACATTTGTTACAATGGATAACATAACGACTAATGCTAGACTCAATGATTAGCAATACACACAATTAGCTGTTTGATGATGATTACATGATGACGTTATAAAGAATACACAATGAACTGAAAAACATTAAAAAATACATTTTTAGCATTGTGTTATTTAAGAATCATTATTTTAAAAAAACACAATGCATAACATAATGGTCAATATTAGACATAAGAATTTGATAAATATTATACAATAAGCTGACTCAAATATTACACAATGAGCTAAAATAACGTGAAAAACTTCTTTTTTAATGTATCAAAATTATAGGCATTTTAAAGATTATAAAAACTATTTTTATGGTTTAATTTAAAAAAACGTTGTATTTGAAAGTTACAAGGTTTAAAAATAAACGGTGGAACTTGAAAATGTGGTTAAAACTAAAATACTCTTAGCATGTGATGATTAATGAGGAATGGTTGACTTACCTCAACGTGAGGGAAGACCATACATATATACAATACTATGATACACAAATCATACATCAAGAATAAGATAATTACAATAAAAGACCTTAACTAAACAAATATATATTAAGTATGGCTAATAGCCCCCGCAAGCGAAAGGGAGGCGGCCCAAGCCTAAGTTGATGTCGAAATATCTCAAATTGAGGGCGAGGAAGAGCTTTAGTGAAGATGACCATAACCTGAAGCTTGGTAGAGATGAACATTATGTGTAGTTTACCAGAAAGAACCAACTCACGAATGAAGTGATAATCCAAATAGATGTGTTCTGCCCGTTTGTGGAAGACTAGATTCTGAGTGAGGAACAATGCAATATTGTTATCGCAAAAAAGAGTAGGGTGGCTCGTAGGGAGAACATGAAGCTCACGTAACATGTGAGTGACCCACATAATTTCGGCAGCCACATTTGCCATAGCCCGGTACTCCGACTCACAACTTGAATGCGACACGGTAGGGAGTTTCTTTGCACTCCAAGAGACAAGGTTACCTTCTAAAAATATAGAGTACCCATAAGTAGAGCGTCAGGTCTCAAGACAGCGGGCCCAATCCGCATCGTAATACCCAAGAATGGATGTGTGAAGACACCGAGAAAACGTGAGTCCAAAAGAGTAGGTGCCTTTGATGTAACGTGAAATTCATTTGAGTTGCTGAAAGTGCTTGACGGTTGGACACTGCATGTACTAACTAACTTGATTGACAACATAGGAAATATCTGGTCGGGTAATGGTCAGATACTGTAGAGCGCCAACAAGGGATCAACACAAAGATGGAACAGAGTACGATTTGCCAATAGAAGAGAACTTCTTGTTGGTGGCAAGCATCGTATGGAACGATTTAGAATCAACCATATGGCCCTATCTAGGATCTCCAAAGCATATTTGAATTGAGTCAAGAAGAGTCCATTGGGGTTATGAAGAACTTCAAGCCAAGGAAGTAGCTCAATTTGTTGAGATCCTTAATTGCAAACTCATGATTCAAAGTTTGGATGAAAGCAGTCATGACATCTTCCTGATTTCCTATGAGAATTAAATCATCAACGTAAACCAAAAGTTTCATGATACAGGTGTCTCGTTTGAAAACGAACAAGGAGGTATCGGCGTGGCTACATGGTTTGGATCCAAAAGTTCTTTAACAAGAACACGTTGAGTCAATAGAATCAGGCATGGGTAGCTTGCTTGAATCCATAGAGAGCTTTATTAAGATGACATACATGGTTTGGAAAGTGAGTGACAATGAATCTAGGTGGTTGCTCCATGTACACAAGTTTGGTGAAATGGCCATGGAGTAATGCATTGTTGACATCAAGTTGGTGTATATGCCAATTGTTGAGGACGATGAGAGACAAGACAACTATGGTCAAGGCTTTGACCACCGGTTGAAAGTATGAGAATAGTCAAGCCCAGGGATTAGCCTTGGGCAATGAGATGAGCCTTGCACCGATCAATGGTCCCATCCGAATGGTATTTGGTACGGAACAACCACTTCGACCTAACTACATTTTGATCATGTGGTCGTAGAACCAGTGTCCATGTATTGTTGTTGGAGAGAGCACCGAACTTCTTTTTCATGGCCTCCATCCAGTGAGGATGTTTTGATACTGACTTGAAAACCTTTGGTTCAGAGGAGGTTGTGAGAGCTTGATGGAGGGGGCCATGTATGGTTTGCGAGAAATCAACCTGATGCTTTTGTTTGAAGGTGCCGACCTTGGATCGAGTAACCATGGGATGGGTGGATGTAATGGTAGGTAAGGTTGAGGAAGACAGAGTGGTGGAAGCAGGTGAGTCGGGGTTGGGGGTAGGATAAGTAGGTGAAGGGTCGGTTGGGGTGGCAGAAGGTGGCGGGTGTGGCTGGACAAGGGTGGGGGTATGGGTAGATGGGTGGTCAAAGGAGGACACGAAACTAGGATCGCTGGTTGAAGGCGCTTTGGGGGTGGTTGGTTCGATTAAAGGCGCATCAGCAGTGGGGTGAGTTGGAGGGGATCAGCCATGGATGGTATGATTTGCTGGATTGGGCTAGTGATGGGTCCAAACGGGGGTTCAAGGTGAACACAAGAGGATCCATATGTTGATTAAGGTGTAACATCCTGTATTTTACGTTAATTAAAAGTTAAAGTCGCTATAATCCTTGTATGGACCATTGTGCCTAATATAAAACTTATGGATTGCTTTTGCATATAGCTTTAATTTGTCTCTTAATTCTTTAAAATTATAATGATTATTATATATAAATAATAATAATAATATAATAATAATAGATTATAATATTGAAGCTAATAATAATAATATACTAGTAATGAAATTAACTTATAAACAAATTATTAACTTAAAAATGTTTAAGATCTATTTAAGTTGGGGGGTTGTTTTTGCCATTTTATAAACTTGAAATGAATGTTTTTGCATAAAATAATAGCAACTCAAATTTCAAGGGGCCAAAGTGTGAATTTTAAAGTTTCAAATCCAACCCCCACCCAGTTTAAACCCGGTGGACTCCGGCCAACACTCCGGCCGAAGTCCGGCGATGTTGAAACCTCCAAAATCCTTCGAATCGTGAACCCCAATAGTTTACAACCGCTTCAGGAACAAGAATCGAACCTTTTACTACAATTTAATTTGATTTTAAGGATTGTTATGAGCATTCAACATGAAACGGAAGTTCGACTTTAACCATAAAGCCATTTGAGCATTTAATCCTAATTCTAATTCAACCAAACTAACATAAACAATCACCTCACTATCGAAAATCAAATACAACTTTCTATTGCATCTGTAACACACAAACACGTCTCATTAGATTCACTCCGAAGTCGCGACCTGCACTTTAATTGAACATCGCCAATTCTCCAAATTAAACTGAAATTGATAAGGGGCTTTGGATCCAGAGCATCGCTCGAATCTGTCCACGAGTTAATTTGGTTTTCATACTTGTTTGACCACAATTTGAGTCAGGTCTCAGTTGCGGTTTGTTCATCGTCGTGTTCGAATTCGAATCATCTTCATTCAGGTAATTAAACACATCCACATAATCGTTTTAACATGGGGAATAAAAGCCCCATGAACCTGACCTGTAATGAATCGAATTGGGGTTCAATTGGATCCAAGAACAAACTAGGGTTCCTGAGTTTGGGATTTTTGCAGATATGTGTTTTTAAGTTTTAATTACCGAGTGATACCAAGGCCACGGCCCTGGTTCACTGGTTAAGGCACTCGCCTCACACACATGAGGTCCCGGGTTCGAACCCGGGCACCACCATCTTATTTTTTTAAGGGATTTTAGCCTAAAATAAATTCTAGAAAATTTTTAACAATTATACTAAATTCATTTAAAAACTTCAAATATTTTTAAAATCATCTAATTAATTTTCTAGAAATTTATTTCTTATAATATTTAATATTATTATTAATTATTCTAAACAAATGATATAATTAGTTCAATTTCTTATAAAATAGATTTTTAAATATTGTTTAACTTATTAAAACATTATTTGTTCAAATAATATATTTAGATTATTTCTTATAAGTTAAACTTAATATATATTTTTTTAAATAGTATATTAACTCAAAACATAATCAAAATTTACCATGTTAGTTGGATCTAATTATTAACATCCCAAATGTCACTTAAAACCCTAGTTCTCGTTAAAACTTTAAACTTATTATAATTAAACTTTAACCTTGTAAATATATATAATTTTAGGTGCCTGGTGAAGAACTACATTGGATCACTACTTATTACATTTCTTATTTAAATATCATCATTCTATACTATTTGATCATGTGAGTTTTCTTGCCCCATTTTCATATTTTTACACTAACTTGGGGTGAAACATGATAGCGTATACATGATACACTTATACACATTTGAAACTTGTAAATCACGAGCAATTCAACTTATTATTTTGTCATGGTTATTTGTTTATTGTAAGTGTTTATATGAGATACATAGTTTGTTTACAATCATTAACTATTGCTAGCCTGGCGACGTCTTAGATCTTTGGCCTGACAAGCCTATTTGGTGCTAAAGTCGATGTATTGCCTACTCCTAGGAGCCGTATGCTTGTGCACTAGGGAACCAAATACACTTAGCCAATCTTTTATACTTGTAATCAAGTCGAGGTTTGGTTGTAACGATATGTGTTCTATAACCTTACTAGCTTATAACCTATGACATGAATTGCTACTTGTAACTTTCTTTTTCATATTATGTATGAAAACCTTGGAAACTCACCAACTATTTTTAGTTGACTCTTATTTTTATCATGTTTCAGGTCAACCTCAAGCTTAAAGTGATCTTTTTGAAGCATGCCATAATCTAGGATTTGGACCTAGTAAATGAAATAAAAAGTTTACTTTATGTTTTGTTGCATTCGAACTTATTACTTGTTTGGGAATTATGATTGTATTTTTATTTCAAGACTTATGATAATAATATTTACAATTTAATATAGCGTTATGTGGCTGTGAACAATCTTAACTCTCACATCTCGACGTTTCCACCGTCAAGGTTGGTGTTAGAAATATTAGAGTTGCTCGATGGTGGGACAAAGTAGGGTTGTTCAAAATGTTCGCGGCTTGAAGTTCGCTCGAAAAAAGCTCGAAAAAATCTCGGTTCGAAAAAGCTCGTGTCTAAACGAGCCGAGCCGAGCCAGCTCGATTTCTAAATGAGCCGAACTCGAGCTAGGGGTGGCTCGGCTCGTGGCTCGATTTATTATATATATTATTATATATTATTATTATTATTATAACCATTTAACCCAAACCCTAAAAAACCCTATTATACTCTTGCATCACAGCATCAGTTCTCCATTTCTTCTCCACCGGCCACCGCAGCCATCCTGCGAGTCTACGACCAGCCCCCGGCGACCAGCGAGTCTGCGACCACACCATCCTGACCATTGCGACCACGGCAACCACAGCCACCGAGCACCGGCCATCCTGACCACCGCTACCTGCGAGCAGCCCCCTGCGACCACTCGACCAGCTCCTTGCGAAATGCGAACAGCCCCCTGTGAGTCTGCGACCAGCCCCCAGCGACCACAACCACCTCGACCAACCACAGCCCTCCTGCGACAGCCCCTGCGACAGTGCGACCGTCGACCATCCCCCTCAACCGGCCTTTTTGACTCTGGCTGCAACAAGTAAGTGTTCTTGTATTTAAACTTGAAGTTCGCTGCAGGTTATGCTTTATGTAGTTCAAATGCCTTTTTGACTCTAGATTCATGTTTATACTAACTATGTGCAGGTTATGTTTTATGTAGATTCATGTTTATACTATGTGCAGGTTATGCTTTGTGTTCAAAATGCTTCATGTATATTAATGTTTATAAGAAAAGTAGTTCAAAACATATCTTTATTTTATCGTAATAGTGTTTAGATGGTTTTGTTGAAGAAATGTATTAATAATGTTGTTGTTGATTTGTATTTTATCATAATAATGGTTCTTCCTAAAATTTATCAATTGAATGAATTTAGAATAGTGTTGTTGATTTGTATTTTATCATAATAGTATTGTTGATTTGTATTTTATCATAATGATGATGTTGATTTGTATTTTATCATAATGTTATTGTTGATTTGTATTTTAATAAATTGATGTTGATTTGTAGGATCTAATATGTCTTCTAACAAAGAATCAATTGGTGGAGCTGATACCCCTAACAATGATGTTCTTGAGTTAAGTGACGAAGAAAGTGTTGAGCTAACTAAGGATAATGTTGAAGAAATCCCAAACATTGAAGAAGATGGTACAAAACAAAAGTCTACATCTGGAGCTTGGGCTCACTTATCGACATAAAAGTGAAGAAAGAAGGGAATATAATCAAGAAACATCAATGCATCCACTGCAAGAAAGCCTATCTACCACAACGTTCAGGGACCACGTCACATCTCTTGCGACACTTGGCTTCATGTACTTACATGAAAAGGTTAAAAGGTACAAAAGGTTTTATTAATTTTCAGCCATCTGGTAGTGATAGTGCATCTGAAATTAATTTAAATGGGGCTTATGATCATATGAAATGTCGAGTACAACAATCCTTTTTATCAAAAAGTAAGTAGGTCGACAATCAGAAAGGATTGCATAAAAGTGGTTGAAGTAGAAAGAGAAAAGGTAAAAAAGGTTTTAAAAAATGTTGATATGATCTCTCTTACTAGTGATTGTTGGACATCAAATCAAACCATTGGGTATATGTGTTTAACAGCTCACTTTGTTGACTCTAATTGGAAAATGCAAAAGTGCATAATTGGTTTTAATGAGCTTGCACCACCACATAGTGGTGAGGTTATTTCTGATGCTATCTTGGAATGTCTAATTAAATGGGGTATTCAAGACAAAATAGGTACCATTACTTTAGACAATTCATCTAATAATGATAGGGCGGCTTCAATTTTGAGGAATACTTTTCAAGGAAAGGGGAAATTGCATTTTGAGGGGATGTTTTTTCATGTAAGGTGTTGTGCTCACATACTAAATTTGGTAGTACAGGATGGTTTAGGAACAATTGATTGTTGGCTTGTGAAAATTAGAGAAGGAGTCAAGTATTTGAGAAAGTCTTCGGGTCGCCTTTTGAAGTTTGGGGAAATAGCAATCACTTTTGGTATCCACACCCGACGATATTTATGCATCGATGTAAAAACTAGATGGAATTCTACACATCGAATGCTTGAATCAGCTATTCATTACAAACATGCGTTTCAAGGTTACGCGTTGAGAGATTCTAACTTTGAATGGTCTCTCACAAATGAGGAGTGGGCTCGAGCTGAAAAGGTTTGCAAGGTACTTGAGGTATTTTTGGAAGCTACAAATTTATTTTCGGGTACATTATATCCGACAGCAAATTTGTTTCTTGTTGAAATTTATAAAGTGAAAAAAGAGATAACTAATGCTTATACATCAAATGATAGTTTCTTGAATATGATGAGTGGGCCTATGTTTGACAAGTTTGAGAAGTATTGGGGTGAAATTGGGATACTTATGTCACTTGCATCTATTTTAGATCCACGTTTCAAGAAGATGTCAATTTCTTGGACTTTTGAGAGGTTGTATCCGGCCAATGAGGTCAATGATCGAGTTGAAGTTGTAATAGATAAGTTAAAGTCTCTTTATGAAAAGTATTCCAATGAATTTCACATGGCTAGGGCTTCTAAGAACAACTCGACAAGAACATCAACTGATGCCCCAAACATCCGTGTTAGAGAAGAAGATGACTTTTATGCTTTTCTCAAGTCTAGACCGGTTGAAACTTCATCAAAAAGTGAACTTGAAGTGTACTTAGAGGAGCCTAATTATTTAGTTTTGGAGAACCAAAACTTTGATGTGTTAAAATGGTGGAGTCAAAGTTCTAGCAAGTTCCCGATTTTAAGCAAAATGGCTCGTAATATTTTTTGCATTCCTATCACCGCGGTTGCATCAGAATCGGCATTTAGTGCCGGAGGACGCATTTTAGATGACTATCATAGCTCTCTAACCAAAGATATGGTGGAGCTTCTTGTTTGTGGAGGTGATTGGATTAAATCAGCATCAAAAGCAACCATTCAAACTTTAGAAGTAAGTTTATATTCTTATTTATTGGTCATCTTCAAACTTTCGATTTATAGTTTTATATTTTTATTGCTACTATAATTTGTATATTTTTATGTGTAGCAATCGGCAAAGGAAGAAGAAAACTTAGAAATTCAAGTACAAACCAATGACGAGCCATTTAACTAGTTTGAAAGGTAATTTGTATAATTTGTATATTTTGTAGCACTTGAAGTTTTTATGTGTAGAACTTGCTAATATAATTTGTATATTTTTATGTGTAGCACTTGAAGGTTGTAAGGAAGTCACGAATGATGATCAAGAATGTTTTTATGAAGAAAAGAAGTTTGAAACAAGATCAAGAATGTTTTTTTTGTGTTTTATGTATTGGTAAAAAACAATTAGTTATAAAGTTGGTTGTTTAGTTATGAACTTGGTTGTTTAGTTATGAACTTGGTTGTTTAGTTATGAACTTGGTTGTTTAGTTATGAACTTGGTTGTTTAGTTATGAACTTGGTCGTATGGTTTTTATTGTTAACGACTTATAACGTTGTTTTATTACCTTTAATATTAGTTTTTTTGTTTTCGTTTATATTAAAATCTGGAAAAAACATTTTTTTAACAAAATCGAGCTGGCTCGAGCTTTTCACGAGCCGAACTCGAGCTCGTATTTTCAGCTCGGTTACATTTTCGAGCCGAGCCGAGCTGGCTCGTTAGGCCATCGAGCTCGAGCCCGAACCTATCTTGACTTGGCTCGGTTCGGCTCGTTTACAGCCCTAGACAAAAGATGTGGAGGAGGGCTTTTCTAAAAAGGGAAATAGAGGAAGAGTCTTGATATCAACAGGAGGAGTATGACCTTTGAACGGAAACTGAGACTCATCAAAGCAAGCATGGCGAGTGATGTACGTGTGGGACGTGGAAGGATCAAGAGACTTAAACCCTTTGTATTAGAAGTTGCAGCCCATGAAGACACACAGTATACTACGTGGTGAAAGTTTGTGAGAGGAGTAGTTGCATGTGTAGGGGTAGACACGACACACAAACGGGTGGAAATTGTTGTAAAAAGGTTTTGTGGAAAACAAGATTTCATATAGGGAAGCCTAGTCTAGTATCTTTGAAGGAAGACAATTGAATGTGTAAATGGCAGTACTAAATGCGTCCACCCAATAAGAGGATGGAACATGGGCATTGAACATCATGGCAAGCCCAGTTTCAATAATGTGGCGATGCTTACGTTTAGCGCGCCCATTTTTTGAGGGGTGTACGAGCACGATATACGATGAAACGTGCCATTTGACATTAAGATATTATGAACCATCTGATTGAGAAACTCAGTCCCCCCGTCACTTTGGAAGGTCTTAATTTTAGTGTCAAATTGAGTTTGAACATAAGTTATGAATGTTGAAAATATATGAGAGAAGTCATTTTTATGTATAACCAGATAAAACCATGTGAAATGCGAGTAATCGTTAACAAATATAATATAATATTGGTATTTTTCAGAAGAGACAACCGATGACGGTCCCCATAAATCATATTGGACTAAATCTAATGGTTGGCAACACGTTTTTCATTAAGAGCAAAAGATAATTTATGACATTTAGACAAAGCACAAGAGGAACAAATGCTGGGTTTTGGTAACAATGATGTGACAAACAAGCACCCCAGTTTATTTAATTTTGACAAGATGTCAAATGAAGCATGACCCAAACAGAGATGTCCCAACTCAAAAGAAGCTTTTGGTGGGGAACTTGAGAGAGCGGACAATGCAGTGGCTCCTGAATGGAGGACATAAAGTCCCTGTTCACACCGATGAGAACTTGTTTCATTCTTCGGTCTTGAATAAAAAACATAGGAAAAGAGAACAAAACATCCAAATCATTTCAGCAGTGAGTTTACTAATGGAAAGGAGATTATGTGTTAAGGTGGGAACAACTAGCACATTTTTAAGGTGGATTTTATTATTAATAGAAGTGTGACCAATATGTGAAATGGAAAGAGAGTTACCATTACCGAACGTTACACAGTTGGACCTAGTGTAAGGAGTGGATTTATCAAGGACCAATGGGAAGCAACCATGTGATTAGATGCTTTGGAGTCCACAAACCTCTTTGGAGGGGAACTAGACATATTGCATTGAGCATGGAAAGCTTTCACCAAGTAGTCATCGGGGGAAACCATATGCGAGGCATAGAAGGAAAGGTTAGGACACAAGTTGGTATAGTGACCTTCACGATGACATAGTTGACAGTGGGGAAGACGACAACCATGACCTCGGCCCCCGGGGGGACTGCCACGTTGAAAGCGTCCCCACAAAGGTGATGGATCCTACAGATCGGTTTTGGTGAGCCGAGAAGGCAACAGTAGGGGAGGGAGTTCCATGAACGAACGAAGAAAAAGTTCATGACTTTTAGCCTATATAAGAAGGTCCCAAAAGGCAGGAGCCGGTTTGGTGGCCCGAACGGTAGTGAAGAAAGTCTCGAACATAGCTCCAAGGCCGCAAAGAAACCAATGACCTTTGTCTG
Organism: Flaveria trinervia; assembly: GCA_025506515.1. NCBI lineage: Eukaryota > Viridiplantae > Streptophyta > Magnoliopsida > Asterales > Asteraceae > Flaveria > Flaveria trinervia. The sequence continues at coordinate 78,156,815 of CM046443.1, read as the reverse complement.
AGTCATCAACCGGGTGACCAACAACGGAGAGTTGATCACAAAGGGCCTTAAACTTACGGCCAAACTCAAAGATGGTGGAGGAACCTTTGGAAAGTTGACGAGGTTGGTCACGAAGGTGATGGATCCGCTCAATAGAAGTGTTGCTATAGGCATTGATGTCACGGGCGATGTGAGGCCAAGAACTTCCGCCATGGCTTCCTCGGTGAGAGAAGCATTAGGATGATAGTGGCCCGTTGATTGTTGGCAAGCCATTGGGAATGAAGAGGAATGGGACAAGTTTTTCATCGAGTGAGACAACGGGAGGTGGAGGAGCAGTGGTACCGAGAACATGAGGAAGCAATTGTTGGAGTGATAGGAGTGGAGTTATTAAGATAGTTTGAGGAGGTGAGTTTAATGGGGATCTTGTGAAGGATGGTGTTAAGGGGGATGGACCATTGGTAGAGGAGGTTGATGCAACCATGGAGTGGCTGGAGGAGGGAAGCCGAAGAGGGGGAAGAAGAATAACGGAGGTGAAGAAGAGGGAGGATCAAAGGCTACAATGATACCATATGTGATGATTAATGAGAAACTAGTATTAAGCTCCTCACATTGCAGCGGGAGGCGTAAACCGTACCAAGTAACATCAATGACACACCACGTCTAGTGATTTACTAAAAAATAAAAAAAATAAACCAAACAAAAAGTAGACGTAAAAACGTTAAACCACTCAAACAAAACGTAAAGCATATAAAATAATAAGTAGGTCGATCTAGAACCAGCGCATTGCGATGGGGCCTTTAAACTGGAAAAATAAGCGCAAAATGATGAACCATACATGCAAGTTACGGCGTGCTAACTCTTAAATTTAGACCAGAACCTAAAACGAACAATTTGTAAAGTATGAAAAGTATTGGACATTAAAGTTGAAAGTAAAAGAATATTAGGGTTAAATTGTAAGAGATATAGAGTATTGAGTTAAAACAAAAATGTTTAGAATAATAAAACCAAAAACAAAAGGTGAGTATAACTAATATAGCATATGGTACAATCTATCAAACATAAACAAATTGATAATTAGTATATTATAAATGGTTGGCTTACCTCAAAGTGAGGGAAAGCCATACATTCATACAATACTAAGATACACAAACCATACATCAAGAATAAAATAACTACAATACAAGACCTTAACTAAACAAATATATATTAAGTATGGCTAATACTTAGCCTATCATTAAAAGTTTCAATTATTTACAATTATATCATTGGATTTTCTTAGTCATTATATCTAAAATCTATTAGATAATAATATTGTTCACCCTTTTCATTTTTCCTTCTTTTTTACTAGACTAAATTACTATTTAAACGTTTGTATATTTCAAACTACTTGAATCCCTCATGTTTAAAACCTCTTTATACACCCAATAACTTTACATTTTTAGAATCATTTAAGTCCTTATAAATAACGGAGGTTAACACATCAATTAACTTTTTTTTAAACGACTAAAGTACCTACATGACTCATAGTTAAAATACTTTTATGTTTCCACTTTTGTTATTAATGTATGTGTGTATGTATATTAAATATTTTTTAAAAACGTTTGCAGATATACAATTCTGCGCATTTATGTAGTATTTATTTTGATAAAATTATATTACATAATTGGGTTTTACATATAATGATTAAAATAATAGTTTTCATATATTCTTGTAGCATTTGTTTTTAATAATTTATCTTTTGATTATTATTTAATACTAAATATTTTAGATATAAAAACAAATACGCCTTTTCAAAAACCATAAGTTTGTTATAATTCTTGTTCAAACTCGTTTGCTTATAAACTTTTTTAACCATTCTTAAAAATTCAGTTTATTAAATAATTTGTTTTTTTAATAATTTTTTAAGTTATTTATCTTTTTAGATCATTCATATTTTGAATTGTTTTTTTAATTCTATTTAAAATAATCGGTGTTTTAATTGTTTGATTATTAAAGTTTAAAAAACAAACTATATAAAAAAATGAATTCAGAAAACGAATGGCTATGATTTTAGGAACCAAATGATTTGAAAATTAATCAGTTTAAAAGAAGATTTTTAAAAGTATAAGTAAACGATTTTAGGAAAAGACTTTGATAAATAAGAATGCTCGTTGAAGATGCGTATTTATTTGTATATTTAAAATGTGTAATATTAAATAGTAATCATAAAAATTATTTATATAAGAAAAAGTTTCACGAATATATAACAACGGTTATTTGTGGCAACGTTTCTTAATAAATAATTTTGATATACATATATACACACACAAACACACTACTAATAGAAGTAAAAAGAGAGGTTTTATAACTATTGAGTCTTGAGAGTACTTTAATCATTTTAATAAAAGTTAACAGAAAAATTAACTTCTGTTACTTATCTGAACTTAAATAGTTATAAAAATGAAAACTTATAATAACCCCACAATATTGTATATTCAATCTGTTAATTTTTATAATAATTGCTATTCCTTTCTTTTAGGATGAATTAGTTTGGTTGTGTTGTTGTTTATTTATTTATTAATTTTCATTTTTAGTTCTTGACTTGACAAAAATTCGATTTTACTAAAAAAACGATCAGTTAAGATATATCAATGCATTTCTCTTGTTTACTTCTTTTCGATTTTATATAGTTTCGTTTGTTTTTATATCTTTCGTTTTTATTAGTTCAAGGAAAATATAATCTAACATATTTATTTATGTTGTTATATAACTTTTATTAAAAAACTGAGCCGGACCAAACATGATATATTTTACTTTGTTATTTTAAATTAAAAATTTTAATATACCATTACAAAGTGTCTATCTTTTCTACATTTTGACATAAATTTTATTTCCTTATTAATTTATTATGTATATGTGTTTACACAACTTTAAAATTCATTTTCGGATTTGAGTCCAAGGTTTTATTTATTATTGTTATTTTTGCAGTAATGTCTTAAAATGTAAGTTTTCAAAATATTATTTTTAGAAAAAATAACATTGTCATGAAGAAATAGATACTAAATAGTTTTATATTACTATATTCATCGTGATCATCATTTATTTTTCTAGTTTTCAAGATCGGGATATGATCACATTAAAAAAAATGAAAGTCCATACAACCTCATTGGTAGATGTAAATGACATAGCCATGTCACAGCGATAACATTTTATACTATTATGCATAGCTATCAACTTGTATGACTCTATTCGCGAAACGCTCACAGCTGGTCAATCATTGCACATAAAACATATATTTACATTAACTTTAATAAAACATTACAGCGGAAACATTTAAACCACAATTACATTTTATTATAATTGCTTTTGCAAAATAATATATCGTTACTGATTACAAAATAACTTGTTGCATTACATCACAAAAACATTATACAAAATGGATGTCATCCAAAATGAGCCAAGTAACCGCCCGTGCCATCCTCAGCAACCATTACCTGGTAACTGGAAACACATAAAAGTTACTGTTGCTTAGTGAGTTCTAGTTTTAAAATAAAACATACTTTACTTCTTTCAAAATCATTCTATACTTTCATACATGATCACACATCATACGTACACATAGATAATATCATTATTATCTTCATCATTCATTCGTTAACTTTCGTTCATTCATCGTACATCATCATTATCATTTACTTTCATTCATTTTCAAACGTAAACTTACTTACTTATCTTTCGTACGTTCATTACTTCCGATGACATGTACAATACCCCGAACATTGTGCACGAAGCTGGTTACTGGGCCTGAGGTCTATCAAAGACCTCGAACATTGTGCACGAAGCTGACTCCAGTACCTAGGGCAATTACACTCATCACTAACATTTCTCTTTCATTCCGGACCAATGCCATATGCTATACCCCGAACATTATGCATGAAGCTGGTTACTGGGCCTGAGATCTTTCATAGACCTCAAACAAAATGCACGAAGTTGACTCCAGTACCTGGGGCAAGCGACAAGGATCCCATACGTATGGTCAATCACAAAGATTAGACCCTAGTGCGCATCCTTCCGAGGTAGAACCCGCAAACAGTTGAGCTAACACCCTTCATTAGGTGCGAACCTCCATACTTTGCTTGCACGACTTTCTTACTTATCTTTTGTTCATTAATGCATACATTCTTTCATTACGTTCCTCTTTTCATTATCTTCCACTTTACGTTATCATACTTTTCATTTCTTTCATAAACATTCAACGTAAAGCCTTGGAAAATAAACATACATAACAAGGAACATAAACATAACCATACAAAACATCACCATACAAGGCACCATCATTCAGGACATAACAATCATCATACATGCCATAACATACCCCATACATCATCAAAAATCAACTTACTTTTCTCCCAGGAATATCCCAAGTCAAAGCCTTCATTTTACATTTTCCCCAAAATTAGAAATAAATCTAAGTCTTAAGCGCATGGGCACTACGCAGGCGCATGGGGAACACTTAGGCATATGGGAAACTTCTGGGTGCATGGGCACTATACAGGTGCATGGGCAACACTTAGTCATTCCAGGCAAATTCTAGGCGCATGGGTACTATGCAGGCACATGAGTGCCTAGGCGTATGGGCTTTGGTCATCTGGACACTTAGTCAAATTAGCCTATTCCTATGCACATGGACACTGTTTGGGCACATGGGAACACTTGGGAAGTTTTTATCGTTGTGCGCATGGGCCACTATTTGGGCACATGGGCAGTCTAAGGTGCTGTTTGTTTTTTTTGCAGGAAAACGTCTGCAGTCTGCGGACCACATCTGCAGACATCTGCAGCAGAAAAGGTGGATCAAATGTCTGCAGTCTGCAAGAAAAAGACTGTTTGTTTTTAACATCTGCAGAATGCTGAAATATTCTGTAATTAAACTAAATTTATTTTTTAAACTTTAAAAACAACTAATACATTAATATATAAATAAAAGTCATAGAAACACATTAAAATATAAATAAAAGTCATACAAACACTACAATAATATTCATAAAACCATACGATTACATTTATAAATCGTTTATTCGACATTCTGCATTATCTACTCAGCAATTTCATCTCTTAAGTGACTCATATATTCTCGATCGGATGCGGTACCATGTTCTTCAACATCATTTTCTTCAGCATCAACGTGCATATCACAATTTTCAAAGGACACATTGGGTTGATCGTATTGTGTAAAAAAGTCATCGCTAAGACCCTCTTTCCTTATAAAATTATGCAACGCGAAACATGCAACAATAATGTTCCTTTGTGTAACCAACGGAAATGGTGCCATCCTCTTCAATATAGGGAACCGAAGGGGAGAGGGCCGAAGGTGAGGGGGGCCGAAGGGGGGAGGCGACGGCGGGGCGGTGGTGCGGTGGCGATGGCGGGCGGAGGCGCGGTGGCGACGGTGGGGGCCGGCCGAAGATGAATGGTTGTGAAGAATGGGGGAGGTGGGGAAGATGGGTGGGGAATGAATGATCAGATATTAGGGCTTGGTTAAGGAAGAGAAGAGGTTAGAAGAGGTGTGAAGACATTGTTCCACCTCTTCTCCTTGCAGAGGTGAGGAAGACCTTTTTTAATGAAACATCTTCCAGAAAACAAATAGCCTGCGAAGTAAAAACCTCTTCCCGCGTCTGCGAGCACGCAGATGAAGAGGTGGGGAAGAGGTTTTTCTAAAAAACAAACACCCCCTAAGTCACACATAAACAACTAAATTCAATCCCCAATCATCATTAACATATTCTAAGCTTAAATCTTACATTCTAAGCCATAGAAAACATTCATAACATCATCGTAACCATAAACACACCCAAATCAAACCCCACCCGAAAACACATACACATATACATACGGGTAAAACCATTTTATAAAAATGTTCATATATGTATTTCCAGCCCCAAATCAGTTTAAAACAAGTAAAAGGGGGTTCTTGAACTCACCTTAGCATCCATTTGGTTATGACTTCTTTCAAAACCCGTTTGCTACAAGTTAATACCTAAAACTCACCAAAAAAACACACACACACCCGAACATATAAACACACATAAGCATACAATGGAGGCTAAGGACAGTTAAGAACATCATAAAACCAAGAATTCTTACCTTGAATTCAAATTCTTCTTCTTGTTCTTCAAAACCCAAGAGCTTTCTACTTCAATCCCTTTCTCTCTCTAAAAACCCGATTGACAAAGTGTAAGCAGGCAACATGGGCGGCCATGCTGCTTTATTCACCAACTTTTAAAAGTTTTTGTCCTTTTGATATATTTAACCCCTTAGCTTGGGTAAAATTTCATTTCTTTCTTTTCCTTCACTTTCATTCTTTCTTTCATAACTCTAAAAATAACTGGGCGTTACAAGTCCACCGTTTCGTCCATGAAACCTGTTATTCCTCAAACAATTATGGGTAATGCTGCCTCATCTCCTCTTCAGTCTCCCACATAGACTCAAATCCTTTTCTGTGCTTCCACTGTACACGCACAAGAGAAACTAATTATTCCTTAACCTCTTCTCCTTACGATCAATGATCACCACTAGTTATTCTACATAATTGAGCCGGTCATCACCTCGATATCTTCCAGTGGTACAACCATATCCTCATCTGCTAAACACTTTTTCAGATGAGATACATGGAATGTTGGGTGGATTCCCCTTAACTCATCTAGTAACTCCAATCTATAGGCCACCTCCCCTACTCGAGCAATGATTTGAAAAGGCCCTATGTACCTTGGTCTAAACTTACCCCGCTTTCTGAACCGAATGATACCCTTCCAAGGTGAGACTTTCAACATAACTCTAACACCCACGTGGAACCCAATCGGTCTTCGCCGCTTATCGGCATACGACTTCTGCCAATCCTTAGCGGTTTTCATGAAGGCTTTGATCTTTTCAACCTTCTCAGTCATAGCCTCGATCATCTCTACACTCCCCAACTCTTTCTGGCCAATATCACCCCAACAGACGGGTGTTCTACATCTCCTACCGTGTAGCATCTCATAAGGGGGCATACCAATGCTGGCATGATAGCTATTGTTATATGAGAACTTAGCTAACAGTAAGTGGTCATCCCAACTTCCTTCAAAATCAATGACGCATGCCCGAAGCATATCTTCTAGCGTTTGAATCGTCCTCTCCGAGTGACCATTCACCTGAGGATGATAAGTCGTGCTAATATGTAACCTCCTCCCCATTGCATCATGGAATTTCTTCCAAATTTAGATGTAAACCGGGTATCGCGATCCGACACAATAAACACCGGCACACCATGATGAGTTACAATATCCTTGATGAACAGATCCGCCAACCTCTCAGATGAATATGTCTCATGGATCAGTAGGAAGTGAGAACTCTTCGTCAGACGATCAACTATCACCCATATGACATCATACCCTCGCGCGGTACGTGGTAGCTTCGTAATAAAGTCCATGGTGATGTACTCCCATTTCCACTCCGATATATCCCAAGGTTGGATCTTCCCGTACGGCTTCTGGTGCTCGGCCATCACTTCTTGGCCTTCACTTGTAAACAAGTAAGGCACTTACTCACATACTCCGCCACGTCGCGTTTCATACCCGGCCACCAATAATATTTCTTCATGTCTTGGTACATATTCGTAGCACCGGGATGAATAGAGTATCGAGTTTTATGAGCTTCATCCATAATCCTTCCATGTAGATCCCCAAAGCGAGGAATCCACATTCGTCCGAATCGGGTTCTAACGCCGAGTGTGTTTTCACCTAACTCCACCATTAGACCTCTCATTCTTTTAAAGTTAAGATGATCTTCTTTCAATGCCTCATCTTGAAACTCTTTGACCTATTTCATCACATCAGAGGTCATGACCAACTGATAAGCCTTCACCAAAATCAGCTCAGGTCTCTCCTTTCGGCTTAGGGCATCCGCCACCACGTTGGCTTTGCTCGGATGGTAATGGATCTCACAATCATAATCCTTTATGAACTCCAACCATCTCCTCTACCTCATGTTCAAATCTTTCTACTCGAAGAAGTACTTCAAACTCTTTTGGTCAGGAATATGGTGCAGTTCGTCCCGTATAGGTAGTGTCTCCAAATCTTTAACGTAAAGACCACGACTGCTAGCTCCAAGTCATGAGTAGGATAATTGACCTCATGAACCTTCAGCTATCGGGATGCATAGGCTATAACTTTTCCTCTTTGCATCAACACACATCCCAATCCCGAGTAGAAAGCATCTGAATAAACCAACAAATCCTCACTCCCTTCGGGTAATGACAAAATTAGAGGTTGAGTCAACCTCACTTCCTCAAAAGCCTTATCCTGATCTTGACCTCACACAAACTTTACATTCTTGCGGGTCAACTTGGTTAGTGGAGAAGCTATCTTGGATGAACCTTCTTTAATAGCTAGCCAAACCCAAGAAACTGCGATTCTTGGATGGCGTCTTTGGTGACTTCCATTGCATCACCGCCTCCACCTTTGCCAGGTCCACCATAATCCCCTCAGGATTCACTACATGACCCAAGAACTGAAGCTCACGCAACGAGAACATGTACTTGGAGAACTTGGCATACAGCTTCTCCTTTCTTAGCGTCTTTAACACTTCCGGGATATGACCGACATGCTCTTCTTAGCTCCTCGAACAAATCAGGATATCATCAATAAAAACAATCACTGATTTATCTAACATCGACTGACACACTCGATTCATCAAGTCCATAAAAGCAGTTGGCGCATTGGTCAAACCAAAAAACATAACGAAAAACTCATAATGTCCATAACGCGTGCGAAAAAGCTATTTTAGGAATATCCTGCCCCTTCACCTTCAATTGATGGTAGCCAAATCGAATATCTATCCTCGAGAACCAACTAGTAGCTTGGAGCTGATCAAACAGATCATCAATCCTTGGTAATGGATATAGATTCTTCACTGTCAGCTTATTCAGCTTACGGTAGTCTATACACATCCTCATACTACCGTCCTTCTTTTTCACGAGTAAGACCAGAGCACCCTAAGGAGAGATACTCGGTCGAATGAACCCCTTATCAAGCAACTCCTGCAATTGCCCCCATCAACTCCTTCATCTCAGTTGGAGCCAACCAATACGATGCCTTAGCAACTGGTTGGGCACCCGGTATCAAGTCAATCTGAATCTCAATATCACGTTCCGGTGGCACTCCTGGCAAGTCTTTGGGAAACACGTCTGGAAAGTCACATACAACCAGTATATCAGACAATTGTGGTGTTGGTGTATCCACGTCCTTTACATAGGCCAAGTAGGCACTACTTCCACACCTCATGCACTTTCCCGCCACCACCATTGAAATCAATTTCGGAATCATAGTGACTTGATCACCATAAACCGTCACCGTTCTCTCGTTAGGCACTGTCTATCAAATCATATTCTTATGGCACACAATGTTCGCCTCGTAGTCCGCCAACCAATCCATTCCTAGGTCTACATCAAACCCGCCTAAGGTCACCACGAATGGGCTAACATGAAACTTATGACCTTCTAGTTCTATATCGCAACCTTCTATCATCTCAGAAATCCTGGTAGACTGACCTATAGCAGTTTCTACATCAAAGGGCTATCTATACTCCTACTAACAGACACTTTTGCATAGAAAGCAGCAAAAATAAAACTTTTACTAGCATCAGAATCAAATAACACAGAAGCTAGAGTTTGTTTTAATAGAAACGTACCTAACACAACATAGGGGTCTATCCTAGCCTCCTCCTGAGTCATCGTGAATGATCTGGCGCTCACCCTCTGCCTTCACCACCAGCCTTCTTCACTCCCGAACCTTCAACCCTCAGCTACTTGCACTCCCTGCTCATGTGGCCCTCCCTGCCACACTTAAAACACCTCCTAGCCTTGCATTCTCTCGCGATATGGCCTGGCTTCCCACACTTAAAGCACACATTCAATCCCCATTTACACTCTCCGATGTGCTTCTTTCCACACTTGCCACACCTCTTCATCCCCGCACCGGATGTGACCACACATCGGTCATCCACCCATTCACCTTTGTTTCTTGGAGCAGCCACACCACATCCAAACGCTTCCCTTTCCAATTCCGATCACCACCATTCTTCTTGCTGATTTCAGCCACCACCACAGTCCGTTCATCATTCAACCTCCCCACCAAATCAATCGCCGACCTAAACGTGCTCGGCCTGGTAATGATCATGTGCCTACGGATATCCGCCGACAGCCCTTGGATGTATCTCTTGATCTTTCATGACAAAGGTGTCATTTGATCCGGCACCAGCCGTGCCATCTCGTTGAACTTCGTGATGTATTGCTGATGTGTCATGGTCCACACATCCAGTTGCAGGAACTGCCTCTCCACCTTATCCATCTCTCTATGAGGACAGAACTCCTCAATCACCAATTTCTTAAGATCCACCCACTTCATCCTTCTTATTGCCCGACTACGCTCGACTTGGACAATATTGTCCCACCAGCATAAAGCCGAGTCCACAAACGAGTGGGTAGCAAACTTCACCTTCTGGTCCTCTCGGCACTCGTTGATATCCAGTACAACCTCCATTTCTCTCACCCACCGGTGAGCAGCAATAACAGTGCCATTACCATCAAAGGTAGGGGGCTTGCATATTTGAACTGCCCCGTAGATACAACCTTGTGCCACCTCTGGCGATGGCTCTTCTCCCTCTTCTCCTTCATTAGAGAAAACCGTCTCAGTCTCCGGTCGCTCCCCACCTCCTGAGGACCTGTTCCTCTCCCTTCTTTCTCCTTCCCGCACAACCTTTATCACTTCTGTCACCACAGACGGTAGGATCGTCTGCATGACCTAATGCACCTCCTCAACAATAGCCTCCTTCACTGAGGCTCTCAAGTTAGCACTCTCGTCCCCGGCCTCCGGACGAGGGGTCTCAGGTTCTTTATGAACCACCTCTTCGGCTCTAGGCCTTCCTCTTATGGCCCGTGGTTCAGCACCACGTCCACCACGACCTCCACCACGTGAAGCCTTTGGAGATCTATCACCGGCCATCCTCAAACACGCTATAAGATTCAAACACCACATGGTCATTTAAGATAATAGCTCAGTTTATGTCAAGCATAGTAAGTCCCTAATTACAGTGGCCAGTTGTGATTAGCCACTTACTTTACTCTTCGACCCCAAACATTTCCTATCCTAACTACATCAGTATCTAAATCTACGAAAGGCATATAAGCCACATAACATGCGCACATAGTGCCGGTTAACATTAAGAAAATACCTGATGCCACGTAGCTACTCGGACTGGCATCCCTTCCCTTTGTCCCATTCTCAGTTTAAGTTGAGGTTTCTTTTGAAAATTTACCTGTTTCCCTTTAAAAATTGGCTCTAATACCAACTTCTAAGGCCTCGTTCCCGGACGCTCACAGCTGGTCAATCATTGGACATAAAACATATATTTACATCAACTTTAATAAAACATTGCAGCGGAAACATTCAAAAAATAATTTAATTTCATTATAATTGCTTTTGCAAAATAATACATCGTTTACCGATTACAAAATAACTTGTTGCATTACATCACAAAAACATTATACAAAATGGATGCCATCCAATATGAGCCAAGTAGCCGCCCATGCCATCCTCAGCAACCATTATCTGCCAACTCGAAACACATATAAGTCAGCGTTGCTGACTGAGTTCTAGTTTTAAAATAAACATACTTTACTTTCTTTCAAGAGCATTCTATACTTTCGTACATGATCACACATCATACGTACACATATATAATATCATTTTTATCTTCTTCATTAATTCGTTAACTTCCGTTCATTCATCGTACCTCATCATTATCATTTACTTTCATACGTAAACTTCCTTACTTATCTTTCGTACGTTCATTACTTCCAATGACATGTGTAGTACCATGAACATTGTGCACGAAGCTGGTTACGGGGCTTGAGGTCTATCAAAGAACTCGAACATAATGCATGAAGCTGAGTCCAGTACCTGGGGCAAGTACACTCATCACTGATATTTCTCTTTCATTCTGGACAATTCCCTATGCTATACCCCGAACATTATGCACGGAGCTGGTTATAGCGTCTGAGGTCTTTCATAGACCATGAACATTGTGCACGAAGCTGACTCTAGTACCTGGGGCAAGCGGCAAGGATCCCACACGTGTGGTCAATCACAAAGATTAGACCCCAGTATGCATCCTTCTGGGCTAGCTAACCCGCACACAGTTGAGCTACCACCCTTCATTGGGGTGAACCTCCATACTTTGCTTGCAAGACTTTCTTACTTATCTTTCGTTCATTTTGCATGCATTCTTTTTATACTTTCCCTTTTCATTATCTTTCACTTTACGTTATATCATACTTTTCATTTCTTTCATAAACATTCAACGTAACACCATGGAAAATAACATACATAACAAGGAACATAAACATAACCATACAAAACATCACCATACAAGGCACCATCATTCAGGACATAACAATCATGATACATGCCATAACATACCCCATACATCATCAAAAGTCAACTTACATCTCCCCCAGGAATATCCCAAGTCAAAGCCTTCACTTTACATTTTCCCCAAAATCAGAAAATAAATCTAAGTCTTAGGCGCATGGGCACTATGCAGGCGCATCATGGTCCATGCCTCAAGTTGTAGGAACTCCCTCTCCACCTTATCCATCTCTCTATGAGGACAGAACTCCTCAATCACCAATTTCTTCAGCTCCGCCCACTTCATCCTTCCTATTACCCGACTACCCTCGGCTTGGACGATATTGTCCCACTAGCACAAAGCCGAGTCCACAAATGAGTGGGCAGCAAACTTCACCTTCTAGTCCTCTTGGCACTCGCTGATATCCAGTACAACTTCCATTTCTCTCACCCACAGGTGAGCAGCAACAGCAGTGCCATTACCATCAAAGGTAGAGGGCTTGAATATTTGAAATGCCCCGTAGTTACAGCCTTGTGGCGCCTTCGGCGCAGGCTCTTCTCCCTCTTCTTCTTCATCAGAGAGAACTGTCTAAGTCTCCAGTCGCTCCCATCCTCCCGAGACCTATTCCTCTCCTTTCTTTCTCCTTCCCGCACAACCATTATCACTTTTATCACCACAGACGGTAGGATTGTCTGCATGACCTAATGCAACTCCTCAACAATAGCCTCCTTCACTAAGGCTCTCAAGTTAGCACTCTCGTCCCAGGCCACCGGACGAGGGGTCTCAGGTTCTTCATGAACCACCTCTTCGGCTCTAAGCATTCCTTTTGTGGCCCGTGTTTAGCACCATGTACACCATGACATCCACCACGTGAAGCCTTTGACGATCTACCACTGTCCATCCTCAAACACGCTATAAGATTCAAACACCAACATGGTCAATCAAGGTAATAGCTCAGTTTATGTCAAGTATAGTACGTTCCTAATTATAATGGTCAATTGTGATTAGCCACTTACTTTACTCTTCATACTACAAGCATTTCCTATCCTGACTACATCACTATCTAAATCTACTAAAGGCCCATAAGCCACATAACATGCGCACATAGTGCTGGTTAACATTAAGAAAATACCTGATGGCATGCAGCTACTCGGACTGGCATCCCTTCCCTTTGTCTCATTCTCAGTTTAAGTTTAGGTTTCTTTTGAAAATTTACCCGTTTTACTTAAACTTTGGCTCTGATACCAACTTGTAAGGCCTCATTCCCGAGACACTCAAAGCTGGTCAATCATTGGACATAAAACATATATTTACATCAACTTTAATAAAACATTGCAGCGGAAACATTTAAAAAATTATTTCATTTCATTATAAATGCTTTTGCAAAATAATACATCGTTTACTGATTACAAAATAACTTGTTGCATTACATCAGAAAAACATTATACAAAATGGATGCCATCCAATATGAGCCAAGTAGCCGCCTATGCCATCCTCATCAACCATTATCTGCTAACTGGAAACACATAAAAGTAAGCGTTGCTCACTAAGTTCTAGTTTTAAAATAAAACATACTTTACTTTCTTTTAAGACCATTCTATACTTTTGTACATGATCACACATCATACGTACACATAGATAATATCATTATTATCTTCATCATTAATTTGTTAACTTTCGTTCATTCAGCGTACATCATCATTATCATTTACTTTCATTCACTTTCATACGTAAACTTCCTTACTTATCTTTCGTACGTTCATTACTTCCAATGACATCTATAGTACCCCCGAACATTGTGCACGAAGCTGTTACGGGGCCTGAGGTCTATCAAAGAACTCGAACATTATACACGAAGCTGACTCTAGTACCTAGGGCGAGTGTGCTCATCACTGAGATTTCTCTTTCATTCTGGACCAATTCCATATGCTATACCCCGAACATTGTGCACGAAACTGGTTACAGCGCTTAAGGTCTTTCATAGACCTCGAACATTGTGCACGAAGCTGACTCTAGTACCTTGGGCAAGCGGCAAGAATCCCATACATATGGTCAATCACAAAGATTAGACCCCAGTGTGCATCTTTCTGGGTAGCTAACCCGCACACAGTTGAGCTAACACCCTTCATTGGGTATGAACCTCCATACTTTGCTTGCAAGACTTTCTTACTTATCTTTCGTTCATTAATGCATGCATTCTTTCATTACGTTGCTCTTTTCATTATCTTTCACTTTACGTTCTATCATACTTTTCATTTCTTTCATAAACATTCAACGTAAAGCCATGGAAAATAACATACATAAAAAGGAACATATACATAACCATACAAAACATCACCATACAAGGCACCATCATTCAGGACATAACAATCATCATACATGCCATAACATACCCCATACATCATCAAAGGTCAACTTACTTCCCCCCGGGAATATCCCAAGTCAAAGCCTTCACTTTATTTTCCCCAAAATGAGAAAATAAATCTAAGTGTTAGGCGCATGGGTACTATGCAGGCGCATGGGGAACACTTAGGTGCACGGGGAACCCTTAGGCGCATGGGGAACTTCTGGGCGCATGGGCAACACTTGGTCATTCCGGGAAAATTCTAGGCGCATGGGCACTATGTAGGCGCATGGGCTTTTTGGGCGTGTGGACACTTCGTCAAATTTAGCCTATTCCTAGGCACATGGACACTGTTTGGGCGCATGGGAATACTTGGAAAATTTTTATCGTTGTGCGCATGGGCCACTATTTGGGTGCATGGGCAGTCTAAGTTACACTTAAACAACTGAATTCAGTCTCCAATCATCATTAACATGTTCTAAGCTTAATCTTACACTCTAATCCATAGAAGCACATTCATAACATCATCGTAAGCATAAACACACCCAAATCAAACCCCACCCGCAAACATATACAAAACGGGTAAAAACCCATTTTATATAAATATTCATACATGTATTTCCTGCCCTAAATCAATTTAAAACAAGTAAAAAGGGGGTTGTAGAACTCACCTTTGCAAGCCTTTGGGTATGACTTCCTTCAAAACCCATTTGCTACAAGTTCAATACCTAAAACCCACCAAACACACACACACACACACACCCGAACACATAAACACACACAAGCATACAACCGAGGCTAAGGCTAGTTAAGAACATCACAAAACCAAGAATTCTTACCTTGAATTCGAATTCTTCTTCTTGTTCTTCGAAACCTGAGAGTTTTTCAGCTTCAACCCCCTTTCTCTCTCTAAAAACCCGATTGACAAGGTGTAAGCAGGCAACATGGCAGCCATGTTGATTTACTCACCAACTTTTAAAAGTTTTTGTCCTTTTGACACTTTGAACCCCTTAGCTTAGATAAAATTGTGTTTCTTTCTTTTCTTTCACTTTCATTCTTTCTTTCATAACTCTAAAAATAAACGGCATTACATTAACCCAACCCTTATGATTGTACGCATTAGTTTAATGTATGTTGTATTACACATGAGTAATCTTATTTTAAGTTGTTAGGTCTCTAGTTAGTACCTTTAGTTTGATTATGTTACGCCATTATCTTATATATTCAGATTAAGTTTGTTCTTATAAGCATGGTACAATTGTGAAACAACAAGGTATCAATGGTTGGCAAGATCGGTCCCTTAACTTTACAAATTTTACATTTTTGACCATAGAGTTTGGGGTTTTTGTATCTTAGTTACATATAATGATTTTTTATGATTTTTTAAGGTTTGGCTACTGTAATAGGTGAGTTATTATGTTATTTGATATTTCTTAACGGTTTCAATAGCTTGTTTCGGTGGACTGTATGGTAGTTTTTCTCTTTATTTTAATATATTTTAGTGAAGTTTTGTTCCTGCAATATTAGTTTTCTGGCCCAAAGTTTGGTGCTTAAGTTATTTTATGATTTAATGCGATTCAGTTCACGGTTCAGATACATTTTGTAATGTATTCGTATGTTTGCTTACTTATTTACTTTTTTTGAGTTGTCATTAGGTTTGTGGGTCATAATTTACTTGAAATTATTAGTTTCATTAATTTCCAAGAGTTTTGATAAATCCTCTTATTATTTTCCTTTTTAGCGATGCGTTAGTTCACTTAAATTAACGTTATATTTGTATAAAATCATAGAAAGTTCTATAAATGATAATATTTGAGTTGGAGTTGATTTTTATCATTATTAGGCCACTAGTTACCGTATTTCAAGTCTTGGGTCGTTTTATGTCGGTTTTGGTAGTTTAACGCTCGGGCTTAGGTTTTTAATGGGTTCTTGGGTTTAATTTTAGTACACTTAAATTAACGTTTTATGTCAAATTTTGGTACAATAAAGTCCTATAATACTTTAATATACTCTGTAAAATATTTTGGTTATGAAGATTTTATGTTTTTAGCTTAAGGGCTCGTTTTGTAAATTTTTACTACTTTAGCATGAGATTCTTTCTATTTTTGTTTACCTAACAAACAACTCTATAATTTACCAAATTTAAATTTTGGCATTTCATATCATTATAAGTCTCTTGAAATTTTGTGTCATCGGATTATATGATTTTTTTTATATTTCCGTTATCCATTAAGTGTTCGTTAAGTCCTGGTTTCGGGGTTTAAGTATTTTAATCTGATTTTTCCATCCTCAAATATTTTAAAATCCTAAATAGCTTCTAAATAACCCCTAACTTCAATAACTCAATCCACCACTTCTTTATCTTATTTTTTCTAAAAATCATATATTTTGTATATTTTATAAAATGTGAAATACATAGACTTAGGTTATGAAATTATTTTTGAATTAAGATGGTCATAAATATATTCAAGAAATATTTAGTTTGATTTTTTAGACTTAGATATCATACTTTTGCATTTTTGTGAAAATCGGGTTTTCGGGTGTGTCATATGTGCTAAAATCGTGTTTGTGAGCAAAAGAGTTTTGAGAAATCCTTATTTATCTTTAAGTTAATGAAATATTTAGTGTTTTTATGTTTCACAAGTCGTTGGGGTGTTGTGGTGTTGGTTGAGTCACCAACGCGATGAAACACGATATTTTACGTGTTTTCGGTTTGAAATGGTTTATATACCGGTTTGAAATGGTTTATGTACATATATATATATACACCAATGCATTCATGCATACGTACATAACGCACACATATGTGTGAATGCATGCGGGTTCCTGCACCCGATACACACACACACACACCGGTATATACAAACATTGGTATATATATGTTTGTATATACCGTGTGTTTGTATCGGGTGCAGGAACCCGCATGCATACACACATATGTTGTGTTATGTATGTATGCATGAATGCATTGGTGTATATATATATATATATATAATATATATATGTGTGTGTGTGTGTGTGTGTGTGTGTGTATTTTATAAATGTGTCTAGTTTTTATTATATAGTTATGTTTTTAGTTTTATTTAAGGTGTAAATATAGGTTAGTTAAGTTAATTTTTATAAGTGAGTGTTATAAAAGTTAAGTCTTTAATATTTATTTGGAGTAGGTTCATAAAACTTTTAACCTCTTAGGGTTTAGATGATATTTTTCATTTATGGTGCCTTTGTAATTATAAGTTAGGTTGATTAAATTTAATAAATGGTGTTAGTAATAACGATTGTCATGATTCCTCTGGTTGATGGTTTTAGGATTTTTAACATTTGATAGACTTACACGCGCTAAATTTTTAGACCAAGTTTTGTTTATTACGCATTTTCGTTTTCTATGGTATTGGCCTTGTGGCTCATGAGATCGGTTTATCATACCCTATAATCCATTAATGGCCTATCGGCCCATATTGATTATGTGCGTCAAGCTGATTTAGTATTGGGCCCATAACCAACTTACGGTTTCATGGGCCTAAGCTATTATGGTGTGTGTGTTCATGTCTAGGTGTTTGATCTTGTTGGGCCCATTACATGGGCTTCTGTTGTGATCGGTGTGTGGCCCGTTATGATCCCTAAAAAATTTTCCAGGCCCAAAAACCGAGATTGTCACATTCTCCACTACTTATAGAAATTTCGTCCTCGAAATTTACCTAAGGTTTTTTTTAAAGCCATGGTGTCACACCCCCGCCAAGAGCGGAAATACGGGGATGTAAAGAGACGGGATCATCATAACACATGGTAGACAATAGAGATGCAATAAAAGTAATGATGACAAAGCGTGTCATGATGACACCCGACACAAAGGAGACTTGTGTCGTGTTTAGTCAATATTCACGACAACATAGCCATAAGCATAAACATGTTAAATGATTCACATAGTCGAAGTAGTAACAATTGTAATGTAATTCCTACAACCCAGGAACAAGTATCAAAAGAATGAAGTTGTTTAATCAGACTACAATAATTTTCCAAAATTAATGTTTGTCAAGTACGTTTATCTCAAAATGCATCCTAGGTCTCCACTAAGGTAGCACACCTAGATCTTCAATTAGCATTGTCACCTGAAAAGATATGCTCAGAATGGTCAACAAATTATTGGTGAGCTTGCAGGTTTAGATAGAAAATAGTAATTGATGTTGTATAGTAAATGTTGTGGATACCTTGTATACAGTTATAAGTAAGCAAAATCACATGACAATGAGCTTTACAACCAAACCTAACGACGTACACACAGAATCTTGTCAGAATATATTCACCCAAGGGCCCTTCCCGCCACTGTTGGTACTAACTACTATACCAACAACAAGGTGGGGGTGTCAACCCAGTAGTACTACCAATACCTATCCGTCGTTTCTAACACCGGAATTAAATGGTTGAAAAGAAAGTACCACACAACGAACTCAAGTATGTATGAGATAAGTACTCACAAAACAGTAACATGTTGATTCCAAGTATGTAAATTGTATGTAGTTGTACAACACAGAAAGTGGGTGAGCATACTTTTCCCCCATGTTTGTAAATGTTGAAATATTTTATAAGCATAAAAAGGGGCGACGAAACTCACTTGTTAATTGGTAAGTATGAATGATCAGAGTTTCCAAATGTTGTATGCAATGAACGGTCAAACACCTATTGACATTTATTGTTAAGCATTAATGATATGTATGAAAAAAGTAGTAACGTACGGTTGGTTCGAGTTGTATCGGTTCGGTCGTGTGGAACACACACAAGCAAACATGCGTATTAGATCTTATGTAGATCCAAGTACTAGAATCGTTGCCATGCCTATGATATATGTGTAAAAGTGTCATTGTTATTAGAGAAATGCTTAGTAAATATTAGTGGTTACAATTCGGTTGGTGATAATGTAAAATGTTATGTTGATTTGATTTGGAATAGCATTATTAAATTTGATAGTGTTAACTGAAATATTGTCATTAGCAATCACAACCGTGTTGATGTCACCTTAAAAACACAAACCACACATAGAATAAACTCACACACAACCACTCCAATCACACGATAGGACCAGACGCACGACTCAACACTCCATCCGCATGAATCAACCCTCATTCATACGAATCAGCTTCATTCGTACGATTCAACCTTCATTCGTGCGACTCAGCATTCAGTTGTACCACACAGCACCCAATCGCACGACTCAACCTCCATACGCACGACTCAACCTTCCCTCGGACGAATCAGCTTCATTCGTACGACTGAACCTCCATTCGTACGACTGGCATTCAGTCATGCGATACACACACAATCACACACATTCATCCGCATTGAATCAATTGCACGCATACCTTCATCCGCATGACTCAATCGCACGCATACAATCACTTGCATGTATCACCCAGTCGCACGGCTTAGTCGCATGGTCGACCCAGTCGCCCAAACAGTAGAATCGCGACTACAGAAGTGCAGAGCAGCCTTCGGCTGCTCCGCGCATGAGAGTTACACCACAAGCACTTCCAGAAACATATTTTGCACACCCCAAACAAGAAGAACCCATAGAAAGACATCACACGCACCCACATGACCTCATGTGCTCAGGTTGGCCTCGAGCACCCGAAACACTAAATGGAAAGTAGTAAACTAGTAAGAAAAAGGACGACCAAGGTCGTCTACCTGCAAGAATGGAGTAGACTCAGCTGTAGTCGAGGTCTTGCTGGTGAAAACGCAAAGAAAGTGGGTGGTTTTGGTGCAAGGAGGAGAAGAAAAAGTAGAGAAGAAGAAGATGAAGAAGAAAAGAAGATATGGAGGCTAGGGCTGGAATATGGGTATTTATACCCAGCCCTAGTTTGGTAAAAAGTCACATTTAGTGCCCGCACTTAGCCCCCGAGTTCCCAAATTTGTGTCGGTTGAAAACGGATTAATTAAGGTAGTTATATTAATGATAAAAATGTAATTAACAATATTGGTAACTTAAAAATGGTTTTATTAATGACAATAATATTAGATAAAATGGTATATTTAGTGATAATGATGATGAAAATGATAAAATTTTTAATGATAGTATACGTTTACGATGAGAGCACAAGCATAACGATGAATAAGCAAGAATGATATCCACACGAAGAGTTTATAAGGATGGGGAATGAACGATCAAAGAAAGTTAACGGAAACCATGTTAAATGATGGATCTTTAGGTGATGGATGTCACAATATCCCCCAGTCGAGAGAGTTTCATCCCGAAATTCAGCTGGAGTTAGGTCCAAGAGTGTCATCCTCGAATAGATGTGGATATTTAAGTTTCATCCGGTCTTCCCATTCCCATGTAAACTCTGGCCCTCATTTGGAGTTCCACCTCACGCGGACAATTGGTATTCTACTGCGCTTTAATTGCTTGACCTTTCGATCCATGATCTCATTGGCTTTCTCAACAAAATGAAGCCTTTCGTCAATCTTTATGTCCTCAATTGGCACATGAAGGGATTCATCAGCCAAACACTTCTTGAGGTTCGACACGTGGAAAGTATCATGTACGCTGTTGAGTTCTTATGGTAACCTTAATCGGTAAGCCACTGGACCGATTCTTTATGTAATATAGAATGGTCCTACGTATCTTGGGGCTAACTTTCCTTTGTTTCCAAATTGAACGATTTCCTTCCAAGGAGAGACTTTGAGTAAAACTCGATCCCCAATGTTAAATCCTAGAGGCTTCTGACGGTGGTCGGCATAGCTCTTTTGGCGATCTCTGGCAGCTTTTAGTCTATCTTTGATTTGGAAAATCTTGTCGGTTGTTTCTTGGATAATCTTTGGGCCTGTTAACTGGCTTTCACCAATCTCCGCCCAACAAACGGGAGATCTGCATTTCCTTCCATACAATGCTTCGAATGGAGCACATCCAATGCTCATATGGTAGTTGTTGTTGTAAGAGAACTTGATCAGCGGTAGATGAGTGTCCCAACTACCACCATAGTCGATTACACACACCCTTAGCATGTCTTCCAACATTTGTATAGTTTGTTCACTTTGGCCGTCTGTTTGTGGGTGATAGGTGGTACTCATATCTAATCGAGTGCCCATCGCTTTCTGTAACGTTTGCCAAAATCGTGAAGTAAATCGGCTGTCATGGTCGGATATGATCGACACCGGTACTCCATGTCTTGTCACGACCTCCTTTATGTACAATCTTGCCAAATTATCCATTTTGTTGTCTTCTCGGATTGGCAAGAAATGTGCTAATTTCATCATCCGATCCACTATGACCCATATCGAGTCATGTCCGCTGCTCGTTCTAGGGAGTTTGGTAATAAAATCCATGGCTATGTTCTCCCATTTCCACTCAGGAATCTCAGGTTGTTGTAATAATCCCGATGGTTTCTGGTGTTTGGCTTTAACTTTCGAGCATGTCAAGCACCTGCTAACGTACATAGCGATGTCTTTCTTTATGCCTGGCCACCAGTACAGATCTTTGAGATCGTGGTACATCTTATCTGCACCAGGATGAATAGAATATCGCGTCTTGTGTGCTTCATCCATGACCAAGGTCGTACACCTCCCCATCTGGGTACCCATATATGATCCATGAAGTACTGTATACCATCATCCTTGCAACTCATTTGTTTATCCAACCCTCGAAACTCTTCTCCCGAAAATTTTTCTTCTTTCAACACCTCATTTTGTGCAATTTAGATCTGAGCTTTCAAATTCGTTTGAATAGTCAATCCAACGCTCGTGCATGTAGTGGTTTCACGCGTTCTTTGCGGCTTAGAGCATCAGCCACCACGTTCGCTTTCCCTGGATGATACCAGATTTCACAATCGTAGTCGCTAAGTAGTTCTACCCAACGTCTCTCATGCATATTAAGTTCCTTCTGATCCAGGATATGTTGGAGGCTCTTATGATCTGTGTAGATGATGCATTTGATTCCGTACAGGTAATGCCTCCATATCTTAAGTGCAAATACCATGGCACCCAACTCTAGATCATGAGTTGTATAGTTCTTTTTGTGCACCTTAAGTTGTCACGAAGCGTAGGCAATCACCTTATCCTTTTGCATTAGTACACATCCCAATGCTTGGTGTGAAGCATCACAGTACAACACAAAATCATCAGTTCCGTCAGGGAGGGACAATATCGGTGCATTGCACAACTTTTCTTTCAACGTTCGGAACGCTTGTTCTTGTGCATGTCCCCAATCAAACTTCATGTCTTTCTGAGTCAGCAGTGTTAACGGTTGAGCGATCTTTGAAAAATTCACGATGAAGCGACGATAGTACCCGGCCAATCCTAAGAATTGTCGTATCTCTGAAGGTGTCTGGGGTGCATCCCATTTCTTCACCGCTTCAATCTTACCGGGATCTACATGAATCCCATCCTTGTTCACCACATGACCCAAAAACTTCACTTCTCGCAACCAGAATTCACACTTTGAGAACTTGGCAAAAATTTTCTCTTCCCGTAACAGTTTCAGTATTGCCCGGAGGTGTTCTTCATGGTCCTCTTTCGATCGGTAGTAGATAAGTATATCATCTATGAATACAATCACAAACTTATCCAAATAAGGTTTACACACCCGATTCATTAGGTCCATAAACACTGTCGGTGCGTTAGTCAGCCCGAACGGCATGACCAAGAACTCATAGTGGCCATAACGAGTTCTGAACATTGTTTACGGTATGTCCTCCTCGAAAACCCTTAGTTGATGATATCCAGAATGATGGTCGATCTTGGAGTAATATGAAGCTCCTTGTAGCTGGTCAAACAGATCGTCGATCCTGGGGAGAGGATACCGATTCTTCACGCTTAATTTGTTTAACACATGGTAATCAATACACATTCGGAACGACCCATCTTTCTTTTTGACAAATAACACTGTTGCTCCCCATGGTGAGTGACTCGGCCGGATAAAACCCTTCTCCAGAGTTCCAGTAATTGACTAGATAACTCTTTCATTTTAGATGGTGCTAACCGATATGGCCTCTTTGCCACCGATGTAGCTCCAGGAACCAAATCTATACGAAATTCCACCTGTCATGGAGGAGGCAAACCAGACAAGTCATCAGGAAATACATCTGGGTAGTCCCGTACTACTGGAATATCTATCAATTTCCTCTCCTCTTCCTTCTTTTCTACTACGTGAGCTAGAAATGCGTAGCATTGCTTTCGTAAACTTCGGCGTGTTTTCTTGCAGGAGATAAGCTTTAGATTTCTTCCTGGTCGTTCTCCTGGAATTCTGATTACCTCCCCGTTGGCATAGGGATTTGTACTACTTGTCCGACATACAATCTCAGCTCCATGTTTCGACAACCAATCCATTCCCACGATCACGTCGAAACTTCCTAACTCAAAGGGTATCAAGTCTATATCGAAGGCATGGTTCTCTAATATCATCGAGCACTTTCTAATGATTTCATTGGCTTGAACAACCCTACCGTTGGCCATTTCAACAGAGTCGCTAGTTTCTAGCCTACTAGGACTCAAATCAAGTAGATGCACAAACTCAGAAGATAAAGCTATTGTCTACTCCAGTATCAAATAATATAGATACGAAGTGATGATTGATTAAGTGTGTACCCGTAACAACATTTGGGTCCTGACGGGCATCGTTGGCTCCAATGACAAATGCACGTTCTCGAGCTGTATTTCTTGAATCGCCGGGCCTTGACTTCCAGCTATGGCCATCACCTGCTGCTGGTTGTTCCTTGTTGACCCGGTGCTCGATTCAGTCTAGGGCACATATTTCTATAGTGATCAGGGCCTCCACACTCATAATAGACCCTGGCATTCCCGGCGGGGTTCACCGTGTTGACGGTGCCACCAGATTTGGTGCCACTCTGCAGTCTTTTGCTAGATGCCCCAGGCGTCTACAATTCACGCACACCCGGCACGGCATTCCTGGGGGATGAGGGAAGTTGCACTATCACACTTGGGGTGTGGCCCAACATACTCTCTTTTGCCCTGTGTCACGGCCACAAAATTTCTGGTTGTCTTGGCCCTGTTGTCAAATTTCCCGGCACTCGACAGCTCGTTTCCCTAACATCCTTTCTTTTCTCTGTTCCTCTACCCAAGACCCCTGTTCTCACCATCTTGTCTGTCAGAGTGCTAGCCTTCAAAATTACGCTCTGGATCATAGGAGGAGCAGCTGCTGTTACCATCGCTAGGATTTGAGGCACAAGTCCCCAAATATACCTCTCCATCCTCTTTGATTCCGGAGTGACCATATGTGGAACCAATCTTGCCAACTCATGAAAACGGTCAGTGTAAGCTGCGTGCCCAGCCCTCACTATAGCATGATCCAAAATTCGTGCTCTAGTTTCTGCATCTCATTGAGGGGGCAGTACTCCTCAGTGATCAATGCTTGAAACTCATCCCATGACATTTGCATTGTTTATTCTCTTCCCTTAGCCTGAACCTGGGTGTTCCACCAAGTTAGTGCTTTGCCCTGTAGTGAACACGTGGCATACTTGATCTTCTGGCTATCGAGGCATTCGCTGATGTCAATCACTGCCTCCATTTTCTCAAGCCATCTAGTTAGGGCTATCACTCCACCTTTTCCATCGAAGTCCTTCGGTTTACAAGCCGTAAATTCCTTGTATGAACATCCCCGTCTTGTACTAATAACCCTAGTCTCATTACCAGCTGTTCCACCATTCCTGGTTTCCTGATTACTCCCGTTTCCAGTCGGGTTCCCATTATAGTCGGGATCAGTGTGGCCAGCTGTTGAGTGATCAGCGCTGCCATGTCAGTGTTTCCTGTTCCCTGAATGTTACTGGCAGGGCCATCATTTGGTGTTCTACCTCTGCCTCTGCCCCTCGGGGCTTCACTTCCGCTACTGTTGCTGTGGGTAACTCTTCGAGGCGGCATTTTCAAATCATAAAAGTAGTAAAAACATAAGCTTTAACCATTTCAAAGTATATTATCCATACCACTTATCAAAGTCCAACATTCCAAGTTAATATCACACTTATCATTACCACACATCGCATGCAAGTCGTATAGTTCTCACACCATGAATTGATAATGTCCCAACAATAGTCCATCATAATAATTGCAAATCCATGCATATAATCATGTTTAGTCTAGCGAAGGTTGTCTATCTCCTCCTCTTTCGAGGTTTCAGACATAACCTCCTCAGGGTCGATCCCAATGTCCGTGGTCAAGTGCAATCGCATGATCTGTGAAGATCTCTTCGGATTTAATACCTGAATTTAACAAAACAACTCAGCGTGTAGAGGGAATGGAAGATCCAGTAGAAGCATCCCATAAGGAGTGAGCACAAGGGCTCCCTCACAGGGTGAAAATATCACAAGGCAGATAGATAAACGAACAGGTAACGAGGAACACACATGAGATATAAAATGCACACAATCCCTAACATGCAAATCTACATGAAGGTTCCTAAGTTATAGTCTAGGTCAAGTGAATTGCCTAATTCTCTATAACCAATGGCTCTGATACCTGTCTGTCACACCCGGCCCCTCGCATCAACAATATTGTCCGCTTTGCCCATGAAGAGCTCACAGATTTGCTTTTGGTTGCCCGGGTGAAAACTTCTCAGGGAGGTCACCCATCCCTGGATTGCTTCCACCTGAGCACCCCTTAACTGTGGAGTTCTCCTCTCATCCACAGCCAATACGCTCAAAACGCGTTGTTGATGTTAGAGGCCAGACATTCCTTATGAACCAGGAATCTCTCCTGTCCATGGCCGATGTAGGATATGTGTAGGGTGTCACACAGTTTGTCACACCCCCGCTAAGAGCGGAAACATAGGGATGTAACGAGACGGGATCATCATAACACATGGTAGACAATAGAGATGCAATAAAAGTAATGATGACAAAGCGTGTCATGACGACACCCGACACAAAGGAGACTTGTGTCGTGTTTAGTCAATATTCACAAAAACATAGCCATAAGCATAAACATGTTAAATGATTCACATAGTCGAAGTAGTAACAATTGTAATGTAATTCCTACAACCCCGGAACAAGTATCAAAAGAATGAAGTTGTTTAATCAGACTACAATAATTTTCCAAAATGAATGTTTGTCAAGTATGTTTAGTCTCAAAATGCATCCTAGGGTCTCCACTAAGGTAGCACACCTAGATCTTCAATTAGCATTGTCACCTGAAAAGATATGCTCAGAATGGTCAACAAAATTATTGGTGAGCTTGCAGGTTTAGATAGAAAATAGTAATTGATGTTGTATAGTAAATGTTGTGGAATACCTTGTATACAGTTATAAGTAAGCAAAATCACATGACAATGAGCTTTACAACCAAACCTAACGACGTACACATAGAATCTTGTCGGAATATATTCACCCAAGGGCCCGTTCCCGGCCACTGTTGGTACTAACTACTATACCAACAAACAAGGGTGGGGTGTCAACCCAGTAGTACTACCAATACCTATCCGTCGGTTCTAACACCAAAATTAAATGGTTGAAAAGAAAGTACCACACAGCGAACTCAAGTATGTATCAGATAAGTACTCACAAAACAGTAAGTATGTAAATTGTATGTAGTTGTACAACACAGAAAGTGGGTGAGCATACTTTTCCCCATGTTTGTAAATGTTGAAATATTGTGTAAGTGTAAAAAGGATCCACGAAACCCTCTTGTTAAATGGTAAGAATGAATGATCAGAGTTTCCAAATGTTGTATGCAATGAACAGTCAAACACCTATTGACAGTTATTGTTAAGAATTAATGATATGTATGAAAAAAGTAGTAACGTTTGGTCGGTTCGGGTTGTATCAGTTCGGTCACGTGGAACACATATAAGCAAACATGCGTATTAGATCTTATGTAGATTCAGTACTAGAAATCATTGCCATTGCCTATGATATTTGTGTAAAAGTGTTATTGTTATTAGAGAAATGCTTAGTAAATATTAGTGGTTACAATTCGGTTGGTGATAATTGTCAAATGTTATGTTGATTTGATTTGGAATAGCATTAATAAATTTGATAGTGTTAACTGAAATATTGTCATTAGCAATGATAACCGTGTCGACATCACCTTAACATCACACGACAAACACACACCACACATATAAGAAACTCACACACAACCACTCCAATCGCACGACAGGACCAAACGCACGACTCAACACTCCATCCGCACGAATCAACCCTCATTCGTACGAGTCAGCTTCATTCGTACGATTGAACCTTCATTCATGCGACTCAGCATTCAGTCGTACCACACAGCACCCAATCGCATGACTCAACCTCCATACACACGATTCAACCTTCATTCGTACGAATCAGCTTCATTCGTATGACTGAACCTCCATTCGTACGACTGGCATTCAGTCGTGCGATACATGCACAATCGCACACATTCATTCGCATTGACTCAATCGCACGCATACCTTCATCCGCATGACTCAATTGCACGCATACACTCAGTCGCACGACTCACCCAGTCGCACGACTTAGTCGCATGGTCGACCCAGTCACCCAAACAATAGAATCACGACTGCAGAAGTGCAGAGCAGCCTTCCGCTGCTCCATGCATGAGAGTTACACCACAAGCACTTCCAGAAACACATTCTGCACACACCCAAACAGATGAACACGCTGAAAGACATCACACACACCCACATGACCTCATGTGCTCGAGTTGTCCCCGAGCACCCGAAACCCTAAATGAACAGAAGTAAACTAGTAATAAACCCTCATATGCTTGGGTTGTCTACTTGCAAGAATGGAGTAGACTCAGCTGTAGCCGAGGTCTTGCTGGTGAAAACGCGAAGAAAATGGGCGGTTTTGGTGCAAGGAGGAGAGAAAAAGTAGAGAAGAAGAAGATGAAGAAGAAGAAGATATGGAGGCTAGGGCTGGAATATGGGTATTTATACCTAGCCCTAGTTTGGCAAGAAGTCACATTTAGTCCCTACACTTAGCCCCCAAGTTCTCAAATTTGTTTCGGTTGAAAATGGCTGATTAGGCTAGTTATATTAATGACAAAAATGTAAATAACAATATTGATAACTTAAAAATGGTTTTATTAATGACAATAATATTATATAAAAATGGTATATTTAGTGATAACGATGATGAAAATGATAAAAGTTTTAAAGATAGTATACGTTTACGATGAGAGCACAAGCATAACGATGAATAAGCAAGAATGATATCCACACGAATAGTTTATAAGGATGGGGAATGAACAATCAAAGAAAAGTTAACGGAAACCACGTTAAATGACAGACCTTAGGTGACGGATGTCACACATGGCTCCTATTCTAACATGTCAGCATCGTATTAGTTAAATAATAAAATATCATGATCTTTTACCATAAAACAAGGGTAATTAAATGTTGTGTGATGCTAGGGTCAGAGCTTAATTTGGGTTCTCCAAAGTTTCTCCAACGGGGGTTGGAGGCTTGAATAGTTACGGGTAGTTCTTTTTTATTTCATTTTTTGGTTCCCACGTAAACTTGGGTCCTCTCCTGGAATTCCATTTGACCTTCACAAGGGTATTTTTCCTCGCCTGAGTTTCTTATCTCGTCAGGACAAAATTTCAAGTGGTTGCTCTATGAACTGGAGTTTGTCCTTAATCTGAACTCTAGTATAAGGTATTATCAGTGCTTTATCAGACAAACACTTTTTGAGATTCAAAATGTGGAAGGTGTTATGTATGCCTCCTAGTTCTTCAGGTAGTTCTAGTTTGTAAGCAATAGGTCCAATTCTTTCACTTATCTGAATGGTCCTATGTACCTTGGGCTCAACTTTCCTCGATTCTCAAACCGAATTAGTCCCATCCTAGGCGATACTTCAGCATTACACGACCCCCAACCTAGAACTCCAATGTTTTTCTTCGATTCTCTGCATAGCTCTATTGGCGGTCTTTTGTTGCAGCGAGGCATTCTCGAATTCGATGGATCTTTTCGGTCGTCTCTTGAACTATCTCTAGTCTAGTCAGTTAGCTCTCCCTAACCTCTGCCCAACAAACCAGGAATCGACATTTACGCCCATAGGAGGCCTCGAATGGCGCGACCTTGATGCTCGTGTTGTAACTGTTATTGTATGAAAACTCGGCTAGTGGTAAATGAGTGTCCCAGCTAGCCCATTTCTTGGTCACCTTAATTTTAACTAGATTAACCTGGATTCCTTTTTCGCTAACTATGTGGCCAAGAAACTGCATTTCTCGCATCTAAAATTCACACTTTGAGAATTTTGCATATAGTTGTTAGCTCCAAAGTAGTTCAAGAATCATCCTAAGTGTTGTTTGTGCTCATCATCGGTTTTGGAATATATCAAGGTGTCGTCTATGAACACAATAACAAACTTGTCTAGGTATGGTTTTCACACCCTGTTCTTGAGGTCCATGAACACAACATGGGTGTTGGTTAATCCAAATGGCATTATGAGGAACTCGTAATGTCCATACATCATTCTGAATGCAATTTTTGGTACATCTTCCTCCTTAATTCTTAGTTGATGATCCCCTGACATTAGGTCTATTTTGGAGAAATATCGTGACCCTTGAAGTTGGTCAAATAGATCGTTGATCCTCGGAAGAGGGTATCGGTTTTTGATTGTGACCTTGCTTAGTTCTCGATAATCAATACACATCCTTAGAGTTTTGTCTTTTTTTAACAAATAAGACTAGTGCTCCCCATAGTGAGAAGCTCGGTCTAATAAACACTTTGTTCATTAGCTCTTGCAATTGGATCATTAGCTCTTGCAACTGGATCATTAGCTCTTGCAACGGGATCATTAGCTCTTGTATCTCCAAAGGGGGCAACCTATAAGGTTCCTTGGCTATAGGTGCTGCTCTTGGTACCAAATCGATTCAAAACTCAACTTGTCTTTGCAGTGGCAATCCCAGTAATTTGTCAAGAAACACGTTTGCAAACTCTAATACAACAAGGACATCTTCAAGCAGTTTCTCATCCCTGCTAGTAATCACATATGCTAGATACGCGGCACATCCCTTACGTAGGCACTTGTTAGCTTTCATATATGATATAACATTCATTCCTTGCCTTGGTCTTTCCCCATAAACTACGAGGGTTTTTCCTCCCGGTAGTGGTATTTTCAAAAGCTTCTTATCACATACTATTTCTGCTTTATACTTTGCCAGCCAATCCATTCCCACCACTATGTCAAACCCTCCTAACTCTATGGGTATTAGGTCTATGGGGAATTCATGCTCATCCAGATATAATATACATCCGGT
The DNA here is from genome assembly GCA_025506515.1 of Flaveria trinervia. Lineage (NCBI taxonomy): Eukaryota > Viridiplantae > Streptophyta > Magnoliopsida > Asterales > Asteraceae > Flaveria > Flaveria trinervia. The sequence continues at coordinate 78,125,881 of CM046443.1, read as the reverse complement.
TACAGCTTCATCAACCTCAACTAGGGTTCTATTGCTAATCTATGGTATACATGCTAAGTAGCTTAGAGGAATCTATGTCAATTCTTGGTTTAAACTTTGTAAAAACAAAAATCTTATTTGCCCCTGTGTCAAAAAATATATATATGCATAATGATTGTTGACCAGAGACATACCAGTCACGACCTCTGGTTCCTCTCTAGCAGCTTCGACATTCATCACGAACGCTCTCCCCTTAGGGTGGCCAACCGCAGGCTTTTTAGCCCTAAGCTTGGGGAAATTAGGGCGGAGATGTCCAACTTGTTCATATTCATGACACCTCGCAGACCCTATGGTTGTGGATTTGCCTTCCACTTGTTTGTAATAACATGTTTCACAATAACGCTTGATCATTAGTTTCATACTCATCCTATTCACATCATTCCTTCCACTTGTTTGTAATAACATGTTTCACCAGTTCAAGGCTCCATTTTAAGGGAGCGTGAAGCAAACCTTACCTTGTTTTCTTTGGCACAATCACTAATATCAAGCATTGCTTCCATTTTTTCTAACCAACGGATGATTCTGGTAACACCTTCAGTTTCAAATTAATCGATTGGTTTGCATGCCATGAAGGCCTTCTATGCACATCCAGTTCGCACTCGTGCCTATTCGCATTCTTCGTCTTTCGTGTTAGTATTCTCATCATCATTGTTGCCTCCTACAGGCATTTCTTGGTGGCATTTGGCATTCAAATGGGCGGCAATGGTAGGTAAGGCATTTGCAATGGCCTTGACAATTAGTTGTTGGAGTCTAGCTTCTTGGTTAGTTTCATTGTTGGTGTTAGTAGGGTTTTCAGTGTTGTGGGTGTTGTTGAGGTTGTTGGTGTTGTTAGCGTTTCATCTCAATTTTCGTCAGTTTGGTATATACGTGCCCTAGATCGAGTGGTGCACCTGTCCTTGTGTTTGAAACGCGTCCCCGACCTCTTCCTCTTAGCATGGCTATAACCATATTGGTACTTATTCCTCCTACCACTATTTATTATGGCATCTCGTTTTAGATCGGTTGCGTTTGGTTCGAAAGGCATGGTTTTCAGTATGTCTCCAGATAGGCCCCCACTAGTCGGCTAGCTAGTGATCATATGTTTTATAGTATAGTTTGAACAATAATAAAAAATTTTAAGCATTAAGTACCCTCAAGCATCAACACACATGACATATAAATGATAAGCAGAATTTAATCCAATGAGCATAAGAATCCAAGTCATAGTGACACCGCTATGAATATGAAACAATTTAAAGTTCAAATAAAATCCAGTGCGACATGAGTGAATATTCACTTATATCCTACAATACATAGTTTTTCAAATTGAATAACATAAATAAAGTAAAATAACGTCATGTCAACGATGACGATGGTAGCGGGTCTATGGGTCTAACACACACTTCTGGGTAACCCTTAGAAGCTTCCTCCGTATCCTTCTTGCCATAGAAACCGCTTCGTCCCTCTCTTGCTTCATTACATCGTAGTGTTGGTTTCGACGTCATACCTCTATCATGAAGGAATCATCTTCTAGCGGCCCTGAGTGGTACAGGGGCGGGTCACAAAAACCTGATGTGACGTGCTAGAATAGTGCGACGACTCGGCGTAGGAGTCGTGTAGTACATTGATAGTCCCATATGGAAACTATGAAGCACTACCATGTCATGCCCATATGGCACAACCGGGTATGATGGGGCTGGTTGTGGTAGCGGTGGCAATGAGGACATAACAGGTTGTGGTGGTGCCTCGATCTGTCCTGTAACCAAATTACCCCATTCCTGTTGGAATGAGAGGATGGATCGGATAGACATTCATGCGGTTTGCCTCACACAAGGTGCCTCACCCTCATTCTCTCTAGGTCATAGGGAACTGGCTCGGGCAGTTGCCGATGAATCTGATGATTCCTCGAAAGACTCTGACTCCTCCATTTCCCAATCCTCTCTAGGATTGGCATCATGTGCTTGTAGGGGGCCAAAGGGTTCCAATTAGGGTCCCCATACTCTGGCCCAAGCGGGGAAACTCCCTAATCTCATGGACTAGGGGCGTCTCAATTATCCCACACCCACATCAAGTACGGACGTGGTGGTGGTATGGTGGTCAGGTAGTAGTGTGGGGGTGGGACATCGGGGAGTCACTGATAATAATCGTCTTTCCTCTATTCTGGTTTCCTGCCATCTAATGAACAAAACAAGGTAAAATGCAACGTAAATAGCAAAAATATAATCAGTAAGAAATTACATCGAAAAATTATGCAAAAAATTAGTGAATATCACTCTAAGTGTTAGCCTTAGGTCATACCCTAATGGGTGGGGATCATTTTCTTATCATCCTTAGTTTCCTTAAGGTCTGGATAAAGACTAGGTTTCTTGTGGGACGAACCTAATTCACTGAAACCATTGGATCTGATATCAATTTGTCATACCTTGTTGACCGGGTCTACCCGTGACTGATTGATATCAACACCATGCAACGGAAAATAAATAATCCCAAACATTATCATTACATAAAGTCTAAAAGTTCATAAAATAAATTGTCTAAAAGGTCCAAATAATATAATATTAATGTATTATTTATAAATAGTGCGGCGGATAGGGCGGTGGCTAAGTCTCTAAGGGTCCGACTAATGCGGATCCTATCCATTTGACACTTGTCAATTACTCATCACCTGAAATACCCACCCAAAATATGTCAACATAATGTTAGTGAGCCTATGAGTTTGCGGTGCATTACCTTTCAAGGCAAGTTTAATAGTCAAGGAATCTTGATAATCACCATAACATAATATAAGTACCATTATGCACTATAGAATATATCACAATCAATCCTGACCCGAACTTTCCTGCCTGATGCTATAATTATACCCCCTAACCTTATTACCACTATAATATTACTAGTTTGTGATACATTGATAATTGAATCTTAATAGGGGTTTCCCTGCATAAAGAGCCCATTGTGTACGGGGGTTTCCCCAAATAGTACTATCCACAAATCACGCCGCTCCTAATGGAGTTAATGATTGTGCTCCGATCGGGGTCAAGAGAAGGTAGTATTGCATCACATAATATAATAAAACCATAATATAATAACTACCGAGTATGTATTCACCCTAAAAGTTCTAAAGTAAAACGGGGGTTCATGAGACTTACTTGTGGTTGATCACGCGGTTGTTTGTAAGGTTTGGATGCTACCGACTAAGAGGGCTCCTATGTATGTTTAAAATGAGTTAGTTATAAGAATTTAAGGATTAATTAACCCAACCCTTATGATTGTACGCATTAGTTTAATATATGTTGTAATACACATGAGTAATCTTAGTTTAAGTGCTTAGGTCTCTAGTTAGTACCTTTAGTTTAATTATGTTATGCCATTATCTTATATATTCAGATTAACTTTGTTCTTACAAGGGTGGTATAATTCCAAATAAGCAAGGTTTCAATGGTTGACAAGATCGGCCCCTTAACTTGGCAAATTTTACATTTTTGACCCTAGCATTTAGGTTTTTTGTATCTTAGTTACATATAATGATTTTTTATGAGTTTTTGAGGCTTTGGCTACTTTTATAGGTAAGTTTTTATATTATTTGATCTTTCTTAACGGTTTCAAGGGCTCGTTCCCGGTTTATGCATTTTACGGTGTTACATTAAAATGTTACCTCTTTAGAATTGTTGGGTGGACCATATGGTAGTTATCTCTTTATTTTAATATATTTGAGTGACATTTAGTTCCTGGAATGTAAGTGTTCTGACCCAAAGTTTGGGGGCTTAAGTTATGTTATGATTTAATGTGGTTCCACTACAAAAAAATTGTCCTACAGTAACACAAAAAAAGTGTCAGAATTAAAAAAAATTAAGTTTTGTAAATAAGCTTGAAGGAAATGCATCAATAATTACAGATTATGAGTTTGATGCTCAATGCTTGAACATTTATAAAATCGATAAAGGAAAAATACTATAATCATAATTAGGAGATTTTACATAATAACTTTAAATTTTGGTGGGATTTGTTTGGAGGGAGTAGTTTTTTAATAAAATATATGCCACTAAAAATTTTTAAAAGAAATTTTGATGGTGTATAAATGTTTGATTGATTAGTGGCATAAAATTAAAAGCCATAAAATTATATAACCTATAAGTATGGCATAATAAAGTGCCGCTAACTCCGTATATTTGAAGTATAGATGATAAATAAGACTAATATATGGGTCAACCAAATATGACACATACAAAGTGTCACTAAAACTATATATTAGTTGCACACAAGTTAAATACCACAAAAAACGCGTGCCACTAAATGGCACCTTTTTGTAGTGTTCGGTTCATAGTTCGGATACGTTTTGTAATGTATTTGTATGTTTGCTTACTTTATTTACTCTTTTTGAGTTTTCATTAGGTTTGTGGGTCATAATTTACGAGAAATTATTATTTTCATTAATTTCTAAGAGTTAAGTTAAATCCCCTTATTATTTCCTTTTTAGCAATGCGTTGGTTCACTTAAATAACATTATATTTTCTATAAAATCATAGAAAGTTCTATAAATGATAATATTTGGTTTGTAGCTAATTTTTATAATTATTAGGCCACTAGTTACTGTATTTCAAGTCATGGGTCGTTTTATGTCAGTTTTGGTATTTTAACGCTCGGGCTTAGGCTATTAACGGGTCGTGGGTTTGGGTCAAATTATGGCATACTTAAGTCCTATAATACTTAGATATACTTAGTACAACATTTTGGTTCTGAATATTTTATGCTTTATCTTAAGGGATCGTTTTGTGAATTTTTACTATATTAGCATGAATATTCTTTCTATTTTTGTTTACCTAACAAAAAAAGTCCATAATTTTAAAATTTAAGTTTTGGGCATTTCATATCATCATAAGTCCCCTGAAATTTTGTATCATCGGATTATATGAAATGTCTTTATTTCTGTTAAGTCTACTGGTTAGTTCCGTTAAGGATCCGTTAAGTCCCGGTTTTGGGTTTTTAAGTATATTAAATTAATCTAATTTTTCGATCTCAACATTTTAACATCCTAAATAGCTTCTAAATAAACCCTTAACTCCAGCGACTAACTTCTTTCTCTTATTTTTTCTTAAAATAATCTATTTTGTTTATTTTATAAAGTGTGAATACATAGACTTATATGTGTGTTTGTTATATAAGTATGCATGCATGCATTGGTGTACTTATGTGTGTGTATTTTATAAGTGGTTTAATATTTAGTAATTTCTAGTGTTCATTATATAGTTATGTTTTTAGTTTTTTTAAGGTGTAAGTATTAGGTTAGTTAAGTTAGTTGTTATAAGTGAGGGTTATAAAAGTTCTAGTCTTTAATATTTATTTGGAGTAGGTTCATAACTTTTAAACTCTTAGGGTTTAGATTTATTTTTACAGTTATGGTGCCTTTGTAATTTGTAAGTTAGGTTTATTAAGTTTTGATAAATGGTGTTAGCAATAATGATTGTCATGATTCCTCCGGGTTGATGGTTTTAGGATTTTTAACATTTGATAGACTTACACGTTCTAACTTTTAGACAAAGTTTTGTTTATTAAGCATTTTCGTTTTCTATGGTATTGAGCTCGTGGCCTATGAGGTCGGTTCATCATGCCCTATAATCCATTAATCGCCCATCGGCCCATATTGGTTTTGTGGGTCACGTCCATTTAGTATTGGGGCACAATAAGCAACTTATAGTTTGATGGGCATAAGCCCATTATGATGTATTCATGTCTAGGTGTTTGATCTTGCTGTGCCCATTACATTGGATTCTAATGTGATCGGTGTGTGGGCCGTTATGATTCCTAAAAAAATTTTAGACCCAAAAACTGGGTTGTCACATAAACAACTTCTTCTTTTTAACTAATACATGCATGTTGTTGCAACGGAGATGTATATTACTACTTTTTTTACACTTATAAGAATATATATGAAATCTAAAAAAGTTGTATAAATCATTATGTTTGATATTATATCATGAATATTTATTAAAAAACCTTGCTTTTCAATCACCTTCCAAAGATGGCGTGTTACACATCACCCTCATATTACTAATATCATTTTTGATCTTGAGTTTGAAACAGATGAAATCACCATCAGATAGGTTTGATTTTGATAGTGGTCTTCAATGAAATTAATATCATTTTGATTGTCTCGCTGCTTTATTTTTATAATAGTTTTTATTGAGATTCAATGTTCATGAAAGTGGATTATAAAAAAGATAATACAAAATAAGTTATAACTTTTAAAAATATATAAATGTCGGATTTAGTCAATATTATATGTTTAGTATAATTAATTTATGTACAAAATTACCAAAACATCTTTTAATATAATTAATTAATTATGAGAAAATTATATGATTACTTGAATGTGGTTTTTATGGTTTTCCACTAAAATAGTGATGTTCATCTAATCTTTCCTCTATTTATATATATATAGGTGAGAGATCAAATGAGAACTCTTATTTTTTGTAAAAACTCTAAGAACCAATATAATCCACTAGTTTTTAATGGCAAAATGATAATTAATGAAACCATAACGAGAACAATTATAAAACAAATAATAACAGAAAAATAAAAAAAGTAAAAAACACAAAAGTGTTTCCTTGTTTCTTTCTATCATTAAAAAATAAAAAATAATAATAAAAATCTTGTTTTTTTGCGAACGTCATTTTACACATATTTAATACCTAGAATTATACATGTGTAAAACATGATTTACACATATGTAATGAATAATTTACACATATGTAAATAACGGTGGGTGATTTTAAAAAAATATATCAATATGGTAGGCGTTGGAAAGATAAAAAAACACTAAATAAATGCTGAATTTTTTCTGAAAAAATAATGTCGTGAAAAAAAACTTATGACCATTTTTAGAAAACTGTGGAAGTGGCATGTGATTTAAATGGGTGGCATGTATTTGTTTCGAGGGTTGTTTATAATTAAAAACCATGAAAACCATTTGTAAAAGCTGATGCACCTAAAACATTCTAAGTCTCTCCTGCATGCATGCAATAAGTGCAGAGTAGAAATGCTTCGGTATTTTTAAATCTTGCATCAAAATTATTCCAAGTGTAAAATCTTCCAATGCCAAGACCAATATCTTCTAAAGCAAAAAGTGAAGTCTTCAAGACAAAGTCTTCCTAAGCCAAAAAGTTAACTATGATTTTTCTGAAGACTTTTAACACATGCTTTATCCGATGTACTTTTTCATAAAGCTGAATCACTTTCTGCTGCAACTTTAAAGACTCACTAACTTACACAAGTTAGTGAAAAGGTCTATGCTTTTGCTAACTATAAATTGAGGTATTAAGTATGTTGTTTTCTACTTTATTTACTTTTATTCTTTTTGTCATATATTATGATGTGAGCTATGGCATGTCATAGTCACTAATCAAAAGGCAATTTTCCTTTGACTCTACATGTGATTTTGTTATTGTCTAGATCAAATGTTTCTAGCTAACTTTCTAGGTCGGCTGTAGAATGTAGTATAAGTATCTCAGGTCTTTGTATCTTTCTTTATGCTTTTGTAACACTTGTAAAGAACTTGAGAGCAATATATAACATTGTTGAAACCAATATCTTGTGTTGTTTGTTCTTGTTCTGTCTTATATTTTGCTTGTGTTCTAAGTATCATACCATATAGTTCCTAGTTCCCTATTTGATCTATTAAGTGTTCTAAAACACTCTCCTCATTATGTGTTATGTTGTAAGTGACCATCCCTTAATTGGTCCTGCAAATGGTATTAGAGCAATCCAGGCTCTTGATTCTAAGATCTCACCATCTTAAGATTTATCTCATATACAAAATACTTAACATGTCAAATGACAGCTCTAACTAAAGCTGATATGGAAACTGGAACCATGACAAAGTCCCCAATAATCACTCTTGAAGACTTTGACACTTGGTGCCAACGAAAGGAAGGGTTCATAAAGCACAAGACTCCAGGATGTGGGATCTGTTGTCTTAGGGCCTCACATATCAAGCACCTCTTCAGCTATTGTTGGGGGTAGTATGATTCCAAAACATGTGGCTGACTATTCTGAAGAAGACAGGAAGAAACAGAGATTGATAAGAAATCCATGACAGCCCTTCAAACTGCTCTTCCCAACTCCATATACAGAGGTTTCAAGAAGAGCAAAATAGCTAAACAACTATAGGATGCACTGAAGCTAATGTATGATGGGTTATTTGAAGCCAAGGAGAACAAAAAGGATCTTCTGAAGTAGCAGTTTAAAATTTTCACCTTCAAAACAGGTGAAACCATGACTCAACAATACTTCAGGTATGTTAAGATTGTGGACACTCTAATGGATGTTGTAGTGACTCTTGAGAGCAAGGACATTGTAAGGAAGTTCATGTCCACTCTTCCTAGATAATGGATATATTATTGTGTTGCTTTCAAGAGAACTGAGAACCTTAAGACTTTCACTTTGACAAATTTGTATGGTATTCTTAATGGATACCATATGGAGAGAAAATACAAAGTTCACCTGGTCACTTTAGCAATCAATAGAGTTCAGCCCTCCATGTGGTTGAAATGGATAGTAGAGAACCACAACATCAACTTATCTACTACCTTAACAAGTCACAAAAGGGTCCTTTCATCACCTTCCTAGAGACACCAAGAGAAAGCTACACTCAAAGAAGCCCATTCCAAGAGACAAGTTCTCCATAAACCTTTATGACTTCTGATGAAAGCACAAACAACTTTCTTTTCACCATTGAATATCTGGATGACATCCAACCAGATGACCTGGAATACATGGAGATAGTTCAGCAAATGGCTCTCCTTACTCATAGAGCCAATAAATTCTACAAGAGGAAAGGAACAAAGTTTCCAAGCAATACAAACAGTGGAAAGTTTGGGCTGGAAAAAAGCAAAGTAAAGTGTTACAACTGTAACCAGATGGGTCACTTTACAAAGGAGTGCAAGGCACCAAGAAAAAATGGTGACCAAACACAAGCCAGGACAAACTACACTAAGAGAGTCACCCAGAATGAGAAGCCAAAGTAGTAAGCTGTTGTTCATGTTGAAGAATGAGGCTTTGATTAGAGCTTTCAAGTGGAAGATGTATCTCCTAAAAAAGCACTTATAGGAGACCATGATGAAGCAAAGGTATTGGAATATTTCGGTACACCTGAATGCATTGCTAAAGTTAACATATACATGTTCTACAACTTAGAGATAAGATCTAATCTTGAGTTGTTGGACCAAAAGAACCAATGAGCCAGATCAGAAAAACCTTTAAGTCCCACAAGACATCACAACAACTGCTGAAGACTTGATCAACTGTTTGACAAAGTCTGAAGATGAACAACTGAAGACTAAAGTACTGAAGACTTCAACAGCTGAAGACCAAAGTCTGAAGATCAACAACTGAAGACTAAAGTACTGAAGACTTCAACAGCTGAAGACCAAAGTATGAAGATCAACAGCTGAAGACTAAAGTACTGAAGACTTCAACAGCTGAAGATCAAAGTCTGAAGATCAATAGCTGAAGACTAAAATACTGAAGATCAACAGCTGAAGTACAAAGACTGAAGACATCAGCTGATGACAACAACTGAAGTTCAAGAAGTCCAAGTACTGAAGCCTTCAGAGTTTGTCACAACAGCTGAAGAAGCATTCTTCAGTTTTTGTGATGGTTTCTTTTCAGTAGTTTTATTTTCTATTTCAGTACTTGTAAAACGACTGAGAGATGTTCTTCAGTCGTTGTTATTTCAGTAGTTTCTTTTCAGTAGTTGTAGTGATAGTTAACACTTGGTATTTTTGTAAGAAGATGTCAGCTGTTTGACATCTTCAGTAGTGTGTTAACTTTCAGTAGTTAAATAACAGTTAGATGTCACTGTCAAGTGACAGCAGCTGACGTCAGCTTACCTTAAAGGAAAGATGACCTAATTGTAACTGTGGCGAAAAGCGAGCTGAAGCGTGTATTGAATGAATATATTCCTTTTGGCAGAAATTCTCTCTCTATAATAAACACTGTTTCATTGATAAATTTCGTGTGTTCTTGTTAAATTTGTTAATTCGTGAGCTCATTCCGCTGCAAATCCAATCTAATTGATCAAACTAGATGCCGAGATCCTAACAAATGATATCAGAGCTGGTAATCATTGATCGATTTAACAATTGATCATTGAAACTGTTCTTTTGCTATCTACGTTTGATCGAATTAGCAAATTTGCAAGAATCGATTATAGAGATTGAGTTTCCGTTGCTTCTGGCCATTTTGTTTGAGGTTCTAAGTGGTTTTGAGCTAGATTTACTTTGTTACCTTAATTTGTCTGAATTCTGAATATGACTACTCCTTCTAATGACCCTCACAATACTGGTTCTTCAACCAAGCCTCCGATGCTGGTTAGGACTGAGTATAACATATGGCAACGAAGAATGCTCCATCACCTGTCTGTTAACAGTTCAGGTTGTTGGACATTTATGGTACATGGTCCACATAAGCCTATGGTGAACATCCGGAAACCAACCAAATGGTTCCGAGAAGAAGGAACAATACTCTGATGAGGATCGTAAACTATTTGAGATTGATGCTAAAGCTCATGGAATTCTGGCCATGGCACTGCCTAATGAAATCTATTCTGGGCTTATGCATCATGAAACTGCTCATGACCATCTGGAAGGCATTGGAAGAACAATTTGGTGGTACTGATGAGGTCTTAGCAAACAATAGGGAAATACTTCCCAACAATATGAGACATTTGCTCATAGGAAGGGTGAGACTCTGACTCAACAGTTTGAGCATTTTCATGTTTGATCTCTGAGCTGAAAATGGTCAAACATGAATACACTAATAGCCAGATGAACCACAGATTCCTCAGATCACTGCCTGAGAGATGGGACACATATACAATTGTCCTACGCTCTAATGCAAATCTGGATAGCCTATCTCTCACCCAATTCATGGGAAACTGCTTACATTCGAAAGAGAGATAGAGCAGAAAAGGAAACTGGCATCATCAGGAAAGCTCACTGAAGACTTTGTACTAGGGAACACTGCCTTGGTCGGTCATGAGTCAGAATATGCTGCATCAGAAAGTAATTATGATGTGCATATAGATTTCTCTTCAAACAGTTCTAATCATGCATTTGTGAGTGTTGATAGTCAGTCAGGCTGTAATAGTGACAATTTGTGCTTCATTATGGATGATTTGAAGGTATAGTGATGATGACTTAGAAGAGATGGATATTCTGAGCCAAATGGCCTTGATTATATCAGATCTCAGAAGTTCTACAAGAGAACTGGTAGGAAATTCCCTGGACTCTCTGGCAAAACCAAAGTTGGTTTTGACAAGAGTAAGTTGAGGTGTCACAAATGCCACAGGCTTGGGCACTTTGCAAGAGAGTGTAGATCATCTGGATCTAACTCCTCTGCACCCTTTGTGACTTTTCCAAGTAAATTCAACAAACAGAGGGCAACATCCTGCTAGTTCTAGTCATCAATCACAACCTCTATCTCCTGCATATTTTGTCCCTCAGGGTCCAATGCCATATCCATATCCCTGCTATTACATGCCACAAACCAGTCAAGTTCAAGTACCCATTGCTCAACAACCACCTGCTCTTCCTGAGCCTCAACCTTCCCAATCTCATCAACAATCTCAACCTTAACAACACAGCTTTTTCACCCCAGGAGTTGTTGACTGGAGCAGTTTACCAGATGATATGTCTGGTCATGAACAACTTTTTTCTGGTGCTGGTCAACATGGTGGTGACAATCCTTTTGGAAACCTTGCTCTTATGGCCCTGGAGTCTGTTGATACCTCATCCTCTAATGCCTCCACAGCACAGGTATCATAGGTATCCTCTGAAGCCAAAGCCAAGCTATATTCTGAAATATGCATAACCGCATTTGCATCTATTAGAGAAGCAAATGTAGCTTTAATTAACAAGAACATTGAGCTAGAACAGATAATATCCAAAAGAAAAGCTGAATTTGAGTCTGTGCTTAATGATAAGAATGATGAGATTTACAAACTTAAATGCCAAATCACTGATGATAAGGCTAGGGAAGAGGTACTTCTAGAGAAGTACAGAGACCTCAAAGAAACACTTGCAGCTACCCAGTAGAGTGTGATTGATGGGTACATTCCTGCAAGGGTTTTGAAATGCTTCTCAGTAAGCAACTGCTTCCAATGTGAAGTTTGGCATTGGTTATAATCACACTGCTCCTCCTACAGATTTTACTCCCAGAGCAGAGGTAGAATCTGATGGAGAAAGTATAACCAATCCTTTTCATCATGTGATCTACTATCTGATACAACACCATCAGAGGTTGGAGTCAGCATTAATTCCTCCCAAAACTATTAGCTGATGTTGATGGTTCAAATGCTGACACTCACATGATCAAAGGTTGATCACTCCAGGTGGTATTTTTCACAAGTACTGAAAGTAATAAAGAGCAAGTCATAACACCTGGAGAACAAACCCAAACTACTGCATGTACTAAAGGGAAGAAAACTGCCAGTAGAAAGGGTGGGAAAACTACTGAAGAAGATATCAAGAAAGCATGTATTGCAAGGAAGAAAACTGCTAGTACTGGTTGCAAACTGCTGAAAATAAGTCTTCAGTAGTTTCATCTTCTTCAGCAGATGATCAACTTAAGATGAAGAAAAAGCCATGTGAAATATGTGGCTTATTCAATCATCTTACTGATGATTGCTGGTATAAAAAGGGCTCCAAACAAAACACAGTTAGAACATAAAAAGAAAATGGATAAAATGAAAACTGAGTTTGAAACCAAGTTTGTACCAGCAACATCAAAACTTGTAACCCCAAAATTCAAAAAGAAATCCAAAAAGAAAGGGGTTAATCAGGCAACAGCTGAGGTTGCTCAAGGGAGATGGTACAACACATGAATCCATCAATCTCATGCACTAATGTGGTGTGATGAGCTGAAGGCTTTATCACAGAATCAGACACAACTTGTTATGATGGTTCAACATCTATTGGGGAGAGTCACCAATTAGATGCTCCTGTGTTGAAACCACAGAGAAGAAAATCCATGCCAAAGGATTCTTCTTCTTCACCATTTCCATCCCCTCAGGCTGTTTTTCATAGCAAATCTGTTAGTTTACCATCTGTTGATGTGAACAGACCCAAAACCAAAAAGGTTTGGGTCTCAAAAACTAACTAATTTATTATGATTGCAGGGTTCTTCAGCATGCCATAGTAGCATCTGGTATGTAGACAGTGGAGGATCTATGCATATGACAGGGAACAGCTCTCTTCTTCATGATTACTCTCAAGGAAAGAAGGGGTTTGCTTCTTTTGGCAATGATGCTAAGGGTTACATCATTGGCAAAGGCTTTGTCTTCAATGGGAAATAAGGTTTGATGATGTTAACCATGTGGAGAATCTCAAGTACAATCTCTTGAGTGTCAGTCAAATGTGTGATAAAGGCCATGTTGCTCTTTTCACCAGTCAGAACTGCAGGATTCTGTCATCCAAAGTTCTGAGTTTGATTGATAGGTGTTGGATTATCACACTCTCCTGAGGGCCAACAGGACAGGAAGAGTGTATGCCTTAGATCTTTCAAGAAAATAGATCTCAAAGGCCATCCTTGCCTATTTTCCAAGGCTTCTCCTCAAGAATCTATTCTATGGCATAGAAGGCTGGGTCATGTGAATCATAAAAACTTGAATCAGCTGATACATCATGGTTTAGTAAGGGGATTGCCTATGAAGGAGTTCAGATGTGAAGACAACTGCACTGCTTGTTTGAAAGGAAAACACACCAAGTCTCATTCCCTCCTATTGAAGAGCCTAAGTCCATTGCTTGCTTGCAATTACTACACATGGATATCTTTGGTCCTGTGAGAGTAATGAGTATGGCAAAGAGAAATACTGTCTGTAATTGTGGATGATTACTCCAGATTTGTATGGACTTTCTTCTTGCATTCAAAGGATGAGGCTGCTCAGACGATTATAAACTTTGTGTTGTATGTTGAGAAGCAGTATTCCTTATCTGTCAAGTGTATCAGAAGTGATAATGGAACAGAATTCAGAAATCATACACTTGATGATTTTTATCTCTCAAAGGGAATCAAGAGGCAGTTTAGCATCCCAAGGACTCCAGAACAAAATAGAGTGGTAGATAGAAAGAACAGGACCCTAATTGAAGCTGCAAGGTCTATGTTGGCTGACTCTGGTTTGCCACTGACCTTTTGGGCTGAAGCTATTAACACAGCTTGATATGTGCATAATAGAGCCTTAGTAAATCAGAGGTTGATGAAGACTCCATATGAAGTTCTACATCATTTGGCTCCTCTAATTTCATTTTTCAGAGCCTTTGGGTGTCCTTGTTTCATTCTCAACACAAAGGATCAACTCCACAAATTTGATCCTAAGGTGGATGCAGGGTATTTTGTTGGTTATTCATCTACTTGCAAGGCATACAGAGTCTTCAACTGCAGAACAAGATAGTTGAAGAGACTCTGCATGTGAAGTTTAATGAATCTCCAAAGGACAAGATTCCACAAAACCCTGTGAATTATTTGATTTGGACGTACTGCAATATGTTCCTTCTCAGGCTCCAGCTGTTGCTCCTGTCAACAGTCTTCCACCTGGTGGTACTGAAGATGATGATGATATCAGTACTCACCTTTTCAAGTTTAATGACCAACTGCTTGAGTCTGCTAAACTTGATGTTCCTGTAGCTTCAGCAGCTCCATCCACAACAAATGCTGATGAGATTTCTGATTCCTCTACATCATTTGACTTGCCATCTCATACTTGGTTTCAAGAATCTGGATCAACATCTGCTGCTACTGAACCGGCTACAAACACTTGCACTGATCTTATTGTGTACCAAGAGCTGAAGAATCACCCCATTTCTTAAATCATTGGTGATATCAATGCTGGTGTCTCAACCAGAAATCAATTGTCTAACTTCTGCTTCTATGCTCTCTTTATCAGTCAGCTAGAGACAAAGAACTATCATGTTGCTTTGAGAGACAATGGATGGGTTGAAGCCATGCAGCTTGAGCTACTTCAGTTCAAAAAACAGCAAGTGTGGAAACTGTTCCTCTACCCCCAGGTAAGTGTGCAATAGGCACTAAATGGGTGTTTAGGAATAAAACTGATGAAAATGGGCTTATTGTCAAGAACAAGGCTAGACTGGTTGTACAAGGGTTTTCACAAGAAGAAGGTATTGATTATGATGAAACCTTTGCCCCTGTAGCCAAACTAGAGGCAATTAGATTGTTCTTAGCCTATGCTGCATTCCACAATCTTAAAGTTTTTCAAATGGATGTCAAAAGTGCATTTTTATATGGTAAAATAAAAGAAGAGGTTTATGTGTGTCAACCACCAGGTTTTGAGGATAATAAACATCTAGATTGGGTATACACTTGATAAGGCTCTTTATGGGTTGAAACACTCCTAGAGCCTGGTATGAAACATTATCAAATTTTCTTCTTCAAAATAATTTCATTAGAGGCTCCATAGATAAAACTTTGTTCATTAAGAAGGTGGATCAGCATAAGCTACTTGTTCAAATTTATGTTGATGATATTATTTTTGCATCCTTTGATCCCCAGTTGTGTGATGATTTTACAAGTTTAATGAAACAAAAGTTTGAAATGAGTGCAATGGGAGAATTACAGTTCTTTCTAGGCTTGCAAATCAAACAAAAGGCTGATGGAACTTTATTCATCAGTCAAAATATACAAAAGATCTTTTGAATAAGTTTGATTTACAAAATTGTAAGCACTGTTCTACTCCCATGTGCAACCACAATAACTGGATGCAGATCAGAAAGGTAAAGCTTGATGAAACACTTTACAGATGTATGATTGGGTCCTTGATGTACTTAACAGCTTCTAGACCAGATATCATGTTTGCAACTTGTGTTTGTGCTAGATTTCAGGCTGCTCCTAAAGAGTCTCATTTGATTGCAGTCAAGAGGATCTTTAGATATCTGCAAGGTACACAATCTCTAGGTTTATGGTATTCCACTGGACACTCTTGCAAATTAGTTGCTTTTTCTGATAGTGACTATGCAGGGTGTAAGTTAACCAGAAAGTCAACTTCTAGTGGATGTCAAATCCTAGGAAACTGTTGATTTCTTGGCAGAGTAAGAAACAAACATCTTTTGCTACATCCACTGCTGAAGCAGTACATTGCTGCTGCAAGTTGTACTCTCAGGTACTCTGGCTTCAGAACCAACTTTTGGATTATGGCATTACAGAGACTAAGACTCCATTATTAATGGACAGTGCTTCAGCTCTTTGCATTGTCAATCCTGTCCAGCACTTTAGGACCAAACACATAGAGATCAGACACCATTTTATCAGGGATTGTTTTGAAAAAGGTCTGATTGATCCAAAGTTGTGCCTAGTGCTGATGAGCTTGCAGATATATTTACTAAGCCTTTGGATAGTTCAACTTTCCAAAACCTTGTTAAGGCTTGGTATGCTGCAGCTAGAATAAGTGATAACTACTGATGATCTCAATAAATAAGTACCGATGATCATTAGTAACCATGTCACAAATAGTACTGATTCTGTTAAAGAACTGATACAGTTACAACTACTAAGTAGTTATAACTACTGATGTCAGTAGAAATAGATAAGTACTGATGTCCTATGAAATACTGAAAACAACCAAAAAGACTGATGAGTAAGTGTTGAGAACAGTATGAAATAGCTGAAAAGCTAAGAATTGATAAAACTACTGATGAGAATTTTCTCTTCAGTTGTTTCTAAAACTGCTGTTTCACCTTAAATCTGATGACAAAACCATGTCTTCAGTAGTTTCACAACTACTGATGACTAACACCAAGTTATCAGTTGTTTACAACATCTGAAGACAAAACCAAGGTTTTCAGTAGTTTCACAACTACTGATGACTAACACCAAGTCTTCAGTTGTTTTCAAACGTCTGATCGTTAAAACCAAATCTTCAGTTGTTTTCATAACAACTGATGACAACACCAATACTTTCAGTCGTTTTCTTTTCTGCCTTTTCTAACCTATAAATACCTGTACTTGTAGCCAAACGTTTCATTAGCCGTTTTCAAACCTTTCTCTCTCAACAATGGCGACCATGAAACTCAAACCCCGACACAACTGTGTAGCCTACCTTACAAAATCGGCCTTCTGGATCAAGTTTGACACTGCCATCGATCTTATGGTGGATTCCCCGTACCGAACAACCTTTCTTCTGAATCCTACCATATATCCTGACTCCTTATCCCAGTTCTGGAACAACGTTTCTGTAATCACTGGTGAGAATGATAACCAAATCACTCTACAGTCGTTGGTAAACCAGAAACAGGTGCTCATCACTACAGACATCATTCGCAATACCCTAAATTTGCATGATGGCACCTATCCTAAAGAATACCCGAAAGGCACCACTGATATGTATTTCATTAATAATGGGTATGAAGGCGACATAAGTGCTACAACCATACTGAAGAAGCACTTCCATGATGCAGAACGACTTATCTTTCACATGGTGAATGTCTGCCTAGCTTCGAAGACATCTTCTTGGGATCAGATGTCTTCCCGATGGCAATAGGTATTGTATTCTATCCTTGAGCAACAAAATCTAAATTTTTCTGAGATAGTTTTTATGGAACTAAAGGATATGGCTCAAAACCTGTGAAAATAGATGGCTACTTTATCCCAGGTTTCTGATGGCCATTTTTAAATCAGCTAAATCTGATGGACTTGTTGGTCTTGGAGTCCCTGCTCCAGCTGTTTTAGCTGAGGTATACTCTCGACATAACATAGACCCTACTCTCAAAGGGACTACCCGATGCTAAAACCCAAGCAGAGGGAACCCACAGCCTCCACTTCCAGATCCAAAGTCCCCACCAAACCCAAAACACTAAAACCCAAAAAGGCTACTCAGGGAGATGAGTCCCCTGAGGATGCCCCTGTACCACCAATATAGGACGAACATACTGGTTCTAACCCCCCAGTTATGTCAAAGACTCATCCTACTAAAGCCGCACATGTAT
Source organism: Flaveria trinervia (assembly GCA_025506515.1). NCBI lineage: Eukaryota > Viridiplantae > Streptophyta > Magnoliopsida > Asterales > Asteraceae > Flaveria > Flaveria trinervia. Next base: position 78,107,876 of record CM046443.1, on the reverse strand, counting down.
CCTCTCAACAGGATCCTGTTGCAACCACAATTGGGGAAACCACATTGCTAGAACCTATCTCAATTGAGAGGGTTACCATTGAAGAGCACTTCTCACCCCGGGTGCAATCTGCTTCTACCCAATCTCCACATGCAACCGCCCCTCAAAGTCCTACACTGATAGTTGCAAAAATGCTGAGTCAGTTGCACTCCTCACCCCCTCCCCAGAAACCATTACAACTAGGAATACCTCACCATTGAGGGGGAGGACCAAAATGCTTCTGATAACCACAACACAGGGGTTACAATGTTCAATCTCCAAGTGTAGAAAAGGAGATTAGAACTTCTAGTAAGGATGCCACTTCTACCATCCATAAGACCTCACCAGAGGCAACTGCCAATGAAGGACATAGTCCTGAGGCAGGAAGTCCCCAGTACCAAGAACAAGGGGCACATGCCACTACTGATCTACACTCAGAGCATGTACATCCTGATTCAATCAGAGGTCAGGTGATTCAGCATAGACTGATGATGACCTGGGCTTTTTCTATGATGTTCTAGCCCACAATACCATCCTAGAGAATGAGGTGAGCAGACTCAAAGAGCTGTTGGCCAAAATGTCTCAGGATCAAAGACCATCTACCCCAATAACCCCACAGATGGCACCTTCAATTGAAGGTTCACCAAACATTGAGCCTACACACATAACTGAGCCACCATCCTCTACTTTTGGCACCACCTCTCAGGGACAGAACCCCTCTGAAGAGATGGTTGCTATCTTTCAAAACTCCTTACCTCTCATCACTCCCATCATCACTGACATAGTGCGTAAAGCCATTGATGAGAGGATTCCCTCCAATCTACAAACCCTCATTAATGATGCTATTCATAAATCTCTTTCTGCCTTCCAAACCCCAGATTCCAATGCAACCAAAAAGGGGGATTCTGCAAAGTCTAAGGCAGTGAAAGACAAGAAAAAAAAGAGTTGATGTTGAGAAAGAGGCTGAAAAAGAGAAAGAGCCTGAGAAAGAGAAGGAATTGAGAAAGAACTGATCTCAGAACAGCTGATTACATATAAAGAAGAAAAGTGCTGAGTCAAGAGCTGATGAAGAAAAATCATTAGAAGTCCTTGTTAAAGATGTTGATGAAGCTCATAGCAGATCAATGGATAAAATTATAGATCAGCTATTTAGACATGGTCATGACACACCACATTAGACTCTAAGATCAGAAGGCTAGAATAGAAGAGATACAATCAAGATGGGCCGGTTATAGTGTGTTGGAAAGGGAAAGATTGGAAATCATGATCAGGTTCATAGCTAAGTATCTTGGAAGATCATTGATTGAAATCAAGTCATGGTCCAGGGACACATCTTGGCAATAACCACCAAGATCTGTTCGTCTGAAGTATATACCAAAGGGCTGGTCATTGAAGCCTTGAATGAAGCTGGTGCTGGGAGCAGGACTGAACTGGTCAAACACTCTAAAGCCTCACTTACATCCAAAATGCTAGAGCAGCCTGTCAAAATTCCCACACCAAAACCACCACAACCACAACCCACTAAACCAATTCCCTTACCCACAAAACCAATAGCCGATGATGTACCCCAGATGAGGAAGAGAAGGGTACTCAGGCTAGAAGAGGAAGAAGAAGATAATGATGAAGATAAAGATAGGCTGCCAATCTCAGTTGTTATACAGTTGCCTAAGGCCATAAGTCACCCTCCAATAATTAATCCTGGATCTCAAAGGCAAATTGTGAAAGTGAAGTTAGAAGAAGAAGAGCTTCACAAACAACATGATGCGGAACTGTTGAGAAGAGTCGACAAAGCATACGCTGCCACATCTTCAATCATCAATATGAAGAAACATGCTCAGAGATTATACACTCTCAGACATACCTTTCAATATCAAAAAGAGAGAGTGAGGATTAGGCCTGATCCTAGGGTGTCTCATAGGATTCAAAAGAAAAATATTCCACAGAGATACATTGGCCAAGTAAAGAAGATTGTAGATGAAGTGATCTCACTGGCCTTTGTAGTATCACCTTGGAGATCCTAGATGACTTCAAGAAAGCCTATAAAGCTAAACTGACCCCATAAAAGATGCTGGAGAATAAAGTGGTAAAAAGGGGTTAGTGTATAGGAGGCTTGAGGAAGTTAGAAAGAATGAGCTCCAGTTGTTCTTAGAGGGTATTCGCCCAGATGAATTTGCATATAGAGTCATAACAACTGTGGAACTAAAAAATGGGAAGCAGGTCAAATACCTCTCTAAGTATTATGGGCCAGAGTCACTCTTTGAAGGACAAGCAGAAGAGCTTACCATGGAGGAACAAGTAACCTTCCTTGAGGCCTATACAAGGGAGTCTTACAGACTCATATTTGGGAAGTAGATCTCATGGATGGGGTAACAGCTCTGTGTCTAGTTCCCCAAGACAGAGTTCCCATCCATCCTTTGTCAAACAGATCATTGAGACTTCTTCCCAGGCCTGTGTTTACAAAGGTCAGTTCTGAGCTGATCTAGAAGACATAAAGACCAATCTTTCTACCATAATAAGTGGGACATCTTCAATAAGCTTAAAGGTTTTGGCTACATTGGTTCAGGGGGAGTTTGTTGGACCAAAAGAACCAATGAGCCAGATCAGAAAAAACTTTAAGTCCCACAAGACATCACAACAACTGCTGAAGACTTGATCAGATGTTTAAAAAAGTCTGAAGTTCAACAGTTGAAGACTAAAGTACTAAAGACTTCAACAACTGAAGACCAACGTCTGAAGATCAACAGCTGAAGACTAAAGTACTGAAGACTTCAACAGCTAAAGACCAAGTCTGAAGATCAATAGCTGAAGACTAAAGTACTGAAGATCACAGCTGAAGTACAAAGACTGAAGACATCAGCTGATGACAACAACTGAAGTTCAAGAAGTCCAAGTACTGAAGCCTTCAGAGTTTGTCACAACAGCTGAAGAAGCATTCTTCAGTTGTTGTGATGGTTTCCTTTCAAGAGTTTTATTTTCTATTTCAGTACTTGTAAAACGACTGAAGAGCATGTTCTTCAATCGTTGTTGTTTCAGTAGTTTCTTTTCAGTAGTTGTAGTGATAGTTAACACTTGGTATTTTTGTAAGAAGATGTCAGCTGTTTGACATCTTCAGTAGTTGTGTTAACTTTCAGTAGTTAAATAACAGTTAGATGTCACTGTCAAGTGACATCAGCTGACGCCAGCTTACCTTATAAAAGGAAAGATGACCTAATTGTAACTGTGGCGAAAAGCCAAGCCGAAGCGTGTATTGAATGAATATATTCCTTTTGGCAGAAATTCTCTCTCTATAACAAACACTGTTTCATTGATAAATTTCATGTGTTCTTGCTTAAATTTGTTAATTCGTGAGCTCATTCCGCTGCAAATCCAATCTAATTGATCAAACTAGATGCCGAGATCCTAACATGAGTCTTTAAATATTTTAAAATCTAATTTCAAAAGAGCTAAAAATAATTACAAACTAAAAATATAGGACTTATAGAAAACCATTTCAACTCTTAACATCAGCACGCCAATTACAGGACTCAGATCAATGATCTCATAACTAAGTTGACTGAATGCCAGGCTGAGCTTGTGATCAGCAAAGTTAGGGCATAAAATTATGTTCTTGAAGAAAAGGCCTTCAAGAACATTATATCCTCATCCGTGCATGCAAAATTTTGTTATCAAAATAAGCAGGAACTGGGATCTAGTGAGATAGCTCTCCCACATATAATCTTGTCTATAAGATCTCCTAGGTGTAGAACTTGTGAAGATGAGCTTCCCTTCATAGACCCATGAGTGAAGAGGATGAAGAGGAAATAGTGAAGGATGCCTCTGAGAAGAGTGAAGAAGAGCATTCTAAGAAGGGTCACTATTTCTCTAAGGAGAACAAAAGAGTAGGGATGACCAAGTCAAGAAGGAAGAACTTGATGAGGAAGGCCAAGAGGAAGTTCAAAAGGCTGAAGAGATAAAGGCCACCTTTAACTTTGTGTAGAAACAAGTGTTTATCTCTGTAGTTTTGAGGTGGTCAAGGCTAAAGACACAAACCTGAACTCTAGTACCTGGAGTTCTAGTTCATATCCAAATCATCCCAACATCAAGAAGAAGGCTGATCAGCTGTGTACCACTGCTACACAACCTGAACCATCCACTTCCAAAGGTAGTTTTCTCCCTAAAAGAATTGCCATAACATCTGCAAAGATAAAGATGGAGAAGGAAAATTATCAAGTTCAGCATTGTTCTCAAAAGAAGACTCTTAGAAAGAAGAAAATGGATTGTGTCATGCGTGGAAGTACTTCTCATCTTGCTAAGGATGGCCTCTACAATCCAAAAAGTACCATTCACATGACCAAGAAAGAAACTTCTGAGAGTTTGAAGAAGAAGCAAGATTCAGAAGGAAAATCTTTTCCTTTTGAAAGCTCCAAAATGAAGAAAAAGACAAGTGGAAAATTGCCTTCAAAATAAAATTTGGTCTCGGAAGAAAGAAATACTTTCGAAGTACTAAAGCATATTGTAGTGTTAGCAAGATCTTTCAAAGGTCCAGTCATCAAAGCCTCCAAAGTGTTAATGGTGAAGTCTAAGCTTCCAAAGGTGATGTGGAAGACAAAGAAAGACCAAGTGACTGAAGGTTCTCTATCAGCATCAACAAATGATCCTCAAAACATGCCAATAGGATCAGTTATTGTTGCATTGTTCTTAACTTCTTTTAATGAGCCCAAGACCAATAAGGATTGGGTTTCCAAATATAACTAACCATCTCTTTTGTGCAAGAACAACTCAAGACAAATAGGAATGTATGGATCATAACTAGAAGGGGATGTTGGAGGTTACATAACTAGAAGGGGCAGGGTTACAAGTCCATCTTATCCCTGACATGCAATGGGTCACTACTTCAAAATTTTGAGAAAATTAATGGAGGGCTAGTTTCTTTTGGAGGATATGTTGGAGGTTACATAACTAGAAGGGGTAGGGTTACAAATGGTAAGTTTAAGATTGAGACGGTAAACTTTGTCAATGAGCTTGGATACAATCCTCTAAGTGTATCTTAATTTTGTCATCAGAGTCATAACATGATTTTTATAAGCATGAGTGCATTGTTCTCAGGCTCGGGGTGGTCGTTCCTCATGAGCGTATCTTGCTCAGAGCTCCCAGGAAAGGGAACATGTATAAGATGGACTTGCAAGAAACATCTCCCTCAAGAGAAGTTTCATGCTTTCTATCTAAAGCCCATAGTGATAAGTCTTTCCTTTGGCATAAAAGAATATGGTATATAAACTTTAAAAACATGAATAAGTTAATTAAGAATGATTTGGCAACTGGAATTCCAAAGAAAGAGTTTACAAGTGATGACCATTGTGTCGCATATCTCAAAGGAAGCAACTGTAGCGCCCCGAAAAAAGTCTAAGCGAGCCAATTAATAATAATAGGCTTAGACAAAACCATTTAATGAAAATAAGATGGATATGGTGTAGGACCGTGTACGGGACGGACTACTAACTGATTTACGTGTATACCAACTCAAATAGTGCGAAATCCTATTTGATTGGCGATCCAATCAGTGAGAATGCACATAGAATCGATCTTAGAATGAATCTAAATTTTAAGAACGATTCCAATATGATTTAATACAATCTATGAACTTGGAACAGGGTCTCTAAGGTCTCTGGACGGTTAGGGTACGAGTAGGAGTCGAAATATTGAAAAGTGTTACGTTTTATCACGAATTAAGTGTATTTATAGGTTAGGGTTAGTCAATCGTACGACTGGACCATTAGCATGGTTCAATGGTGCGACTAAAGCATGATACTGAGTCAATCACACGACTGAAGGTTCAGTCGTGCGACTGAGTCATCCGTATGTCTCAGTCGTGCGACTGATCCAGTCTCCTGGTTCAGTCGTGCGACTGGTCCATTAGCATGAAATATTCATGCGTATGGTCCATTACAATGGTCCATTCGCATGAAAACTTCATACGACTAAGTTTGAATATGTTTCTCAATCATTATTTCACTAAGATCTATTCAAACAACCACAAACCAATATAGTTAGTTCAATATGCGTTAATAAATAATAACATTGAAACATACACCGAAACATTCAACATTAAGATCAACAATTACATATTCTGTTTCATTCAACTCATACAATTCATTTACATTTAGGACATGATAGACATATTACATTAAGATCGTAAACTAGGTACATATGTATTAACAAACTCCCCCTTAGACCTAGTTTCCTTCATTGTCTGGAATCCTTCATTAGCTCGTCAAACTTCTTATGCCTCTCCTCGACTATGACTCCGGCATGTAACTCGAATGCAAAACAAAGTCTTATCACATTCTTAAACTGGAGGACCGTATGATATCCTGTGGATCATAGAATACTGGCCACCCCTATAAAGTATAAACATCACTAGCTGACAGGTTGGTTAGTCAATTGGGTCAAATACCCGCATGGTCTCCATTTGGCGCTCTTTCTGCAATACTATGACCACTTCTCCTGTTCTCCAGTCATATACCACCACTTGAAGTGGGGAGTGAAGTCCTGTGGCATTTCCCTCATAGGAATCTTTGACATAGTGCACGGAGGATTCCACTTCAACACCACTTTGGGTTTCCCAGTCCTTGGGTCCACCTCCGACCTTCGAATGTACCTCGTAGGTTGTTGTGGCTTGAAGTTAACCCATTGAGTGTGGTATTATTTCTTCAACACAGCTTCAAACCTGCTTGACATCTTCCTGGGGTCAGCATATAGCAGGTTCAAGCGTGCCAACTGGTTGAGCTCAAAACCAGGGAGAGTCTTCAGATCATGTGGGAATCTGAAGTACTCGATTCCCTTCTCCCTCTTCACATCATATACATTAAGATCCTCAAAGTAAGGCCACGCTATAATCTTTCTAGACACCTTTAGATGCTTCTTTACTTTGTAAAGCTTGGCATAGGCACTCGGCTTTGGCGCTGTGCGTTGGGCATAGATCTCTTCAAAACAAGCCGCCCATTGAGTCTTTTTGATCTTAACATCGGCATCCGAGGCTTGGGCTTGGCATTTTGATTTCTCGGTCTCCCTCTCCATCGTATCCAGTTTAGCATACATATCGCTGTAGAGTGTATCTCCAAAATCAAGAACCACATTTCCCTCTCGATCAGTATACTCCGGATAGTGCTGTGCTATGACGTCTTCAATTTCTATCTCATCAACATCGTTGAGCTCGTCGTCAGTAGCAACATCGACGGTAGGGGCATATTTAACCAGTTCATCTGGATTTAACCAGAACATCTCTGTCAGTTGCTCATCAATAAGGTCGTTAATGATTTCTTCTTCTTCGGGAGTATAGTTTATTGACCTCCTGAAAATCCCTTGCAGATCAAGTATCATAGTGAATGGAGACTTGATCTGCTGTAGGGGAGCAACATCATATTCATCCTGCTGATATGGTTGATCTGCTTGATTTAAACCTGTAACACATCATTCATTAGTAAATAATCAAGACAATTAAATAATCAAATATATACATAAACATTCAGTACATGAGTTTTAATACATGATTCAATTACACAAAAGTTCAAAATACATAAACATCTAAGCTTTACTTAGATCTTGAATCATGTGTTCTTCAGCTGGCGGGGCCAAGGACGAAGCACCTTGATCCTGTGCTTTCTGGATCGTCTCTCACTTGCTTGAGTAGCAGCAGATGCAACAATATCATCACCCTCCTCGTCATCTCTTCTCTCATCCTCTCCAACATCATCATCTCCTCCATCATCATCAGTATCATCCTCATCATCATCATCATCATCATCATCATCATCCCCTTCTCTAATCTTTAGAGGCTCATCTTTGGATACCTTGAACCTCAACATGAGCTTCTTGTTCTTGGCCTCCAATCCTGTATCCTCTATACAGAGGATGTCTGCATCTCTCGTAGCTCTATGATCTCATGACTCTAAGCCTTAATCCTCTATACACATGAGGCCTGCATCTCATGCAACACCTCGATCTCTTGGCTCTGAGCCTCAATCCTCTGGGCTTGGGAGACATTGAGCTCCATCAGCTGATTAAGCTGAGTGGCTCTCTGCTCATCCATCTCCAGTAGCTTCAGTACTAACCGGTTCAGGTTAGCCAGCTACTCGTCTAACCCAACGGATAGGTAAGAGGAACCAAAAGTAGGTGGGACCTGTGATGAGGTCCCGGCTCCGTGAGTGGTGGTGGTGGTAGTGGATGTAGAGAAGATGGGTGGTGGGATATATGTGGATGGTGAGGGAGCAGCTGTAGTAGTGACAGGTGGAGTTGTGGTAGTCATGATGGGTGGAGTGGTAGTAGTGGTGGTGGGTGGAATGGTGGTAGTGGTGGTGGGTGGAATGGTGGTAGTGGTGGCTATGGTGGTGGTAGTGATTAATGTCATCCTGCTCCTCTTAGTCTTCATCCCATGGTGCTGAGCCATCCTTTTTCTCCTCATTTCCTTTGAGGAGGATGCTCCACCTAGGATGCTGCTGGGTTGATCAGGTGTATAACAAGGATCTGCAGTAGTCTCCCCAGACTCGCTAGGGCGTCCTCCAACCTCCCGAATACCTCTTTCGGTGGCAACCACCCTGCTCCACACAGTACGAGTCAAAGGCTCCTCATCTGTCTCCTCCTCCTCATCAGAACGGAAGTCTTGATGGAAACCAGCTGCCTCTGTCCCACCTTGGGTGGATGCTCGAGATGCTATATCAGTAGTGGGGGCCCTCGTTTGAGTGGGCCCTGCATCTCCACCGTCACTACTATCATCGTCGTTGGTGTCATCATCCGGGAGCAGAAGTTGCTCGACATCCGAATCACTGTCCTCGTGGCACCACTTCCTCCTAGTGGGCGCCCCATAATCCTCCTGGGCCCAATGCCTGAAAAATCTCCTCACAGGTGGCTTAACTTGCTTTCCCCTGTAAACCTTCATGCAGCCCAATGTGGTATCATCCATCACCTCAAGCACTACTGCGTCCTCCTTCTCCTTCGGCATCAACGGTAGCTTTTGATCAATGATCATCTGAATGAATCGAGGGTACATACAAAACTCCTCCTTCCCCTTCCCCTCAATGTTCTCCACCAGATAGGTGAAGATCATCCTAGAGAAGCTAAACGGGTGGTTCAGCCCCAACGCTGCGTAAGCATTCTGGATTTGATCGAAAAGCTCGTCGAACCCTCCTTTCCGAGAAGCTATGCACTTGAGCAGCACATGGGCGAGGTACTTGAACTCGGGGCACATGTTGCTCTTGTTGAGCACACCTACGTTGATGTCCCTAGAGTACTTAGCCCTCAGGAAACATCCTTGAACGGTAAGTGGGTGTAAGCGGGTGGGACAATCAGCGTCATCCCTAAACTCTAGAACAGTCCAGAGATCATCCTTTGTGATCTCAATAGCCTGGCCGAATATCGAGCTTCTGATGCAATGGGGCTCAGAGGACCTGTCCACCACAGCGCTTTCCCAGAAACCTGTTGGACTGAGCGGTAAGGAGTACATGGTGTCAAGATAGCTCGGAATATCCTAGATCTCCATATGAATGTGATGAAGCCCGAGAACTCTGCAGCATTCCTGGAAGTCAAATCCATGTGAGCACATATGTTGTGCTTCATGCTCATGGTCTAGCGACTCGCCATCTGTTACACAATATAAATAAACATTAGTGTGTGTAAGTGAATAGCCATTTGAATTTCTTAACTTGAATCTTTCTAGTTTGTTGTGCGAATGAATTGTGCGAATGAGGTTTAGTCGTCCGATTGAGCTCATATGTATGACAAAGCATGCGACTGGGCTTAGTCATAGGCTATCCAAGCGGTTGAACCAGTCATGCGACTAAACTCAGTTGTATGGTTCAATCGTGCGATTGTGCCATTCGCCCATCTCAGTCGTACGATTGAGCCATACGCCTAGCTCAGTCGTGCGATTAAAGTTCATCGGGGTGCCCATTCGCATGACAGACTGTTGTTCCATTCAAATTCAAATTTTGAGCAATTCAAAATGTTAGACATCGTGGTTTGGCTCATTAGACTCACAATCACCCGACTTAGCACCTAATAACCTTTATTTTAACATCGTGCTTAATTTTATCAATTTATTGGTCAAGTTAGTCTCGGTTAAGTTTTAGGGCATAATTTCGATCTTTTGAGGACGAATTGCTTGAACATTTAACTGGAAATCGTTGCGCATGACCTCTGGAGTCACTGGAAATTGTTAGAAAGTAATAATCACAGTCCAAGAGCAATCAAACGAAATTTGGGCAGAGTAACTTTAAGTCATGTGACAAGATGAGCGATTTGGGGGTGAATAGGGTTTGTGACTGACTCCCCCTCTATTTATACTATGGTTTCCTCTAGTCGTGTGACTAGACCAAATCGCATAGCTGATTCGTGCGATTGACTCTCAGTCGTGCGACTGACTCAATCGGTCACCATTAGTCATGCGGCTGGGTTTTAGTCGTGTGACAACCCCATTCAGTTGCTTCCATTCATGCGCTTGGTTCATTCTGATTATCCAATCGCCTAAATTTACCCATGATGATGGTCCAATCGCACGTCTGGGCCATACGTGTGGCTTAGTCGTGCGATTGGGCTCATTCATCTGACTCAATTGTACGACTAGTCCATACTTATGGTCCAGTCGTGCGAATGGTTCATTCTTATAAGTTTGACTCTATGAACATACATTTATCCCTTTTTTACACTTGGTAAAACATTTTAAGCATTCGATCATCTCAAACATGATCGTTTTTAACTTTGGAAACCTTTGATCACCTCAGACGTGATCCTTTTAACAGTAGCACATTTTGTCACCTCAGACGTGACCCATTTGACATTTGAAAACATGTGTAGTCACCTCAGACGTGACGTTTTTAAGTGATTAAATCCCAGGTAAACTTTCACTGTATAGTCTGACGATTAAAACTAAGTTTGACTAAAATCAAAACATAATAAAACAACTATAACTAAAAGATAAGACTGAATATATTTTTGTGATTTTGTGTGAGGTGGAAATTTTAAGATAGATATCTAGCAAATTTCTTTCTAGAACAATACAGCTTCAAGTTATTATGACCATTACTGGAATGATTCATTATGGAATCATACAGGTAATCAAATCATTCAGGATGTGTTACCAAAATCTTTTGATGCTAGATTCTTGTTTTCATCAAGAGTCATTAGCAAGCTTAGGAAATCATACTAGTACTATGAGGTGCACATATTGATTTGAACTTTCAAGAATTGTCGCCACGATGATTGTCAGTATACTTGTCCACTTAAATCCATACACAAACTTTTGACACAAATTGGTGATACATTAGGTTTAATTATTTCAACCAGCATTTGTGGATCCCACGCTTATATGGTAATCAACATTCCTCAGGAGATTTTCTAACGGTCTACGGGTATTATGACAAGAAGAAACTATTCTAAGAGCTTTCAAAGAGAATCCAAGCCTCAGGTCAGTGCTACCGCACAACAGAGAGGCGACAAATAACAATGAATTCTAGAATATCTAGGTTATGCTTATCCCCAGGTCAGTGCCACCGCACAGCAGAGATGCACACAACCTATCTTCTTGTTTGAGGATATATTTTTTTCTTTTTGGACATAACGCACCAACAACATTTGTTATTAGCTTGATTGCGTTTATTTTTCATTTTTTTCATGCTTTGCTCTTTTTGTGGTCAGTCGCACACATTTGTGGCCTTTATTTGCTCGTCATCCCTTATTGGACATAATTGATTATGTTAACCAGTGATAAGATGGGAACCCACAACTAGTTGAATAAATTAGTTTGAATTGAAGTCACCAATGAGGTCTAAGAATCTATTGTGTTGAATCTACCGACACATCATGTAGTGGTCTAACAACCTCTAGATCTACTTTCTTTGTGTTACCTTAGTAGTAGCCAGTTATACTATCATTTTTCCTGCTCTATTGCTCAGACTTCTCAGACTTATTCTTTGAATTTCGTATCTAACTCAATTTAAATCTTTTAAAGTCCCAAATTCTTTGTTCCTGTGTACTATCATTTTCCATAGTCATTGAATTGGTATCACAGATACGATCTCATTTGTATCAGCTATCCTGTCCTTCTCCCTCATTTTTTTGTTTAATTTGAACAACTAAAATTAACTTCTTAACCTATTCTCCCCCTAAAATTCTAAAACCAAAAATCTTTTTGCAGTTTTTAAATTTTATAAGACAGGAACAAAAAAAATAAAATTAAAATTAAAACACAAAGTTGGACTATACGTTATCATCTTCTGAGATTATGTCACTTTTCCTTTTCACACCATTAACCTCTAAGAGATATAGAAATCTTGGTTTATCAAAAGCTTTTGTATAGAGGTCAACGTGTTGAAAATCCGTATTAACTTTAACCACATCGATTAAATGTTTTTTAAAGCAGTGCCATATAAAATGATACTTAATCCTGATGTGTTTGGTTTTAGGATGCTGGACCGGATTTTTAGTTACAGCTATCACAACAGAATTATCAACATATATAGGAGTATTAGAGAATTGCAAACCGTAATCCTGTATTTGGTGTTGAATCCAAATGATTTGTGAACAGCAACTTGCAGTAGAAACATATTCGGCTTCATAGGTTGACAAAGCAACCGAGGTCTGCTTCTTACACTACTAGGTCACTAATCTCCTCCCAAAGAAATGACAGCCTGCTGACGTTGACTTGTAGTTCATTTTGCAACCGCCATAATCCAAGTCACTATACGCCATAAGCTCAAGCTCATCATCATGAGGATACTATAACCCTAGTGTTGGTGTACCCTTCTGATAACGAAATATCCTTTTAACCCCAATAAGATGGTTTACTTTTGGTTTCGCCTGATATCTAGAGCATAGACACGTCGCGTACATGATATCAGGTCGTGAGTCTGTGAGATACATGAGGGATCTGATCATTCCTCGATACAGGGTGGCATCAACCAGATCGCTATTTTCGCCAGGTGCTACATCGTGGTTTGTAGCAAGAGGAGTTCTAGCTGCCGAAGCATTCTCCATATCGAACCGATTGAGAATATCGCCTACATACTTATTTTGATATAGGAAAATTCCGTTAGGTGTCTGATCCACCTGTATTCCGAGGAAGAACTTCATTTCTCCCATTGCACTCATTTCGAATTCTGCCTTCATTACTGCTTCAAATTCTTTACATAGATCTTTGTTCTTGGAATCGAAGATTATGTAATCAACGTAGATCTGTACAAGCAGCAAGTCACCATCTTTTTCTTTGATAAACAATGTACATTCAATTACTCCTCAGCGACAGCCGTGTTTCACAAGACGAGTGGAGAGTTTTTCATACCAAGCTCTTGGGGCTTGATGTAGCCCATAGAGAGCCTTGTCTAGTTTGTAAAATCTGTCCCAATGATATGGATCCTCAAATCCCTCGAGTTGACTGACATACACTATCTCTCGGATTTCACCATAAAGGAATGCACTCTTCATATCAAGTTGATATACTTTAATCTTCATGTATGATGCATAGGCTAGGAAGAAAAGGATGGTTTCCATTCTTGCCACAAGTGCAAATACTTCATTGTAATCAATTCCCTCAACTTGTCGAAATCATTGAACTACAAGTCGAGCCTTGTTCCTGATGATGACACCTTGGTCATCTTTGTTGCATTTCAAGACCCATTTGGTGCCAATGACCTTAGCACCTTTAGGTCTGTCTACCAGTGTCCATACACCTAACTTCTTGAACTAAAGAAGTTCTTCTTGCATGGAACTCACCAATGCCTCGTCGTTCAAGGCGTCACTTACATATTTCGGCTTAAATTGAGACATAAAACATCGATAGGCTTCATCATGAAGGTATCCTTTTTCCATGACTGAGGCATAATCAGCTGAGTATAGCTGATTTCGTGTCTGTACTCCCGATTGTACATCCCCTATTACATTGTCCAGAGGATGATAAACATTAAGTCATGACCCGGGAGTGGTGGGAACAACTACATCCTGACCTAGATTGTGAGTCCTAGAGTCAGAATCTGTAGCTGTTGGAGTTTGAGGTTCCGAAGTGTTAAAGGCATCAGCATCGGATGCATGTATACTTGTTGTAGCAGGAAACTGTTCCTCATGTTCCACCTAAACATTCTCCACATCTTCATCATCAGAGGACGAGTCACTAACTTCTGCTACTCCCCCTGAGCTGCTAGAAGATTAGCCTTGTGAAACAAATGCTGTCGATTCTAGGGGCGGTGTGTTTAGAACATCATACATCATCTTTGTAGATATCTCATCATTAGAAGACGTCAGAGGAATGTTGAAGGACTTAAATAATCTATCATAATCTAAAAAGAAGGCTAGTCCTTTTCCTGCAGGTTGGGTGGTGTATCTCTGAACATCGACGTTGCACCACACTTCTACTTGACCTGTTGAGTTGTTGTAAACCCTTTTGTTCGGTATGTTGTATCCTAGAAAGATACCTTCTTCAGCCTTTTCATTGAACTTTCCTGATTGATGTTTCTTCAGCAACGTACATGGTGCCCCAAACGGTTCGAGGTACTCCAGATTAGGTTTACGTCATTGTAGCAACCCGTAACATGTTTTTCCATGCCGTTTAACCACCAAGGCTCGATTCAAGGTGTAACATGCATTTGCCACTGCCTCATTCCAGAATTGGATAGGCAGTTTCGAGTCTGCTAGCATCGTCCTGGAAGTCTCTATCAAGCTTCTGTTCTTCCTTTCAGCAACCCCGTTCATCTATGGAGTGTAGGCAGATGTGAACTGATTTACAATTCCCTTTTCTTTGAAGAATACCTCTATCCACTAATTCTTGAACTCTGTTCCGTTATCTGAGCATACTTTTCTTACCTTCAGCTTGTAGATTGACTCCAGTGTGGTTACTAACTCTTTGAATGACTCAGATGTCTCTGATTTTGATTTCAGAAACATCACCCAAGAGAACCTGGAGTAGTCATATGTAACTACATAGCAGTGCAAGTGGCCTGTGATGCTTCTTGTACTGACTAGACCAAACAGATCCATGTGAAGAAGCTCAAGAGGCAGTTCAATTGAATGAACTTTCTTTTCGTTATGAGACTCTTCGTCTGTTTGCCTTTCTTGCAGGTGACACAAAAATCAGGGAGTTGGAAGTTTTTGACGTTTACTCCTCGCACTAGATCATTCTGGATCAGGTGATTCATCTTCCATGGATTGATGTGCCCCATTCTCCTATGCTAGAAGATCGAATCCTTCTCAGTAGCCTTTGACAAGAAGCACTGAACTTGATGATCGGTTGTTGAGGCTGACATTAAGACTTGGTCCTCCGGGATCACATAGTCCTTTTTCAGGACATAGCACTTCTTATTGTCGAACACTACTTTAAATCCTTTGTCACATATTTGGGATACAAAAAGTAAGTTGTTTTGAAGTTGTTGAACGTAGTTTACCTTATCAAACTTCACTTTTTGGTTCCCTACCTCCTCTTGAGCTGTGATGTAACCTCCTTTGTTTCCAGCAAACGAAACATGATCTCCTTTAGTTTCTTTGATGTTTGACAAGAGTGTCCGGTTCCTAGTCATGTGCCTGGATGCTCCACTATCTACAATCCAAGTATTTGTGTCTGCACTATAGCGAACACCCTGCAAATTCAAGGCAATCATTAGTTGAGGTTAGGGACCCAAGCCTTAACTGGCTTGGGTGACCCAGAGGCATTACACATCATAAATTCCACCCATTGGCCTTTTGAAGGCGAGGGAAGATCTGTTGTCTTCTTGTTCTCATTATCAGATACAAGGATGGATTTCTCTTTCAATAAACCAGTTTTATGTAAGGCCTATTTGTGATAAACTGACGACTTGCTAATGGGTTGAACTTTAGGATCACTGACTCTTTTTGGTGGAGTCATGGAGCTTCTTTTGGATGAGCTATGTTTAGTGTCAAAAAGTTCAACTCTTTTCCTTGGAGTCTGATAGTAAGGACAGTAAGACGTGATGTGTCCATACTTTCCACAGTTGTAGCATGATCTACTTTCGACATGTTTATGTAACTGTTTCTATGGAGAAGTGTGTGACTCACGTGTGAGTTGATTCTGTTTGGGTTTTGACACTTGTTGTTTAGAGGTTTTAACTTGTTTAACAACATTTACTACTTGAACCTTTTCAACTTTTTTACCCTTTTGTTTATCTGGACTTAGACATGATACACGTGTTTGGTTAATTTGTTTGGTCTTTTTGGGTTCTGAAATAGATGTGGTTGAACCAGACTTTACCTTAACCTTCTCAAAATTTTCATCCAGATTAACCATAGGCATTTTACCTTTTGATTTTGAAGTGGTCTCCTTTTGTTTAGTGTTAGATTCGATAGTTTGACATGTGGAATCTGGATCACTTACAAGAGGAGTGGTCACCACATGATCCTTGATTGGGTTGTTATTTATTGGTTTGCTTTTGGCATTCAACAAGTTCTCATGTGGTGATGGAATCACTTTATAACCCAATCCCTCCCCATTGTTGCGTTCTCTCACTAAGTGTTGTACAATGTGAGAAGAACTTGTCCAACTATGCAGTTTTTGTTTTAATGAATTTACTTCTACTTCCAAAACTACTTTTTGTTTCTTAGTTTCTTCTAGGGAGTTTAAATAGAACTTGATGTCATTAGCTTGGTTAAACGCCATAACTTCGGTTTCCCCTAGTTGTTTATTTAATAGTTCTATTTTTTTGTAACTGTGCTCATTTTGTTTTAAAATGTGATTTGCTTTTGTGCACAGTTGCAAGTCCTTTATTAAGATATCATTATGATCTAATAACCTAGCAAATTTCAAATCAATGCTTTCTCTAAATTTTTTACATTCAACACAAGCATGAGTATCAAACAATTTGTCATTAGAACTTACCTGAGAAGATTCAGTTGAATCCACCATCAGTGCAGATATTGTCTCTTCAGCTGCTGGAGATTTTGAACATGTAGCTTTGTCATCTTCTTCAATCAAAGGCTTGACCACTTTCGCAGCTTCTTCAGTTTTTTACATGGCTATTTCGACTGGGATATCGTCTTCACTTTTAGTATCATCATCCAACACCTCGACATTTGCAATGTTGGATTCTCCCGAAGGCACAAATTTGAAGGTCCAGTCTTGCCCTTCATGACCTTGAGCAGTCAAGGCATTTGTCTCGGTACTAGACGATGTAGCTCCACCAGTTGGTTTATCCTAACGGTTGAATGTCGAGAACGGGTTCCCATTGCTAGTCTTCTTGGGCTTCACACATTCACGTTTAAAGTGTCCCTTCTCTCCATAGTTGAAACAGGTCACTTTGAACTTGTCAAACCGAAACGTAGTGTCTCTAGTTGCTTTCAAGTTCTGTCCCATCTTTTTGACAAACTTCTTAGCCCTTCGGATGGCACTTGCTAACGCCCACATTATGTCCATACGTTCAAGCTCGTTCTCGTCTACCTATTCGTAGTCTTCATTTGCTAGATGGCAGTTACCAATCTTTCCTGCCAGCAACCCATGATATGAGTGTACCACAACATCTAAAAATCCACGTGTTCTTTAGCCACCTCCACAGTGATGTTCCCGAGGTTCTCAGTCTTCAACTTCGTAGCATTAGCCTCTCGTGCAATAAAATGAGTACTTGATGACCCAGATATGTCAGATCCAGAAGTTATGGTTTGTGAAGGAGCAGTTGAACTGGAAACAAAAGCCGTCTGAAGAGGTGCTCCTGAACTGGTTGCTATAGATGAGGTGTTGTAAAGCGAAGGATTTTGATCATACGTTCCTTTCTGCAACATGTATTTCATCCTAAGCTCCTCCTCTCTTAATTTTAGGATGAAATCATTTATATCTAACTTTGCCAAAATACTGTTTTGTCTTAGGTTAGATATAAATGAATCCCACTTCTCTGGTAACCCGTCAGCCAAACTGGAAACCTTATCTTCCATTGATGTTTTAACTCCATGAATATGTAGCTCACTCATGAGATGATAGAACCTATCGATTACATCATCTAGACTTTCCTTACTCATTGAAGAGAAGTTGTCAAACTCCTTCTTCAACGCTTTTGCCTTCGGGGCTTTTAACGAAGCATTCCCGTCATAGCGTTTTTCCAAGGCTATCCAAAGTTTCTTAGTCTGTTTATTCTCAGAGAATTGATGGAATATATCCTTGTGTATAGATTGAGTTAACAAGGCGTACACTTTCTTCTCAATATTATATTTTGCCTTCTGTGTGTCATTCATCCCTCCCAAAGTCAGTTTCACTCCATCAGCACCTACTGGCATGTTATACCCTGTCTTAATTGACTCCCAAAGGTTGGGATCAACTCCATTTAAGTAAATCTCAAAATGTGCTTCCATTGAGGGTAATCGTCTAACGTTATTAGATTAGGAGGTTTATTGTGATTCCCTGTCTTATTTTCTAGAAGTAAGAGGTTCTGGATTCGTGTGTCTCTCCCTGCAATAAAAGCTGAGTATTGTTCTTCCACTTAGTTAACTTTAAGTCAGATACTTTGCTTATGCGAATCGACCACTCGTGCGATTGAACTTATGCGATTGGGTTAATCGTGCAAATGGAGTATGCGGATGAATTCAAACATGCAATTGGATTCAGTCGTGTGGAGAGAGAGTGCAGTTGGAGCCTATGCAAATGAAGTTGGTCGGTCGTGCGAATGAACTAGACGACTGAGTTCAATCGTGCGTATGGAGGATGCGAATGAGTTCAGTCGTGTGATTGAGTCAATCGTGCGACTGAAGGCTATTGTTTTTGCAAAAACAAATGTTTTGAACACTTTGACGCAAAAACATGAATTTCTTACGAACCCTAATTGTCGTATGACGAAAAACGTTAACTTTATGACCAGAAGACTTCAAAAACACTTTTTGACACAAAAAGATTGAATTTTTTGAGTGAAAAACACGATTTTTAGGCCAAAATCAATTGAATCACACGTAAATCTAGAGCCAAGGCTTTGATACCACTTGTTAGGACCATGTACGGGACGAAGTACTAACTGATTAACGTGTATACCAACTCAAATACTGCGGAATCCTATTTGATTGACGATCCAATCAGTGAGAACGCACGTAGAATCGATCTTAGAATAAATCTAAACGTTACGAATGATTGCAATATGATTTAGTGCGACCTATGAACTTGGAACAGGGTCTCTAAGGTCTCTGGATGGCTAGGGTACGAGTAGGAGTCGAAATATTGAAAGTGTTATGTTTTTCCGTGAATTAAATGGTATTTATAGGTTAGGGTTAGTCAATCGTACGACTGGACCATTAACATGGTTCAGTCGTGCGACTAAAGCATGCGACTGAGTCAATCACACGACTGAAGGTTCAGTCGTGCAACTGAGTCATTCGTATGTCTCAGTCGTGTGACTGATCCAGTCTCCTGGTTCAGTCGTGTGACTGGTTCATTAGCATGAAGTATTCATGCGTATGGTCCATTAGCATGGTCCATTCGCATGAAAACTTCATACGACTAAGTTTGAATATGTTTCTTAATCATTACTTGACTAAGATCTATTCAAACAGCCACAAATCTATATAGTTACTTCAATATGTGTTAATAAATAATAAACATTGAAACATACACTGAAACATTCAACATTCAGATCAACAATCACATATTATGTTTCATTCAACTCATACAATTCATTCACATTTAGGACATGACATACATATTACATTAAGATCGTAAACTAGGTACATATGTATCAACAAACTCCCCCTTGGACCTAGTTTCCTTCATTGTCTGGTATCCTTCATTAGCTCATCAACCTTCTTATGCCTCTCCTCGACTATGACTCCAGCATGTATCTCGAATGCAAAACAGAGTCTTATCACATTCTGAAACTAGAGGGCCTGAGTGATATCTTGCGGATCATAGAATAATGTCCACCCGTATAAAGTATAAACATCACTAGCTGACAGGTTGGTTAGTCACATTGGGTCAAATACCCGGATGGTCTCCATTTGGCGCTCTTTCTGCAATACTATGACCGCTTCTCCTGTTCTCCAATCATAATACCACCACTTGAAGTGGGGAGTGAAGTCCTGTGGCATTTCCCTCACAGGAATCTTTGACATTGTGCGTGGAGGATTCCACTTCAGCACCACTTTGGGTTTCCCAGTCCTTGGGTCCACCTCCGACCTTTGAATGTACCTTGTAGGTTGTTATGGCTTGAAGTTAACCCATCGAGTGTGGTATTATTTCTTGAACGTAGCCTCAAACCAGTCTGACATCTTCCTGGGGTCAGCATACAGCAGGTTCAGGCGTGCCAACTGGTTGAGCTCAAAACCAGGGAGAGTCTTCAGATCATGTGGGAATCTGAAGTACTCGATTCCCTTCTCCCTCTTCACAACATATACATTAAGATCCTCAAAGTAAGCCCATGCTATAATCTTTCCAGACACCTTTAGATGCTTCTTTACTTTGTAGAGCTTGGCGTAGGCCCTCGGCTTTGGCGCTGTGCGTTGGGCATGGATCTCTGCAAAACAAGCCGCCCATTCAGCCTTTTTGATCTTAACATTGGTGTTCCAGACTTGGGCTTGGCTTTCTGATTTCTCGGTCTCCCTCTCCATCGTATGCAGTTTAGCATACATATCACTGTCGAGTGTATCTCCAAAATCAAGAACCACATTTCCCTCTCGATCAGTATATTCCGGATAGTGTTGTGCTGTGATGTCTTCAATTTCTATCTCATCAACATTGTTAAGCTCATCGTCACTAGCAACATCAACGGTAGGGGCATCTTTAACCAGTTTATCTGGATTTAACTGGAACATCTCTGCCAGTTGCTCATCAGTGAGGTCGTGAATGATTTCTCCTTCTTCGGGAGTATAGCTTACTGACCTCCTGACAATCCCTTGCAAATCAAGTATCATATTGAATTGAGACTTGATCTGCTGCATGGGAGCAACATCATATTCATCCTGCTGATATGGTTGATCTGCTTGATTTAAACATGTAACACATCATTCATTAGTAAATAATCAAGACACTTAAATAATCAAATATATACATAAACATTCAGTACATGAGTTTTAATACATGATTCAATTACACAAAAGTTCAAAATACATAAACATCTAAGCATTACTTTGATCTTGAATCATGTGTTCTTCAGTTGGCGGGGCCGAGGACGAAACATTTTGATCATGTGCTTTCTTGGATCATCTCTCACTTGCTTGAGTAGCAGTAGATGCAACAACATCATCACCCTCCTCATCATCTCTGTTCTCATCCTCTCCCACATCATCATCTCCTCCATCATCATCAGTATCATCGTCATCATCATCATCACCGTCATCCCCTTCTCTAATCTTTAGAGGCTCATCTTTGGATCCCTTGAGCCTCAACATGAGCTTCTTGTTCTTGGCCTCCAAATCCCGTATCCTCTGTACAGAGGATGTCTGCATCTCTCATAGCTCTATGATCTCATGACTCTAAGCCTCAATCCTCTTTATAAATGAGGTCTGCTACTCATACAACACCTTGATCTCTTGGCTCTGAGCCTCAATCCTCTAGGCTTGGGAGACATTGAGCTCCATCAACTGATTAAGCTGAGTGGCTCTCTGCTCATCCGTCGCTAGCAGCTTCAGTACTAACCGGTTCAGGTTAGCCAACTGCTCCTCCAACCTAACGGATAGGTAAGAGGATCCAAAAGTAGGTGGAACCTGTTATGAGGTCCCGACTCCGTGAGTGGTGGTGGTGGTAGTGGATGTAGAGAAGATTGGTGGTGGGATATGTGTGGATGGTGAGGGAGCAGTTGATCTCGGGATTGAAGATTGGTGTTCGTGGGCATCCAAACAACAAGAAAAGACCAAGAATCTAGGTAAGAAACATCATTTAATCGTTCCTTTTGATGTAAACCTGGATTCTAGGGCTTGGGTTTTTAAAAGTGACAAAGATTCACCCAAAACTCATGTTTTTGTGTAAGAAAACATGTAAGAAGATTAGATATAGCTTATTGGATGATAAACCAAGGTTTTGGATGTAAAATATTAATGTTTTGGGTCAAAAATGGAATGGTTTGTAATTTTCAGCCCATTTTGCGAAACTGGGTGTTCATCTAGTGAAATTATGTATTTGTTCAGCGAAACTATGGGTCTTCCTACAAAACTATAGTTTCGCAGGTAGTTTCGCAGACATGGTTATCTTACGAAAGTTGGGCGAATTAGAAGCTAAGATGCCAGCGAAACTGCCAGCGAAACTATCAGCAAAGATGGCAGCAAAACTGCTGGTGAAATTCGCAGTGAAACTGCTGATCATGCAGCGAAATTTGGCAGAAATTAACTCCTTTAAGTGTTAACTTATCTGCAGGCTGTGTAGTGCAACCCGTTCTTTTAAAGCTTGATTGAGAAGCTACTCATCAAGTATAGGTGAGTTCTAGATCCCCTATTTTAAAGGTTTTGGACTAGTTTGGGGCTGGAAATGCATACTAAACATACATTTTAAACGACCAATATTTTAAGAGGTTTTAATGGGAAGATTGATTTTTCTATAAGCAAATGTGCTATATAAAAGTGTTGCCCCTTGGACCCAGCCAGGGGCATTGCCCCTTGGGCCCCAGTAGGGGCTGCTGCCTCTAGGACCCCGCTATCTGGGGCTGCCGCCCCCGAACCCCCGCTGTCTCGCGGAGGATCGATTATGTTTTATGGTGACTTATTCTTTTTGTGTAGGTGTATGTGTTTGTGAATGGATGGTGCATGATGTTTGTGATGATGTGTGATGGGGTATGTAATGTTTCTATATGGTTATGTATGAATGTGTTATGTTGATTTGACGTTCCTATTATGTATTATTTCGTGATTTACGTGTTATGAGTATGAAATGAACGTGACGTATTATATATTAAAGTGGAAGATGATATTAATGAAAAGTGAAACTTAATGAATGTTACCACCGGGCCCTTTTGATGATGAAAAGTCTTGCAAGCACTATGATAGACTTCACTTACGTGAGTCTGATGTATGATTATTGACCCGTATTTATGAGCGGGCTATGTGCTTGGTAGTGTAGATCAACTGACGGGGGTAAGCTACCATGATGATGTGTACCGACAGGGATCGAAGGAATGAAAGATAATAATGTTATTATTATTGTCGATCAACATGGAGCTCTTGCTTGGGGCAATCTTATTTATGATGAAGTGAAAGATATGAAGGAATGAAAGATAATAATGTTATTATCTATGTGTACGTATGTTGCTTGATCGCGTAAGAATATAAAGGAAGGTTTTAAACGGAAGTAAAAGTATTTTATTTTATAAAACTAGAACTCACTCAGCAATGCGACTTTTTATGCATTTTTCAGTTGGCAGGTCAGCATTGCTGAGGATGGCGCGGGGCAACTACTTGACAGTTTTTTGGATGACATTCTTTTGTATAATGTTTTTGCATTGTAATGCGAACAAATGATGTTTTGTAACAAATGTTGTATTAACTTGCAAAAGCATTTATATTGAAATGAAAAGTTATTATAATGTTTCTACTGCAATGTTTTTTAAAGTTAATGTAATTATATGTTTTATGTGCGATGATTGACCAACTGTGAGTGTCCTGGAAATAGGGCCTTACAACAACACAAGGTGTCTCACAAGCTAAAAGAAATAAACTTCAACATTATCCCCTACACTTATTACATATGGATCTCTTTGGTCCCACCAGTGTAATAAGTCTAGGAAGGACCTCTTACTCTTTGGTGATCACAAATGACTTTACAAGGTTCACTTAGGTCTTCTTTCTTAAAACTAAGGATGAGACCCTTGAGATTTTGAAGAATTTCATCCTTAAGATTAAGAATCAATGTGATCACAAGGTCAAAATCATAAGATATGACTGAATTCAAGAACCAACTCCTTGATACATTTTGTGATGAAAATGGTATTACAAGACAATATAGTGCTCACAGGACTCCTTAGCAAAACGGTGTTGATAAAAATAGAAACAAGACACTAATTGAAGCTGCAAGAACTATGTTGTCTGACTGTAAACTACCAATCACCTTTTGGGCAGAAGTAGTGAACACTGCTTGCTATGTGCAAAATAGAGTTTTAGTAGTTAAGACATATAGTAAGACTCCTTATGAACTATGGCACAATAGGAAACCTTTCATTGGTTTTCTTAGGTCTTTTGGATGTCCTTGCACCATCTTGAATAACAATGATCGAAACTATGAAACTAGGACTGCTATATATAGATTTGATCTTGTTCATTGTTTAGTTTTGTAGTCCAACAAAACTATAAGCGAAACTGTAGTTTTGCTCATAGTCAACTGTTTAGTTCACCCGACTAAACTGTTGTTTCTGTTGGGTGAACTATAGTTTCGGCAGCATAGTTTCATTGACAGCGAAATTATCTGTGAAACTAGGACTGCTATATATAGATTTGATCTTGTTCATTGTTGGGTATCCATGCAAAAACCCTAATCGACTATCAATGTTGCAAGAGACCTTGTAAGTAGTTTATTCACTGAAATACATTTGTGCTTTGTTATTGTTGATTGTATTGATCATTATTGTTCATATTTGTTGACATTGTGGTTGTTCTTAGTGTTATTCATCTTTGTTATCTCTTTATTGTATCTCATATTGAACAAATCAACATCTTGTTTGTACTGCAAATCGATCAAATGGACCAACAAGAAGACCATCATGTTACACTACTTCAGCTCCAGTTGTAACTAATCCTACAAATGGAGTTCCTATCAGCACAACAATAACAAATGCAGCTGACACACCTGAGGTGCCTTCAAATTCCAGCTCAAAGACACAAAAATCAAATGAAGGAGCTTCAAATGTTGGAGATCATGGTGGTGGTGAAAGTGATCAAGAATTTGTTGAAGCTGATAACCACTCCATTGAAGACAATGTTAGTTATATTTTAGTCATAAATTATAGTAATTTTAAAGTATATTTTAACATTTATTTTGTATTAGTAGCATGTTTTATTTTATAAAATATTATTTTTGTCGGATGGAATCTACTTTGGTGTGTTTTGGTTGGTTTTGTAGGTGCATTCAATTAGGAAAGAAGAAAATAACTTAAAAGAAAATATTATTAAATAAAGAAGAATCCTGAGTTTAAAAGGGTGTAGGAAAATTTCAAAAGTTTAGGAATTCTTATTGAAGATGATTATCCCTAGATTTTTTTGAAGATAGGATCAATAAAGGATAAAAATATGGATTTGCAAGTTAAAGGATGATGATAAATAGAAGAGGGATAGAAAAATTAAAAGGGATCTCGAAGACATTGTTTTAGAGAATCAAGTTTAAAAAGCAAGTAGAAGCAATAGCAATTTAGGTTCTTTTTGTTGGTTTTCAATTCGTAAGTTTTATTTTATTTTAGTTTTGATTGATCTAGTCGTCATGTCCGGCTAGATCAATCTTGGTTTCAACATTAAGGTTTAATTTTTTTAATTTTAGTTTGAACTTATGTGAAGCGTTTATGATATGTTTTTATTTTAATGGTTTGTTTGTTTGATTCTTGATCATAAACCTAAATCTAATTTGGTAGATATTATATTATTAATGAACTTGATCAACTTATTAAATTTTCTAATAAAGTTCTTGAAAATTAAAACCCTAATCAAGTCTTGATATTTGATATAAGGAACAACTAACAGTTGGATTTTATCTATGAATTCATTCTCGTTATAGAATCACACAATCTAGTTAAGCATAACAAACGATGTGTGTGTTTAATTATAATTGATACTTCTATCGTTGCAACCCGCATACTAAGATCCGAATGGCGTCAGCTTAGAGTAGCAGGTTGGCTCTAATCAACAAACTACGATTGATTGGACATTAGATAGAGGTCATACCCGAACGACATGATGTCTAGTATCGATACAAACCATTAATTGAAATTGTCATTGCACTATAATCGTTAATGATCGTAAGGCAAGTCAAATCAAGAAATTACCTCAGTGTTGGAATTAGTTTTATTATTTGAATTTATTTTACCATTTAATTGACGTTTTTAGTTATCTCTTTTTCAGAATAAAAAATACAAAAAATGTCAATTTTCGTTTTTCTGGCAGAACCTTAACATGATCGCGTGGAATTTCCTGAACTGTTTAGGCATGGCCGTGTCAGCTCATTGGAATATTTTCTACTTTTTCCAATTTACTTTTAATTTTAGTTTTTAATTAAAACCCCCACCTTCCTAGTCCATAATCAATCAAAGTAACTATGCTAAAACATTTTTGGTATAAAATAATTGACATGTATCCTGGAGAACACGAATCCTACTTTCGCTAATATTATTCTTAGTGTGTGTACCGTAGGGTCATTTTTTTATGGATATTTTCTACTTTTTCATATTTTTATTATTTATTTGTTGGATTCGACACCCAACAAATTGGCGCCGTTGCCGAGGATAAGGCGATTCTAATCATTTTATTCCAAGATCTTTAAGTACATGTTCATATTTTTATAAACACTATGGCAGCTAAACAAACACTAAGGGAGTGGGTGACCCATGATGTTATCCAACAACAACTTTGCATCAATTACCCTGCTATGGAGAACTTCGAGCTTAATTCTGGACTAATCCATCTATTGCCTTTCTTTCTAGGTCTATATCATGAAGATCCTTACAAGTTTTTAAAAGAATTTCATGTTGTGTGTTCTGGAATGAAACTACTTAATGTTACTGAAGATCAAATCAAGTTAAGAGCATTCTTCTTTACTTTGCAAGACAAGGCAAAAGAATGACTTTATTACCTACCACTAGGGTCGGTAACCACTTTGAATGATCTTGAAAAATTATTCTTAAAGAAGTATTTTCCAGAATCGAAAGCTTCCGTGCTATGTAAAGAGATTATCAAGATCAAACAAGCAAAAATGAGTCTTTATAAGCTTACTGGGAGAGATTTCAGAAGTTGTGTGCTAGATGCCCACAACATGGTTTATCTGAGCACCAATTACTTCAATACTTCTATGAAGAGCTATGACTAGGTAGTGAGATAGAGATTCTCACTTAGGATCGAATATAATGATTGAGTTAGTAATTGAAAGGCAGAAACAAACAGTCAATAAAAATTCAATGCTGAAGAAATACTCATAAATGCTTGTTGTATTGATAAAGGTGATAGATTAAAGTAAATGCTAGGGTTTGAGCATAGAACAATAATGATACACCTAGAGAGTAAAAGAACAAATATATTCTAATTGTCTATCAATAATCAACTCATATACGAGATTTTCTATTCTATTTATTGGCAGACAAGATGCCTTTTTACAAGATGACTAACCTACCCCTGACTTATACATCAGAACTAGTCTAACTCTTGATCCACATTTCTGTTGGTTCATCCGCATTGACAAATGTGGATGAGTTGGACTTCATCAGCATTTCTTCTGAAGCTGTCACGTTAGTAATTTGTTCATCCGTATTTGTTAATGCTGAAGAACAAATACTTGGCGCATTTTTCTGACTCATCCTCATTTGTAAATGCGGAAGAGTCAACCTTGTCCGCATATTTTTCTAAGCTATCCGTATTTGTTAATGCGGAAGAACAAACACTTGACAGCATTTGTTTTATGACTTCCACATATACAAATACGGTTAGCCATACTTGGTTCTTCTGTCAGCAGACTCTTCATCCGTATTAATACTTGGACTTGTGGGAATCCCAGCAGAACAACCATCAACTCACCAATTGAATTGGCATGTATGATCCCGCGGGACTAGCGAAGGGGGTTCACTTACAACACAACAACACAAATAGGAGATTAACTAAACTTAAACAAACAATGAAATAGATTAACCACAATAAGACACTAAGAACACAAGTAATGTAAGAGACAGAGCACAAGAGCAAGATACATACTGAGATGGTTTTCAAGATTGCAGTATATTGCTTTCTCTATGTTATATTGCAAGTGTTACAAAGCATAAAGGAAAGATACAAGAACATGAGATACTTATAACATCCTACAGCCGGCTATACTATGAAAGCCAGCCGGATACAATTGACTAGACACAAACAAAATCAATTGTAGAGTTAAAACGCAGATTGCCTTTTGACTAGTGACTAGGACATGTCATAGCTCACATCTTTATCTATTATAAAAAGGATAAAGTAAATGAAGTAGAAGTTTACAGACTCAAGACCTCAATATACAGTTACAAAAAGCATGGACCTTTTCACCAACTCATGTAAGTTGGTGACTTTACAGAGATGTAGCGGAAAGGTGTCCAGCTTTATGAAAAAGTACGTCAGATAAAGCATGTTACTAAAAGTCTTCGGAAGAAATCTGTCTTCAAGAGTTAAGGCTTTGGAAGACTTTGTCTCTGAAGCTTCGGAAGACTTTGTCTCTGAAGCTTCGGAAGACTTCATCTTTGGCTTTGGAAGATTTTGGTCTTGGCTTTGGAAGATTTTACACTTAGATTATTTTCTATTGCATGTGTAAAACTTCCTAAGCATTCTTCTTCAACACACTTGTGCAGCATGCAGGATAGACTTTAGATGTTTGGGTTGTATCAGCCTCTTCATACGTTCTCTACAAACTCCCCCTAGGCTAATGCTACCAAAACATTTAGTAGACTTTAGATATCAATAGTCCTCATTAGGATGATCACTATTCCTTTCTTCATGAGGTGATCAGGATCCTTCAGACTATCAAAATGTCTTCTTATGTCAAAGAGAGCGTGCATAGGCAACTGAAACATGTCTTGCCAAGTGTAGATGTCTTTAGTGCCTTTATCCCTAATGACATGCCATCTTTCTAGATTTATGGTGTATGTCCAGGACAAGGTGGGTCTTCCTGATGCTAGAGGAGCTGTTTGAATTAGAGTTGATGTAGCATCCTCTGGCTGCACATCCTCAGGATGTTCTGACTCATCCTGAGGTTTAGAAG
The DNA here is from genome assembly GCA_025506515.1 of Flaveria trinervia. NCBI lineage: Eukaryota > Viridiplantae > Streptophyta > Magnoliopsida > Asterales > Asteraceae > Flaveria > Flaveria trinervia. Next base: position 78,079,030 of record CM046443.1, on the reverse strand, counting down.
AGGGTGCAGTCTTCTTCTTCTTTGGCTTTGATTTAGAAGCCATCCTATTCTTTCTCTTTGATTTAGAAGCCATCCTCTTCTTTCTCTTTATAACTTTCAACTTAGAAGATTGGCATGCAGTACCAGATTGATCTTCATTGTTTTCCTCAGTTGGGTCTTCTACTCTCACAAGTTCAGATTGAAAGTGAGATTGACCCTGCTGTGGATCAGAAGATGAAGCTTGCTAAGATTCAGCAGGAGGTCCAGGTTGTGTTGTCTCCTGTTTTTCAACCTTAACCTCCACTTCAAGTGGGGCTTGACTTGGAGGGGAGTGTAAGTCAATGAGCTTCTTTTTCCTCTCTCTCTCTCTCTCCTCCTCCTCAATCTTCTCAGATGTCATCTTTCTTTTCCCTTTGTCACTCACAGACCTTTGTGACTCAGAGTGGGAGAGCTTTGGTCTTCATCGCTTGATGCAGCTTCTAAGCTCTGGCCAGAGAGAGGTTGAGAAGCACCTTCACCAACAGGTGTCTCAAAAAGGGCATTGATCTCTACAGCAGTTGTTGGTGATAAGACTGGGCTCTCAGGTTCTATCACTTGGCCTTGAGTCAAGGTTTCCCCTATGAAGCTAATCTTAGGGTCTGCCTCAACATCCAGTTGACCCATGACATTGCCTGATTCCCATAGTCTTCTTCTTAGGCTGAACTCTGTAATGATCCGGTCTTGGATTCTTTGAGCCAACTTGTCAGCTTGTCTTGATTTGCTTGGATTGACAAGTGGTATGCTGACTAGATCCAGACTGTCATAATAGTTCAAGGTCTAAAAATTGAAGATCACTTGTTGCCCTTGAACTTTCATGATGATTAGGGCTCTCCTATTGCTGTCATACCTCCATCCAATGATGTGATTGGAAGTTGATGGAGATGACATGGCCGTTGGTATCCCTTCCTCAAACAGACTCTGTATTAGGGAGTCTATTGAGTCCATATCAATATGAACTTGAGGAAGTTGTTGAGTAGGCACACTTGCAAGTGAGGATGGTGAGTCCTTAATGTCCATACTCCCTGAGGAACTCCCAGGTTCTGTGGTAGTAATGAATTTCTCCCCCTTTTTGGTAGCATCACCTACTTGCATAGGTGAGCTAGAAGTTAGGTCAATCACCTCCACAGGTTCTTATTTTCCTGGTTGAGGTCCTTTTAAAGGTCTCCCAGCTAGTTGTTCCATAAGATATGAAATCTCAAGTTGCTGATCATTGAACCTGTTCTGCAAGGTAGTCACTTGAGATTCAAGGTGACTAACCTTGGAGACTAAATAAGTGCATGTTTTAGATAGTTGTTGCACCTTTAGTCTTAGATTCCCATCATCTTCATCAGAAGAATCATTGGGGGAAGAGATGATTGGACCAAAGTCCTCAGTCTCACCACCAGCTTTAGGTTCTTGGTTGCTAGATTTCCTCTGCTCACTGGTAGTCTCAGTTGAGATGACAGTGGGTTGAGTTGCCATGGTTGTGGTCTTAATGATGTAATCACTTTCAAATGTGAGAGCCTCTTCAATATGGACATCCTGAACATGTTCAGAAGTGTCCACCTCAGTAGTGGGTGACTGATGGGAGCTAGAAATAGGAGCCTTAAAAGCACTCATCTCTCTTTGAGTAGGGGAAAAGAAGAGAGAATCATGGTACTCACTGAAACCTAGATCTTTATCAGTATAGAAGTCAAGGTTAGGGATAGGTTGATTGAGATCTAAATGATGGGGATGGTAACTGTCCCTTGAAGGTTGATCACCTGAGTGTTGAGATTCAGAGTGATGGCTAAAGGCAGTTTGGGAGAGATGGCTAATGAGCTCATCAGGCTGAGCATGAGGAACCTCAGCACTGATCCTTAAAGAGATGGGAGTGGTATGCTCCTCAGGAGAAGTGGGAGCTCTAGTTTCCACTTCCTTCTGTATGGGTGAGTATATGGGTGCCTCCACAGACTGAATAGTCTGAGAAGGTGTTCACTTGGATTTTCTTTGGTAGGTGAGGGTGATTTGTGGCTGTGTGGGTGGTTAGAATGTAGAAGGTGTGGGTTCACCACTAGCTGGTGCTGCTAGGTTGTCACCTTGAGCAATGAGGTTTAACATTTGTGGGACTAGGGTTGTTTCTACCCCAGAGAAGCCAACAGTTGGCTTTCTTAGTATTTTGAAGATGCCGGGCTTCATCTGTCCTAGTTTAAGAATGTTACATGTTTCCCTTAACTGTGAGCCCAGTTCATAGTTAAGAATGTACTGGACATATCTAGGAAACATGTAATATTCTAAGGAGTCCAAGTTTGCAAGTAAATTAGTGTAAACAAATTGAGAGTACCTGAACTTGACCCCCTGAATCATTCCATGGATGATGAAGGAGAGATCCTAAGGAATCTGGTCCCATCCACCATGCTTGTTTCATAAGCTGTGGATGACCACATGGAGTAGGAATCTCTATTGGAATGAGACCTTCCCTTTCCTAAAGGTCTTGACAGAGAAGTCTCCCTCATATCCCATCTGCTTAAAGGAATGATTAACAACTTCTTTTGGGAAGAACACCTCACCTTCTTCATCATCCAGCTGAAGATGCATGTTGATGATGGCTGGAGTGATGAAGACTGTTCTCCCCTGCACTGTGGCAGATAGTGCCTTTTACCCATCCATAATGGCCTCTTGGAAGGTCTTCCAAAATTCAAACAGATGATCATCATATAGTGTAGGATCAATGGTTAGGGAGGTGAAGTAGTTGGACAAAGCCAAGAAACGGCAAACCTCTAAGAAGTGAGGATCTTTCTCAGAGCTTAACAGAGCAACTTGGTTGTGTTGCCTGTGTAGCTGCATGCTAAAGTTCGGGTCATTTCTATGAGTGGGGTTGGCCATTGTAAGGTAGCTTAAGGATGAAGAAAGAAAGAAGAAAGAAATTTCAGAGAGAAATTTGGGGTTTTAGGTTTGGAGGAAAAAGTAGATGATAGAAAGAGGGGGAAACCGTTGGGTTTATATGTGAAAAGGATTTCAGATAAAGTCTAATGAAAGAGGATAAACTTTGAAATCCAGATGTCGGTCACACCTCTTAAAAAGTAGTTTACTTTTGCTCAAAAAGTAGTTTTTTTGGAAGTCAAAAAGCTTCCGAAGGCAAATTATATTTGGAAGTTTTAATGAAAAAGCTTCCGAAGCTAAAATGACTTCAGAAGAATTTACTAAGATTTTTGAAAATTTTGCTTCGGAAGAGAAATTTAAAACTTGAATGCTTTGGACACAAAAGAGCAAAGCTTCTGAGAGTTAATTTTGCTTCAGAAGAAAAAGTTCTTTGAAAACATATAAGTGTCTTACACAACCATTTAAGCTTCGGAAGATATTTCAGAAATCTCTTCCGAAGGTAAATTTTTTAGACAGTTCTTTGTTTTGAAGACATGATTTTCTTCCGAAGTTAAAAATATAACTTCCAAAGGATCAAAATTTTTATAAATCTAAGGAAAGCCTTCAAAAGGACTTTCATCCAAAGAAAATAAGAGCTTATGAAAGTGACGAACTAGACAACTTAGGACACACATATTTTAAGAAATAATAAGAATTAATTTTAAGAAAAACCTACTCAAAGTTGATCATCCTAATAGCTGATACAATATATTTAAATCTCTGCTCATCAAAAGCCTTTGTAAACAGATTAACATATTGTTCATCTATGTGAACTTTGACTAGTTTAATTAACCCCTTTTCATAATTATCTCTTATTAAATGATACCTGATATTGATGTGTTTGGTCCTTGAGTGCTACATAGGATTCTCTGTGATTGAAATGGAACTATTGTTGTCTATGTGAATGGGAGTCTCCTTGAAGTTTAACCCATAGTCCAGCATCTGATTCTGAATCCAAAGCACTTGAGCATGCAATAGCAATGTATTCAACTTCAGCAGTTGATGCAGAGACACATGATTGTTTCTTGCATTGCCATGAGACCACCCTTCCATCAAGAAACTGACATCCCCCAGATGTAGACTTTGCAGTCATGTTGCAACTACCATAATCACTATCTATATATGCATACAGATTGAAGTCAGAATTCTTAGGATACCACAGACCAAGTGTTGAAGCACCTTTGAGGTATCTTAGAATCCTCTTGATAGTGATGAGGTGAGACATCTTATGGTTGGCTTGATATCTTGCACAAATACATGTAGCAAACTTGATATCAGGCCTGCTAGCTATAAGATACATAAGAGACCCAATCATAGCCCTGTAAAGGTGTTCATCCACACACTCCCCCTCAAGATCAGGTCCAAGGGAGTGGTTTCTTGCTATAGGTGTCTTTGCAATCTTACAATCAGTCATGTTGAATCTCTTGAGTATGTCCTGAACATACTTTGACTGACTAATGAAGATGCCATCTTCAACTTGCTTCACTTGAATTCCTAGAAAGAAATTGAGTTCCCCCATGGCACTCATTTCAAATCCATCCTTCATCAGCTTCTCAAAGTCTTTGTAGAGCTTTGGATTAGTTGAACCAAAGATGATGTCATCTACATACACTTGAACTAGCAGTATGTCATTTTCCTGTCTTTTGATGAAGAGAGTTCCATCTATGGTACCTCTCCTGTATTCATGTTTCTAAAGATACTTAGATAGTGTCTCATACCACTTCCTGGGTGCCTGATGTAGCCCATAAAGAGCTTTGTCAAACTTGTAGACATAATCAAGATGATAAGGATCTACAAAACTAGGTGGCTGTTTGACATACACCTCTTCATCAATCACTCCATAAAGAAAAGCACACTTTATATCAAGTTGAAAGACCTTGAAGTTCTTGGATGCAACAAACGCCAGGAATATCCTAACAGCCTCCAGTCTTGCTACAAGAGCGAAGACATCAGTGTAGTCAATCCCTTCTTCTTGTGTGTATCCTTGAACAACTAGTCTAGCTTTGTTCTTGATGATAATGCTCTATCATCCTTCTTATTCCTAAACACCCATTTGGTACCAATGGTAGTCTTCCCATGAGGAAGAGGACAAAGGTTCCAAACTTTCTGCCTTTTGAAATGAAGTAGCTCTTATTGCATGGCTTCAACCCAACTTCCATCCTTTAGAGCCTCATCGACTTTCTTTGGCTCTATCTGGGACAAGAAACAAGAGTGAAGACAAACATTTGCTTCATGGGTTTGTCCTCTTGTTCTTACCCCCTATGGCAACATCTCCAATGATGTTTGTGGTAGGGTGAGACTTGTGGATCCTTAGCTGAGGGATCACAACAAGTTGTTGAGAGAGATCTAAATTTAAGAAATTTAGATCTAGCATAGATGTTTCACCCACCACTTCAACACACTTATTGTTGGTTTGCAAGAACATAAAACTAAGTTTAACCCATTAAACTCGCTGAAAACGCAGCGGAATATCAACATATTATTGACTTACTTATAAGCTGAAAATATGTTCTTTAGGTGACCATTTGAATGTATAAAGCAAACCCAAAACAAAGGATCTTAAATATGTGAATGAACAAGCTATTAAACACAAGTTATGCAACATAAAATCACAGCTTCAATGAGCTGTGATTACTACCTTGTTGCAGCCAAAGTTGTCGACCAAGAATAGGTTGAAAATGCTTGTGAATCGGCCAAAACTTCAAGGAAGAAGCACTCAAGCTTGTATACCCCAAGCCCTTGTGGTAAACACCACTCTTGCTAGGGAGAGCACACCAAAACAACTCAAAAACCCGAAAATTTTGCTCCTACACCCTGCTGCCTTTCGAGAGGTGTAGAGAGAGAGAGAGAGGGGTTGTGTGTGTTGCTTGCATATGTGATGGATCAGATTTTGAGTAGTGTGTCAAGCTTGTAGAGTGTGTCTTTAGTTTTCAAAGAAAAAGGGCCAATCAAAGCCAAATGGGGCGGCCGAAAATTGCCCCCCCCCCAAATGGGTTTTCCCTCCTCTTATAAACATACATACACACTCTTGTTAATAAGCCTTTTTGTCACATATAAAATAAGTCATTTACTAGACATATTTAAATGTGACATGTCTTCTCTAATTAAACAATTTAATTAAAGTATACTCTCATGTTATTTGTGTTATTTAAACCCTTTAAATAACAAAATAACAATAAACCCATCAACAAATTATCCTCATAATTTGTTCCATTTCATATGCAATTTATTTAGAAAACTCATTTTCTAAATTGGTGTAAATATTTAATTGCATGATCACATCATTAATTAAATTATTAATTGGTTTTTGCTAAGCTTGTTATTGGGTATAACCCGACTTGGATCATAACATACTAACCGCATCAATATTCTATGTGTCTTGGGCACATAGAATCCAACAATCTCCCACTTGCCAAGATTCATAGAAGATTGATGCAAGCAGTAAATACCGCCTAACAACGGTTTACTACCCTTAATACGCATGACTTATAGCCATTCAATAACATCATCCCTTTCAAGTACCCTACTTGAAAAGATTTAGGTGAATCAATCATCTATCCTTTTGTTTCAGATGTCATGTTAAATCCAAGGACACAGAATGATCATTCCTTGTTGATTTAACTTAATCAGGACTTAGACATCTAACTCTCAACGAATAAGAGGAACAAATTCCATCTTGACTACATACGTTTCTCACAAACACCTCGTATCATACCTGAACATACCCTTATGTACTGTCCATTATTTCAGGGCAGTGAAGAATCAACTCAAGGCATAATACTTGGTGAATATCAAAACCCAATATGTATCACAGGTCAGAGGATACCAAATGATATTCTCCTTTACTCAAAATTACTTATGATCAATCAATAAGATTCCATGTAGTAAAGTTTGAGTTGCGGGTTAGTCCAATATTTGCATCCCACAAATATCCATGAACCTTGGTAGCAACCCATTGCTCTATATTCATCCTTATGAATATCAACCAATCCAAGTTCATAATAATCTTACCTTCACACTTGTTCCCACAAGTATGAACGACTACAGACATTTAGAGTAAACAATTTAGTCATGGATTAAACATGCTAAATTGGAACATTAATTGAACCATTATAACCAAATAATTTTATTCAAATAATAAAAGGTTCCACATATCCAAATATAAAATTTACAGATCAAATCCAATCACTAGAATATCAAAGTCCCATGGCACAAGTATGACCTTCATGCTTTGCCTTTTCATGGAGCTTCGTGAGAGGATCCGCAATGTTCTGATCCGTGTGAACTTTGCGAATACATATCTTTCCTTTTTCAACTTCATCTCGTATGTAGTTGAATCTCCGCTCAATGTGCCTAGTCTTTTGGTGAGCACGAGGTTCCTTGATTTGAGCAATCGCACCCTCGTTGTCACAAAAGATCTCTAGGGGTCCTGAATGGAAGGGACAACCCCCAAATCGGCAATAAATTTCTTTAACCATGCAGCTTCTTGAGCTGCCAATGAGGCAGCGACGTATTCTGATTCTGTAGTTGATAGAGCCACCACATCCTGTTTGGAGCTTTTCCATGAGACCGCACCTCCATTCAGAATGAAAATATATCCCGATTGTGACCGAGAATCATCACGATCGGTTTGGAAACTCGCATCCGTGTAACCTTTTACAACGAGTCCCTCATCACCAGATCGATAGATTAAAAACATATCTATTGTCCTCCTGAGGTACTTAAGTATGTTCTTAACAGCCATCCAATGACTGTTTCTAGGATTTTGCTGGTAACGGCTTGTCATGCTTAAGGCGCATGACATGTCCGGTCGAGTGCATATCATCGCATACATGATGGATCCAATAGCAGATGCGTATGGGATTGCCTTCATTTTATCTTGCTCATCCTTTGAGCTAGGACATTGAGTCGTACTCAATATCATTCCTCTTTGAATAGGCACGGTACCTTTCTTAGAGTTCTCCATCTTGAACCTTTTCAAGATTTTATCAATATACGCACTTTGATTTAAACCAATCAACCGCCTTGATCTATCCCCATAGATCTTTATTCCTAGAATATTGGCAGCTTCACCAAGATCCTTGATGGAAAAACAACTTCCAAGCCCGGTTTTTACACCTTCCAGGGTTGGAATGTCATTTCCAAATAGTAGTATGTCATCAACATACAATACTAGGAAAGTTATTGTGCTCCCACTAGCCTTCTTATACACACAAGCCTCATCAGCGTTTTTGATGAAGCCAAATTTCTTTACCTCCTCATCAAAACGATGATTCCAGCTTCTCGATGCTTGTTTCAATCCATAGATTGATTTCTTTAACTTGCATACTTTATTAGGATGTTTTGGATCGACAAAACCTTCAGGCTGAACCATATAAACATCTTCCTCAAGATATCCATTTAGGAAAGCAGTTTTGACATCCATTTGCCAAATCTCATAATCATAATGAGCAGCAATGGCAAACAATATCCTTATGGACTTTAGCATCGCAAGAGGTGAGAAGGTTTCATCATAATCAACCCCTTGAGTTTGAGTGAAACCCTTTGCTACAAGTCTAGCTTTATAAGTATCCAAGTTTCCATGCATATCGGTTTTCTTCTTGAAAACCCACTTAGTTCCAACTACCTTGGAATTAAGAGGTGGTACAACAAGTTCCCAAACTTGATTGTCATACATGGATTGCATCTCAACGTTCATGGCCTCAAGCCATTTGTCACAATCCAAATTGGACACTGCATCATGGTATGTGGTTGGTTCATCTGAATCTACCACATAGCATCCATCCATGAAAAAACCATATCTTTCAGGTGGATTACTAGTTCTACCACTTCTACGAACGTTTTGTGTGTATTGATCAACTACTTGATCAACTTCAACATCCTCATGTTGAGTGCTAACTTCAACCAAACGTGCATCGGGTTGTGGTTCTTGATCCTCCTCAAGAGCCATTGTTCTACTGCTAGTTCCTTCCATAAGGAACTTTGCTTCTAAGAACTCACCCTTTCTGGCAACAAACACCTTTTGTTCCAGTGGATCATAGAAATAATATCCCATAGAATCTCTAGGGTATCCAACAAAGATACACTTGGTGGATCGGACTTCCAATTTGTTTGGGGTGGGAGTCTTAACATAAGCCTCACAACCCCAGACCCTTAAGTATGATAGGGATGGAACTCTTCCATGCCATATCTCAAAAGGTGTCCTTTCCACCTTTTTGGTTGGGGCCATATTAGAATATGGGCTGCAGAGAGCAAAGCGAAACCCCAAAATGATAGAGGTAATGTGCTTCTAGCCATCATAGATCGGACCATATCCAATAAGGTTCGATTCCTCCTCTCAGACACACCATTGTGTTGTGGTGTTCCAGGTGGAGTGAGTTGTGAGACAATCCCACAACTCCTAAGATGGTCTTGAAAAGCATCACTGAGGTATTCACCTCCTCTATCGGTGCGGAGAACTTTAATCTACTTGTTGAGTTGATTTTCTACTTCATTCTTGAAGATTTTGAACATTTCAAAAGCTTCATCTTTGTGCCTTAATAAGTACACATACCCATAGCGACTATAATCGTCGGTAAAGGTAATGAAGTATCTTTCACCATTCCTAGTATTGGTTTAAAAGGACCACATACATCCGAATGTATGATTCCTAATAAATCTTTTGCCCTTTCGTTAGTTCCACTAAAGGGTGCCTTAGTCATTTTACCTTGTAAACAAGATTCACACACATCAAATGAATCATATTCATTTGTTTTTAAAAGACCATTCTTTTGAAGTGTTTGTATACGTATCTTGTTTTATGACCAAGACGACAATGCCAAAGATAGGTATCACTCAAATCCAACTTGAGTTTCTTGGTGCTAGTTTGGTACAATGAACTATTTAAAGTATTTTCATGAACCAATTCATAAATACCATTAATAGGTATAGCTTTAAAATAGAACATATCATTTAAAGAAACATGAATATCATTTTCAATAAAAGATAATACATAATCATAAAGTCCTAATTGGGATACAGAAATAATGTTCCTAGTCAAACTAGGAGCATACAAAATATTCTTCAAAATAACATCCAAGCCACTTGGAAGCTTTAAGGTGTAGTCCCCACGAGCTTCAACTTGGACTTTGGTTCCATTGCCCATGAAGAGGCTAACATCCCCTTGATTGAAGTCCCTACTTCTTTTGAACCCCTGCAACAAATTGCAAATATGAGTTCCACATCCGGTATCTAATACCCATGTGTTTGAAGATGTAACATTAAGATCAATATGAATCATGTATGTTGTACCTGAGGTCTGCCCGACATCCCTCTTGGCTTTCAACTCTTGGAGATGAACAGGACAATTTCTTGCCCAATGTCCAATCTCCCCACACTTGAAGCATGGGTCATTGGTAGCAACCTTTTGCTTCTTCTATTGTGGTTTGGGTGGTACCCTTGCCACCCCTTTCCCCTTTCCCCAACGGGTCCCTTACCCTTGGCAACCTTTGCCTTGGGTGCGGGATGAGGCCTTTTCTTGTTCCCTCCTTCATTGATGGTGAGAACGGGTAAAACCCTTTTACCCATGGCCGCCTCGGCCGTTTTTAGCATTGAGTGAAGCTCACCAATTCTTTTGTCCCAAGCATTCATGTTGTAATTCAACACAAATGTCTCGAACTTCTTGGTAAGGCCATTGAGGATCAAATCCGTGGCCAATTCCTTCGAGACGGGACAATTAAGCCTCTCGAGGCGGTCAATATGACTTTTCATCTTAAGTACATAAGATGAAACAGATTGGTTGTCTTCCATACGACATGCATGGAGTGCTCGAACCGTTTCGAAGCGCTCAACCCTTGCTTGCGTTTGGAACGTTTCCTTCAGCTGGGTTATCATGTCATATGCTCCGTGATGTTCATACTCCTTTTGGAGATCCGGAGTCATGCTCGCTAGCATGAGACAAGACACTTGGACAGAGTCCTCAGTGTACTTGAGCCAATCGTTGTAGGCCTCCTCGTCATCCTCAGTAGGTTGATCAGGGATAGGGTCGTCTAAAACATATGATCTTCTCTCTTGCTTGAGAACGATTCTCAAGTTTCGATACCAATCAATAAAGTTGTTATGATTTAGACGTTCCTTTTGGAGGATAGCTCGTAATGATTGGTTTGACGTGGATGAGTTATCGTGATTTTCATTGTTGGTGGCCATCTACAAAATTTAACAAAGATCTATTTTAGTATTTTCGATATTGCTATCTTAATAATTAATGCCTTTTAAGGTCATTTTTATATTAAAGTCTAGAACCCAACATTACATTTAAATTGTGGTTAGGTGACCTTTATCCCACGATTTAAATTAATAAGGTGGTCAACAATTCACGGTTGCAACCATTTACAACTTCTAGAGGTATGGGATCGACTTTAAACATCGTGTGTAAAGTCGGCATGTTAATCCATCAACACCATTTGGAAACCATATTGTAGGTGATCCATTTAACATGGTTTGCAAATCAAGACATCCTACTTACACACACGTGTGAGTTTGCCAAAATGAGTGGTTAGGTGACCTTTATCTCACGAATATGGCATTCTCACCTTGAGTCATAAGTTCCCTCAAAGTGGTTAGGTGACCTTTATCCCACTAAGAGTTCCCAAGTGACTCAAGTGCTATGAAAAAGGACGGTGTTGATCTTGTTTCCAAATGTTTAGAGATATCATAATTTAGTTTAGAAAACTCTTTGTACTTGTATTTGCATGCTTTCAAATACAAGGTACCCTTTGGTCCTTTGATTAAAACCTATTTTAATCTTTAAAATCATTAAATCATTTTAATAACAATTTATCACCTTTTAATGATTAAGAACCATCATTTTTATAGCTTGTTAAGTTTGTTAATCAGTTTGTAATGCATATCAAAATATCAACCATACAATCAAATAACAAACATACAACAAGCATAAACATAAACAACCATAATGTGCATAACCATAGCTACTATTGTGACCACACTTGTTTGCCATCACAAGTTTGGTCATTTGGTCTTTCATAAGGGTTGAAATCAACACAAAATTGAGGTCATCATAGGCCCCCACTTGAACTTGCATCCATATGCTTCAAGATCCATGTCTTTGATGTCCATCTTTGGGTCTTGATCTTGTGCATCTTCCTATTACAAAAATTGTATCCTAATGCATTTTTCTAATAAAAGAAATGCACCTAATCTATTAATTACATAACCAAATGAATAATTAATTACAACCCAAATAATAAAGATGAACATTACAACCAAATTGAATGAATAAAACAACCATTCCAATCATCCAAACAACACAAGGCCAAAAGCTAGGTTATGCACTATCAAGAGAACAATCATAAACATCATTCAACAAACTAAATAAACCCCATCAAACCCAAAATATTCAGCCAACATAAATTGGGTTTGTTTGTCCAAACAAACAACATCCAAAATTATCAACCAATTGACATTTCCATCTTTCAAAGTTTAATCACAAGCATGAAGATATAACTATGAAAGATTTGGGGTTTACAAAATCAGCCAAAATCAGCCTCTTATAGGTTGATAATAATCTTCTAAAACCAATTTTAAAGAACAAGAACAAGCAAGTTATCCACATAACCGGCTCTTGATGCCATTGTTGGGTTTGCAAGAACATAAAACTAAGTTTAACCCATCAAACTCACTGAAAACGCAGCGGAATATCAACATATTATTGACTTACTTATAAGCTGAAAATATGTTCTTTAGGTGACCATTTGAATGTATAAAGAAAACCCAAAACAAAGGATCTTAAATATGTGAATGAACAAGCTATTAAACACAAGTTAAGCAACATAAAATCACAGCTTCAATGAGCTGTGATTACTACCTTGTTCCAGCCAAACTTGTCGACCAAGAATAGGTTGAAAATGCTTGTGAATCGGCAAAAACTTCAAGGAAGAAGCACTCAAGCTTGTATACCCCAAGCCCTTGTAGTAAACACCACTCTTGCTAGGGAGAGCACACCAAAAGAACTCAAAAACCCGAAAATTTTGCTCTTACACCCTGCTGCCTTTCGAGAGGTGTAGAGAGAGAGAGGGGTTGTGTGTGTGTTGCTTGCATATGTGATGGATCAGATTTTGAGTAGTGTGTCAAGCTTGTAGAGTGTGTCTTTAGTTTTCAAAGAAAAAGGGCCAATCAAAGCCAAATGGGGCGGCCGAAAATTGCCCCCCCCCCCAAAATGGGTTTTCCCTCCTCTTATAAACATACATACACACTCTTGTTAATAATCCTTTTTGTCACATATAAAATAAGTCATTTACTAGACATATTTAAATGTGACATGTCTTCTCTAATTAAACAATTTAATTAAAGTATACTCTCATGTTATTTGTGTTATTTAAACCCTTTAAATAACAAAATAACAATAAACCCATCAACAAATTATCCTCATAATTTGTTCCATTTTATATGCAATTTATTTAGAAAACTCATTTTCTAAATTGGTGTAAATATTTAATTGCATGATCACATCATTAATTAAATTATTAATTGGTGTTTGCTAAGCTTGTTATTGGGTATAACCCGACTTGGATCATAACGTACTAACCGCATCAATATTCTATGTGTCTTGGGCACATAGAATCCAACACTTATCAAGAGCGACTTGATCCAAGGAGTGTGTGACATCATTGATGTTTCATCTATGAAGTGGTTATTAGCATCAAGAAAGTCTTAATCACTGTCACCACTGCCATCATTGTCTTCTGCGATTGAAGTATCTTTATCTGGTTGTGGAGCCTCTGAGCTGGAATTTGAAGACATCCCAGATGTATCAGCTGAAGTGGTCATTGTAGTGCTGATAGAAACCTCATTTGCAGAAGTTGTTCCAACTGGAGCTGAAGATGTGTTACTTGAAGGTCTTCTCAGCTCAAATCTTGGATCAGGATCACCTGTGTTGAAATTTTCTTCAGATCCTTGAACAGTCTAACAAGATTTGTTAAAACAGTTGGTAACTTAATCAAGATCAAAGAGCCAATAAGGACCAGAACCAGCTACAGAAGGTGTGTGTTCATTGAAAGTGACATTGGCTGACTCCTCAACAATTTTAGTTCTAAGATTGTATACTCTGTAAGCCTTAGCTTGGGAAGAGTATCCAATGAAGTGTCCATCATCTGATTTTTCAGGAAACTTGGCAATTTGATCTTTGGTATTCAAGATGGTGCAAGGACATCCAAATGACCTGAGAAAACCAATGAAAGGTTTTCTCGTGTGCCAAAGTTCATAAGGAGTTTGGCCATGAGTCTTAAGTACTAAAACTCTATTCTGCATATAACAGGCAGTGTTGACTGCCTTTGCCCAGAAGGTGATGGGCAGCTTAGAGTCAGACAACATGGTTCTTGCAGCTTCAATCAGTGTCATGTTTCTCCTCTCAGCAACGCCATTTTGCTGAGGAGTCATGGGAGCACTTTATTGTCTTGTAATACCTTTTTCATCACAGAATGCATCAAGGATTTGGTTCTTGAATTTAGTTCCCTGATCACATCTTATGATTTTGACCTTGTGATCAAATTGATTCTCAATCTTCAAGATGAAAATCTTCAGAATCTCAGGAGTCTCATCCTTAGTTCTAAGGAAGAAGACCCAAGTGAATCTTGTAAAGTCATCTGTGATCACTAAACAGTAAGAGGTCCTTCCTAGACTCATTACATTGGTGAGGCCAAAGAGATCTATATGTAACAAGTGCAGGGGTGTAGTAATGAGTTCCTTTCCTAAAGCTTGTGAGATATCTTATGTTGCTTCCCTTTCAAGCATACAACACAATGGTCATCACTTGTAAACTCTTTCTTTGGCATTCCAGTTACCAAATCATTCTTAATTCGTTTATTCATGTATTTAAAGTTTACATGGCACATTATTTTATGCCATAGGAAAGACTTATCACTATTGGCTTTAGACAGAAAGCATGAAACTTCTCCGGAGGGAGATGTTTCTTGCAAATCCATCTTGTACATGTTCCCTTTCCTGGGGGCTCTAAGCAGAACATGCTCATGAGGAATGACCACCCTATGCTTGAGAAAAATGCACTCATGCTCAGTAAAGAGCATGTTATGACTCTGATCACAAAGTTGGGATACACTCAGAAGATTGTACCCAAGCTCTTTGACAAAGTTAACTTTTCAGTGCTGAGCTTACCATTTGTGACATTGCCCCTTCCTGAAATGTAACCACCTTTATCTCCTCCAAAGCCAACTGGTCCTCCATCAATCCTTTCAAAGTTCTAGAGTAGTGACCTATTGCCTGTCATGTGCCTGGAACAGCCACTGTTAATGATCCAGACATTTTTGTTTGTCTTCAGCTATACCTGCACAAGGAAAATGATTAGTTACATTTGGAAACCCAAGCCTTACTTGTCTTGGGCTCATTTAGAGAAACAAAAGGTAATGCAACAGTAATAGATCTTATAGTTATGCTAGGAGGATCTTGAGCTATTGTTGATGGAGAATTCTCAGTCACTTGGTCTTTCTTAGACTTCCACACCACCTTTGGAATCTTGCAATTGACCTTCAATACTTCAAAAGCTTTTGATACTTTGGAAGTTTTGATGACCGAGCCTTCGGAAGATCCTGCGGACAGTGCAGCAGACCTCAGTGCTTCGAAAGTATTCCTTCCTTCCGAGACCAACGTTTCTTCCGAAGGCAATTTTTCACTAGCCTTCTTCTTAGATTTGGTGCTTCCAAGGAAACAAATTTTCCTTTTGAAGCTTGAATCTTCTTCGAAGTCCTTTGTTTGCTCATGTGAAGAGTACCCTTAGGATTGTAGGGACAATCCTTAGCAAGATGAGCTGTACTTTCACACATGACACACTCCATTTTCTTCTTCACAAGAGCCTTCTACCGAGAACAAGACAGACTTTGGTCACATCCCTTCTCCACCTTCATCTTT
The DNA here is from genome assembly GCA_025506515.1 of Flaveria trinervia. Classification (NCBI taxonomy): domain Eukaryota; kingdom Viridiplantae; phylum Streptophyta; class Magnoliopsida; order Asterales; family Asteraceae; genus Flaveria; species Flaveria trinervia. The sequence continues at coordinate 78,063,214 of CM046443.1, read as the reverse complement.
GCAGATGTTGAGACAATACTTTTGGGCTGGGAACTATTCTTGGAGTTTGATGGTCCAGGTTGTGCAGCAGTGGTACACAACAGATCAGTCTTCTTCTTGGTACTAAGATGATTTGAACAAGAACCAGAACTCTTAGTAGAAGAGTTTAGGTTGATGTCTTTAGTCTTTACTACTTCAAACCCTGCAGAGATAAACACTTGTTTCTGCTTGGAGTCAAAAGTAGCCTTGATCTCTTAAGCCTTCCTTGCTTTCTTCTTGCTCTTCCTGATCAAGTTCTTTCTCATTGACTTGGTCATCATAGTTTTCTTCTTCTCCTTAGAAGGATAGTGGCCCTTCTTAGAATCCTCCTTATCATTCTTCTTAGAGGAATTCTTCACTATAACTTCTTCATCCTCTTCACTGAAAGGATCTATGAGAGGAAGCACATCTTCACAAGTTCCACACCTAGGTGAACTTATAGATAAGACTGTGTGTGGAGGGCTATCTTGTTTGATCTTAGTCCCTGCTTGTTTTGATAGCACACCTTGTTGTGCAGGGATGAAGATATCATGTTCTTGAAGGTCTCTTCTTCAAGAACACACTTTTCTGCCCTGGCTTTGCTGATCACAAGCTCAGCATGGGACTTTGTTAGCTTGGTTATGAGATCCTTGATCTGAGTCCTAAAATCTGTATGCTCATGTTTTGGAACTGAAATGGTTTTCTCTAAGTCCTCAATCTTTAGCTTATAATCATTTTCAGACTTTCTAAAATCAGCTTTTAAAATGTTTAAGGACTCAAGATCAGATCTCATCTCCAAGTTATAGACATGTATCTAATAACTTTAGCAATGCATTTAGGGGTGCATAGATGTTCCAATACCTTGGCTTCATCATGATCTGCCATCAGTGCTTGGTTTGGAGAAGCATTTTCCACCTGAAAGCTCTAGCCAAAACCTCCTTCTTCAACAGCAATAGTAGCCTGCTGCTTTGGCTTCTTATTCTGGGAAGCTTTGTTAGTGTAGTTGGGTCTAGACTGTGTTTGGCCACCATTTGTTCTAGGTGGCTTACACTCTGGCAAAGTGGCTCATCAAGTTATAGTTGTAACACTTGACTTTGCCTTTGTCCAGGCCAAACTTTCCACTGGTTGCATTGCTTGGAAAATTCCCTCCAATCCGCTTGTAGAACTTCTTGGCTCTATGAGTGAGAAGAGCCATCTACTGAACTATCTCCATGTACTCCAGATCATCTGGATGGATACAGTCCAGGTCTTCAAGGGTAAAAAGAAAGATGCCACAACTTTCATCAGAAGACACAAAAGCTTGAGAGGAACTTGTCTCTTGTAATGGGATTCCTTGAGTGTAATTCTCCCTTGGTGTCTCTGGGAAGGTGATGAAAGGACTCTTTTGTGAGTTGTCAGGGTAGCATATGAGATGATGATGGGGTTCTATGCTATCACTTTCAACCACATGTAGGGTTGAACCCATTTGATTGTTGGAGTTGCCAGATGAACCTTGCATGTTCATCTCCATCTGGTAGCCACTGAGAATCCTATATAACTCTATCAAAGTAATAGTTTTGAGATTTTCATTCCTCTTGATCACCACATAGTAGTGTGTCCACTGCCTAGGAAGTGAGGACATGAACTTCCTTACAATGTCCCTGTTCTCAAGAGGAACTCCTCCATCCACAAGGGTATCCACAATCTCAACATACCTGAAGTATTGCTGAGTCATGGTTTCACCTGTTTTAAAGGTGAAGTTTTCAAACTGCTGCTTTAGGAGATCCTTCTTGTTCTCCTTGGCTTTAGAAGAACCCTCATGCATCAGTTTCAGTGCATCCCACAGCTGCTTAGCCGTTTTGCACTTCTTGAAACCTCTATAAACAGAGTTTGGAAGGGCAGTTTGAAGAGATGTCATGGCTTTTCTATCAATCTCTACTCTCTTCCTATCTTCATCATAGTAGTTAGCCACATCCTTGGGGATCAAACCAGCACCAGTAGCAGAGGGGGTGCTAGGTATGAAAGGTCCATTTTCAACAGACTCTCACATTCTTAAGTCTAGAGACATGATGAAACCTCCCATTTTCAGGCACCAGGTATCGAAGTCATCAAGAGTGATCAGTTGGGAATTGTTCATGGTTCCAGTTTCCATATCAGTCTTGGAAATGGCTACACTTTGAAAAGTTTAGTATTTGTGTGTATGAGGGATCTTAAGATGGTGAGATCTTATATCAAGAGCCTAGAAAGCTCTGATACCAAATGCAAGACTAGTGAAGGGGGTTCACTTTCAACATAACAACACAAAGAGGAGATTAACTAAACTTAAACAAACAGTGAACTGGATTAACTACAATAAGACACTACGAACCCAAGTAATGTAAGAGACAGAACACAAGAGCAAGATACACAGTGAGATGGTTTTCAATATTGTAGTATATTGCTTTCTCTATGTTCTATTACAAGTGTTACAAAGCATAAAGGAAAGATACAAGAACATGAGATACTTATACTACCTCCTACAGCCGGCTATACTATGAAAGCCAGCTGGATACAATTGACTAGGCACAAACAAAATCAATTATAGAGTCAAAAGGCAGATTTCCTTTTGACTAGTGACTATGACATGTCATAGCTCATATCCTTATCTATTTCAAAAAGGATAAAGTACATGAAGTAGAAAGTTACAGACTCAAGACCTCAATATACAGTTACCAAAAGCATGGACCTTTCACCAACTCATGCAAGTTGGTGACTTTACAGAGATGCAATGGAAAGGTGTCCAACTTTATGGAAAAGTACATCAGATAAAGCATGTTACTAAAAGTCTTCGGAAGAAATCTGTCTTCAAGAGTTAAGGCTTTGGAAGACTTTGTCTTTGAAGCTTCGGAAGACTTCATCTTTGGCTTCGGAAGATATTGGTCTTGGCTTTGGAAGATTTTGCACTTAGATTATTTTCTATCGCACGTGTATAACTTCTTAAGCATTCTTCTTCAATGCATTTGTGCAGCATGCAAGATAGACTTTGGATGTTTGGGTTGCATCAGCCTCTTCATACCTTCTCTATAGATCCTTTCAGGGTGCAACAGGCTAGCACCATTAGAGAGACGTTTGATAAATGCTTCCTGGGGGGGGAGTCTACTTGACAGCACACCGAATCAACTTAGAGCCTTGATCAATGTATAGAAGAAGACACAAAGCATTGGGATGAAGAAGAAGAGTGGTATGTTGACACATCACATGGGATCAAAGAAGATAGCACACCTCAAATCAAAACTAAGCTTGCTAAATTGACAAAACTAGTTATGCAACTTGCTAAGGCTAAAGGCATGGAACCATTTTTTCAAGCTTCCGAGGCATGTTTACAAATTGGGCATCGCACGGATATATGTCATGTGTTAGGAGAGGAAAAGGAATAAGAACAAACGATGGAAAGTTATTTTACACAAAACTCAAGACAATACCGATATCAACAAGATAATCTGAATTGGGGACATCCACCTAATATAAGCTACCAGCAAATCCCTTCACAATATCAAGCACCACCTTCGTTCCAAATAAAAAATCAACATAATTACCAACCATGTCGACAACAACAAGCAGATAGCTCAATAATGTCCTTGGAAGACATTGTTAAAAGTCTAGCAACTAGTACCCAATCATTACAAGAAGATACAAAACCTAGCATAAAAACTTTGAATTGCCAAATGACTCAACTTGCTAGTTCAATAAACAAGATAAAGTCTCAAGGTAAATTACCCGTGCAAACCGAGAATTACCCAAAGCATAATGTTAGTGCCATTACCTTGATAAGTACTACACAAGAAGAAGACTGTAAAGAAGAAATTAGTGTTGAGAAAATGGACAAGGGGGAAGAAATGATTTTAGAAACATAAGATAAAGGAAAGAAAAAGGTGCTAAGATCAATTGAAAGTGAATTAAATATCACTCATCGCCCTCCATTCCCCTCACAACTACGAAGCACAAAAAGGGAAAGAGAAGATAAATAAATCATTGAGGCATTCACGAAGGTAAAGAAGAGACCATCTTACTATTGCAAAGATCAAGTGTTCAATAAAATTTTTGATGATGATACGATTATAAAAATGGCAGAAAAGTCCAAGCTTGGTGAGTTGTTGATGGAAACATTCATATTCATGAGTCCACAAAAGAAAACAAGGTGTGAAGATCAAAAAATCGAATTACCAATTACTAATAAAAAAGTTTTTTCTTTTTATTCCACAAGTACCAGAAGGAAGGCAATGAAGCCTAAGTTTAGCCAAAGACATTAAACAAAGGCGCTATCCGGGAGGCAACCCATATCTCATTTTTTTATTTCTATCTTTCTTTTATTTATAAAAAATGTCAAACAGAAGGTTGAAATGGTTGCATAACGATTGCTTTATAAGACAGAAATGACCGCGTAAACCTTCTAAGTGTAAAAAATGCTCAAATTTGTCTCTAACCAGAATTGCTACTTTGGGTCTTCTTGACCTTGATTTTACAACCACATCTATCCTTCGTTCTTTCCACCACCACTTGCCAACATCAGCCACCTTAGTAAATTCCATCCCACTCTCTACTTAAAGCCTTGAGGACGACGCTAAATTCAAAGCTTGGGGAGAGGTAATTTTAATTTCTTTTTGTCTTATTTATCATTTGATTACATATTGCATTTAAGGTTGCGTCATAGTTGTGGTAGTATTAGGATTTCATTGCATATAGTTAATCATGGTCATAGTAATATTAGATATGCATTACATTAAGCAAAAACAAAAAAGGTAACACCTCTATAGTCTCGGGAAAGATTTTGAGAATAATATAAAAATGATATTACCCTTTATTATGCTAATCGTGGGTTGCGTGTACAAATAGGTCGATAGTAATAAATAGGCAGATATCATCTGTTATGCTAATGCCTTTTGTTCTTGAGTTTATAAAAAATAAAACACCTAATAACCATGTCTGCCTAATACTGATCTGATCACATAAGGAGACTGAGATCTAGCAAAAATAGGTTGAGGACCGAGTCCAAATGAAGAAAAAACAAAAATAAAGAAATAAAGAAACAAGAAAAAAGGAAATTAGTCTATGATAAGTAAGCCGTAATAATTTCAAAATCATTTGTGATCTCATGGGGTGAAAAATTGACCCCTTGCTCTCTATAGTTCTTGAGGTTAGGAAGTTTCTTCCGTGTAAAGAAAGGTGTTGGCACACTTAGATTACTAATTTAACATGGATAAATTTATATGCAACGATAAATCCGGAACTTAAAGGTTAGAGGATCACAACTAGCAAATTGGGCATATTTGTTTATAAAAATCTTGAAAGCCCAATTTGTCCATGATAACTAAAAATTAGCATAATAAGATGATTTCATGCTCATATGTGCAAGGCTAAGAATGGTATTGCCAATATTCTAATTATATGACTATATGTTTTGTTTCCACTTTCCGGTTTATTCCTAGTCTTGACTTCCTTGAGGATAAGGAGAGGTTTAAGCTTGGGGGAAATTTGTTAGTTATATTTATAGTCATAATTATAGTAATTTTAAATTATAATTTAGCATATATTTGCAGCATCGATGTTTGTCACTAACACTTGGTTTTCTCTCAAACACACAAAATCACACATGGTTTAGATGAAGCAAATCTCTTCTACGAGTTGATAATAGTATACTAAATAACAAAGAACACTAGAAAATAATTTTTAAGGTACTTTTATATATTACTTCTCAACTCAAAGTATTACAAGACTCTTACAAGCATGTTACAAGAGTTATAATGAGATACTATATATACTATCACCTAGAACTGGATATTATTTGATACCAACTGAAAACCTACAATTAAAGCAAATACTACAAATCTATAGTTAAGGTATCTTAGATAAAGTCTTATCTAAGATTTGGTAGTCATGACATGTCCATGACTTACCTTTTGTCACCGACTAAAGTTGACAACTATACTAACTAATAAAAGGTGAACAATGGAATAAAGTATACATGTGTTTGAAAAAGCACCATGAAGTATATCAAAGGTCTGCAACGAAGTGTCAGAAGGACCTATGTCCACTGGTTCATAGCAATGTCTTCCGAAGTTTAATTGGCTTCAGAAGAACATATTCCTTCAAAGCCACTTATACTTCAAAAGAGGCTTCTTCTTCTGAGGCTTGGGGACTTCTACATACTTCAGAAGTTATTGTCTTGAATTCTTCTAAGTCTTGAACTTCGGAATAGAGAAGACTTTGTCTTCGGAAGTTGGGGTTTTCCTTCGGAAGATAATCTTGTACTTGCCTTCGGAAGAACTCCATTTGCCTTCGGAAGTTCCATACTTAGCTTCGAAAGACCTTTATTAGTTTCACCAAAATTTCCAAAGTGTTTGGCTTTGGTTGCACCAGCCTTTTTAGATCCAACAATTTTGTATTAGTAGCATGCATTTTTAATTATTTTATAAAATAGTAGTTTTATGGGATGGATTCTACTTTGGTGTGTTTTGGTTGGTTTTGTAGGTGAATTCAATGTGACATCCATCCCCTAAAGGTCCGTCAATTTACATGGTTTCCATTAACTTTTCTTTGATCGTTCATTCCTCATCCTTATAAACTATTCGCGTGGATATAATTCTTGCTTATCATCTTTATGCTTGTGTTCTTATCGTAAACATATGCCATCTTTAAAACTTTTACAATTTCCATCATCGTTATCACTAAATATACCATTTTTAATATAATATTATTGTCATTAATAACACATTTTTAAGTTACCAATATCGTTATTTATATTTTTATCATTAATAATACCATTTTTTTACATTTTTATCGCGTGGAATGAAGCTGATTCGTACGAATGAGGGTTGATTCGTGCGGATGGAGTGTTGAGTTGTGCGTCTGGTCATGTCGTGCGAGTGGAGTTGTTGTGTGTGAGTTCCTTCTGTGTGTGGTGTGTGTATGTCGTGTGATGTTAGGTGACATCGACACGGTTGCCATTGCTAATGACAATGTTAAAGTCAACACTATCAAACTTACTAATGTTATTCCAAATCAAATGAACTTAACATTTTACAATTATCAACAACTGATTAATAACTACTAATATTTACCAAATACTTCTCTAATAACAATGGAACTTTTACACAAATATCACCGGCAATGGCAATGATTTCTAGTAGTTGGATCTATATAAGGTCTGAAACGCATGTTTGCTTATGTGTATTACACGTGACCGAACTGATACAACCCGAACCGACTGAACGTTGCTATATCCTTCATACATATCATTAATGCTTGACTATAACTGTGAATAGGTGTTTGACCTTTCATTGCATACTACATTTGGAAACTTTGATCATTCATACTTACCACTTAACAAGTGAGTTTCGTGGCCCCTTTTTATGCTTATACAACATTTCAATCATTTACAAACATGGGGGAAAAGTACGCTCACCCATCTTCTTTGTGCTATACAACTTACATACAATTTACGTACTTGGAATCAACGTGTTACTGTTTTGTGAGTACTTATCTGATACATGCTTGAGTTCGTTGTGTGGTACTTTCTTTACAACCATTTAATTCTGGTGTTGGAACCGACGAATAGGTATTGGTAGTACTACTGGGTTGACACCCCTACCCTTGTCTGTTGGTATACTAGTTGGTACCAACAGTGGCTAGGAACAAGCCCTTGGGTAAATATATTCCGACAAGATTCTGTGTGTACGTCATTAGGTTTGGTTGTAAAGCTCATTGTCATGTGATTTTGCTTACTTATAACTGTATACACGGTATTCCACAACAATTACTATACAACATCAATTACTTACTTATTATTTAAACCTGCAAGCTCACCAACAATTTTGTTGACCATTTTGAGCATATCTTTTTAGGTGGCAATGCTAATTGAAGATCTAGGTGTGCTGCCTTAATGGAGACCCTAGGATGCAATTTTTGAGACTAAACATACTTGACAAACATTCTTTGGAAACGTTGTCAGTCTGATTAAACAATATCATTCTTTTGATACCTGTTCCCGGGTTGTGGGAATTTCATTACAATGTTATCTTCTTTGACTGTGTGAATCATTTATCATGTTATGCTTGCGGCTATATTGTCGTGAATATTGACTATACACGAGACAAGTCTCCTCTGTGTCGGGTGTCGTCATGACACGTTTTATCATCATTACTATTTATATTGCATCTCTATTATGTACCATGTGTTATGACGATCTCGTCTCGTTGCATCCCCGTGTTTCCGCTTTTAGCGGGGGTGTGACAGGCTAGTATCAGAGCCATTGGTTATAGAGAATTAGGCAATTCACTTGACCTAGACTATAACCTAGGAACCTTCATGTAGATTTGCATGCTAGGATTTGTGTGCATTTTATATCTCATGTATGTGTTCCTCTTTACTTGTTCGATTATCTATCTGCCTTGTGATCTTTTCACGCTATGAGAGAGCCTTTATGCTCACTCCTTATGGGATGCTTCTACTGGATCTTATGTTCCCTTTGCACACCGAGTTGTTTTTATCAAGCTCGGGTATTAAACCCGAAGAGATCTTCACAGATTATGTGATTGCGCTTGACCACAGACACTGGGATTGACCCTAAGGAGGTTATGTCTGAAACCTCGAAAGAGGAGGAGATAGGCAACCTTCTCTAGACTAAGCATGATTACATGCATGGATTGCGATTATTATGATGGACTACTATTGGAACCTTACAAATTCATGGTGTGAGAACTACAAGACTTGCATGTGATGTGTGGTAACAATAAGTGTGATGTTAACTTGGAATGCTGGACTTTAATAAGTGGTATGGATAATATACTTTGAAATGGTTAAAGCTTATGTGTTTACTACTTTCATGATTAGAAGATGCCGCCTCGAAGAGTTACCTACAGCAACAGTAGTGGAAGTGAGGCCCCGAGAGGCATAGGCAGGGGTAGAGCACCCAGAGCAAGTGATGGCCCAACCAGTAATAATCAGAGAACGGGAAACTTTAACATGGCAGCTTTGATCTCCCAACAACTGGCCGCACTGATTCCGACTATAGTAGCACAAGTGTGCGATGCACTTCAGCAACACCACCCCCACGGGGATGGTGGCAATGATAATGAGGATGGTGAAGAAAGAGGTCAAGGTAACTAAAGTAGGTAATGGGAACCCGATTGGAACGAAAGTAATAAGGAAACCGGGAATGGGGGAACAGCCGGGAATGGGGGAACAGCCGGTAATGAGACCGGGGTTGTTAAGGCTAGAAGGAGATGTTCGTACAAAGAGTTTGTGGCCTGCAAACCGAAAGAGTTTGACGGAAAAGGTGGAGCAATAGCCCTGACCAGGTGGCTTGAGAAAATGGAGGCAGTAATTGACATCAGCGAATGCCTCGATAGCCAGAAGATCAAGTATGCCACGTGATCACTACCCGGTAAGGCACTAACTTGGTGGAACACCCTGGTTCAAGCTAAGGGAAGAGAATCAGCGATGCAGATGTCATGGGATGAGTTTAAGGCCCCAATCACTGAGGAGTACTGCCCCCTCAATGAGATGCAGAAACTGGAGCATGAATTCTAGAATCATGCTATGGTGGGGCTAGGCACGCAGCTTACACTAATCGATTTCATGAGTTGGCAAGACTGGTTCCACATCTAGTGACTTCGTAATCCAATAGAATCAAGAGGTATATTCGGGGACTTGCGCCTCTAATCCGAGCGATGGTAATAGAAACTGCTCCTCCTACGATCCAGAGCGCAATTCTAAAGGCTGGCGCTCTGACAGACGAGATGGTGAGAACAGGGGTCTTGGGAAGACGAGCAGAGAAAAGAAAGGATGTTGGGGAAACGAGCCAGTCAAGTGCCGGGAAATTTGACAAAAGGGCCAAGACAACCAGAAATTTTGTGGCCGTGACGCAGGGCAAGAGAGAGTACGTAGGGCCGCACCCCAAGTGTGATAGGTGCAACTTCCATCATCCCCTAGGAGTGCCGTGCCGGGTGTGCGTGAACTGTAGACGCCCAGGGCATCTAGCAAGAGACTGCAGAGTAGCGCCGAATCTGGTGGCAGCGGTCAACACAGTTAACCCCGCCGGGAATGCCAGGGTCTGTTATGAGTGTGGAAGCCCTGACCACTACAGAAACATGTGCCCCAGACTGAATCAGGCGCCGAGTTAGCAAGGGAACAATCAACAATAGGTTATGGCCATAGCTAGAAATCAAGGCCTGGCAAATCAAGGAATGCAGCTCGGGGACGCGTGTTCATCAACGGAGCAAACGATGCCCGTCAGGACCTGAATGTTGTCACGGGTATGCACTTACTCAATAACCACTTCACATCTATATTATTTGACACTGGGGCAGACAATAGCTTTATATCTTCTGAGTTTGTGCAATTGCTTGATTTCAGTCCTAGTAGGCTAGAAACTAGCTACCCCGTAGAAATGGCCAATGGTAGGGTTGTACAGGCCTATGAAATCATTAGAAGTGCTTAATGATATTGGAGGACCATGCCTTCGATATAGATTTGATACCCTTTGAGTTAGGAAGTTTCGACGTGATCGTGGGAATGGATTGGTTGTCGAAACATGGAGCTGAGATTATCTGTCGGGACAAAGTAGTACGAATCCCTATGCCAAATGGGGAGGTGCTCAGAATTCAAGGAGAACGACCGGGAAGAAACCTAAAGCTTATCCCCTGCATGAAAGCACGCCAAAATTTACGAAAGCAGTGCTATGCGTTTCTGGCTCACGTAGTAGAAAGAAGGAAGAGGGGAGGAAATTGGTAGATATTCTAGTAGTACGGGACTAGCCAGATGTGTTTCCTGAAGACTTGTCTGGTTTGCCTTCTCCACGACAGGTGGAATTTCATATAGAGTTGGTTCCTGGAGCTACACTGGTATTAAAGATGCCATATCGGTTAGCACCACCTGAAATGCAAGAGTTATCTAGTCAATTATAGGAACTACTGGAGAAGGGTTTTATTCGGCCGAGTCACTCACCGTGGGGAGCACTAGTGTTATTTGTCAAAAAGAAATATGGGTCATTCTGAATGTGTATCAATTACCGTGAGTTGAACAAATAATGGTGAAGAATCGGTATCCTCTTCCTAGGATCGACGATCTATTTGATCAGCTTCAAGGAGCTTCATATTTCTCCAAGATCGACCTTCGCTCTGGATATCATCAACTAAGGGTTTTCGAGGAGGACATACCAAAAACATCGTTTAGAACTCGTTATGGGCACTATGAGTTCTTGGTCATGCCGTTCGGGTTGACTAACGCACCAGCTGTGTTTATGGACCTAATGAATCGGGTGTGTAACCTTATTTGGATAAGTTTCTGATCGTATTCATAGATGATATACTTATCTACTCCCGATCGAAGGAGGATCATGAAGAACACCTCCGGACAATACTGGAACTGTTACGGGAAGAGAACTTCTCGCCAAGTTCACGAAGTGCGAGTTCTGGCTGCGGGAAGTGAAGTTTTTGGGTATTGTGGTTAACAAGGATGGGATTCATGTAGATCCTGGCAAGATCGAAGTGATGAAGAAATGGGATGCACCCCAGACACCTTCAGAGATACGGCAATTCTTAGGATTGGTCGGGTACTATCGTCGCTTCATCGAGAATTTTTCAAAGATCGCTCAACCATTAACATTGCGGACTTAAAAAGACAAGAAGTTTTATTGGGGACATGCACAAGAACAAGCGTTCCAAACGTTGAAAGAGAATTTATGCAACGCACCTATATTGTCCATCCCAGACAGAGCGGATGATTTTGTGGTGTACTGCGATGCTTCACATCAAGGATTGGGATGTGTGCTAATGCAGAAGGATAAGGTGATTTCCTACGCTTCGCGACAACTTAAGGTGCACGAAAAGAACTATACAACTCATGATCTGGAGTTAGGCACTATAGTGTTTGCACTTAAGATATGGAGGCACTACCTGTGTGGAACCAAATGCATCATCTACACAGATCATAAGAGCCTCCAACATATCTTGGATCAGAAGGAACTTAATATGTGTCAACGACGTTGGGTAGAACTACTTAGTGACTACGATTGTGAAATCCGGTATCATCCGGGGAAAGCGAACGTGGTGGCTGATGCTCTAAGCCGCAAATAACGCATGAAACCACTACGTGCTCGAGCGTTGGGATTGATTATTCAAATGAATTTGAAAACTCAGATCCAAATTGCACAAAGTGAGGCATTGAAAGAGGAAAACCTTGCAGGAGAAGAATTCCGAGGGTTGGATAAACAAATGAGTTGCAAGGATGATGGTATACAGTACTTCATGGATCGTATATAGGTACCCAGATAGGGAGGTGTACGTACCTTGGTCATGGATGAAGCACACAAAACACGATATTCTATTCATCCTAGTGCAGACAAGATGTACCACGATCTCAAAGATCTGTACCGGTGGCTAGGCATGAAGAAAGACATCGCTATGTACGTCAACAGGTGCTTGACATGCTCGAAAGTTAAAGCCGAACACAAGAAACCATTGGGATTATTACAGCAACCTGAGATTCCCGAGTGGAAATGGGAGAACATAGTCATGTATTTTATTACCAAACTCCCTAGAACGAGCAGCGGACATGACTAGTGGATCGGATGACGAAATCAGCATATTTCTTGCCGATCCGAGAAGACTACAAAATGGATAAGTTGGCGAGATTGTACATAAAGGAGGTCATGACAATACATGGAGTACCGGTGTAGATCATATCCGACTGTGACAGACGATTTACTTCATGATTTTGGCAGATGTTACAGAAGTGTTGGGCACTCGATTAGATATGAGTACCGCCTATCACCCACAAACAGACGGCCAAAGTGAACGAACTATACAAACGTTGGAACACATGCTGAGGGCATGTGTAATCGACTTTGGTGGTAGTTGGGACACTCATCTACCGCTGATCGAGTTCTCTTACAACAACAGCTACCATACGAGCATTGGATGTGCTCCATTCGAAGCATTGTATGGAAGAAAATGCAGATCTCCTGTTTGTTGGGCGGAGATTGGTGAAAGCCAGTTAACAGGCCCAGAGATTATCCAAGAAACAACCGCCAAGATTTTCCAAATCAAAGATAGACTAAAAGCTGCCAAAGATCGCCAAAAGAGTTATGCCGACCACCGTCGGAAGCCTCTAGGATTTAACATTGGGGATCGAGTTTTACTCAAAGTCTCTCCTTGGAAGGGAATCTTTCTATTTGGAAAGAAAGGAAGTTAGCCCCAACATATGTAGGACCATTCAATATTATAGAAAGAATCAGTTCAGTGGCTTACCGATTAAGGTTATCACAAGAACTCAGCAGCGTACATGATACTTTCCACGTGTCAAACCTCAAGAAGTGTTTGGCTGATGAATCCCTTCATGTGCCAATTGAGGACATCAAGATTGATGAAAGGCTTCATTTTGTTAAGGAACCCATTGAGATCATGGATCGAGAGGTCAAGCAATTGAAGCGTAGCAGAATACCAATTGTTCGCGTGAGGTGGAACTCCAAACGAGGGCTAGAGTTTACATGGGAACGGGAAGACCAAATGAAACTCAAATATCCACATCTATTCGAGCATGACGCTCTTGGACCTAACTCCAGCTGAATTTCGGGACGAAATTCTCTCAACTGGGGGATACTGTGACATCCGTCACCTAAAGGTCCGTCAATTAACGTGGTTTCCGTTAACTTTTCTTTGATCGTTCATTCCTCATCCTTCAAAACTATTCATGTGGATATCGTTCTTGCTTATCAGCTTTATGCTTGTGTTCTTAGCGTAAACGTATGCCATCTTTAAAACTTTTACGATTTCCATCATCGTTATCACTAAATACACCATTTTTATATAACATTATTGTCATTAATAAAACCATTTTTAAGTTACCAATATCATTAATAAATTTTTATATCATTAAAAAACTAGCCTATTAAAGTCGCTTTCAACCGAAACAAATTTGGGAACTCAGGGGCTAAGTGCAGGGACCAAATGTGACATTTTGCCAAACTAGGGTTGGGTATATAAACCCCATTTCCAGCCCTAGCCTCCATTACATCTTCTTCTTCATCTTCTTCTTCTCCACTTCTCTCCTCCTCCTTGCACCGAACCGCCCCGTTTCTTCGCGTCTTCACCGACAAAACCTCGGCTACAGCTGAGTCTACTCCTTTCTTCCAGGTAGACAACCTTAGTCGTCCCTTTTCCTTGCTTATTTTCTGTTGTCCTTTTAGGGTTTCGGGTGCTCGGGGCCAACCCAAGAACATGAGGTCGTGTGGGTGCGTGTGTTGTCTTCATGCGTGTTCTTCTTGTTTGAGTGTGTGCAAAATGTGTTTCTGGAAGTCCTTGTGGTGTAAATCTCGTGCACGGAGTAGCCGAAGGCTGCTATGCACTTCTGCAGTCGCGAACCTGCTGTTCTGGCGACTGGGTCTGCTGTGCGACTGAGTCGTGCAATTGGGTGAGTCGTGCGACTATGTCTCTCAGGCGATTGAGTTGTGTGACTGGGTGTGTCGTGCGACTGAGTCATGCGACTGAGTCGTGCGACTGAGTCGTGCGACTGAGTCGTGCGACTGAGTCGTGCGACTGAGTCGTGCGACTGAGTCGTGCGACTGAGTCATGCGATTGATTCATGCGACTGTGTGTATGCGTGCGATTGAGTCTATGCAGTTGAATGTGTGCGCTTGTGCATGTATTGCACGACTGAATGCCTAGACGCACGAATGGAGGTTCGGTCGTACGATTGAAGCTGATTCATGCGAATGAACGTTGATTTGTGCGTATGGATGTTGAGTCGTGCGATTGAGTGCTATGTGGTAAGACTGAAAGCTTAGTCACACGAATGAAGTTTCAATCGTACGAATGAAGCTGATCGTAGGAATGAGGGTTGATTCGTGCGGATGGAGTGTTGAGTCGTCTGGTCCTGTCGTGCGATTGGAGTTGTTGTGTGTGAGTTCCTTCTGTGTGTGGTGTGTGTGTGTCGTGTGATGTTAAGGTGACATCGACACGGTTGCCATTGCTAATGACAATGTTAAAGTCAACACTATCAAACTTACTAATGTTATTCCAAATTAAATGAACTTAACATTTTACAATTATCAAAAACCGATTCATAACTACTAATATTTACCAAATACTTCTCTAATAACAATGGAACTTTTACACAAATATCACCGGCAATGGCAACGATTTCTAGTACTTGGATCGATATAAGGTCTGATACGCATGTCTGCATGTGTGTGTTACACGCGACCGAACCGATACAACCCGAACCGACCGAACGTTACTATATCCTTCATACATATCATTAATGCTTAACTATAGCTGTCAATAGGTGTTTGACCGTTCATTGCATACTACATTTGGAAACTTGATCATTCATACTTACCACTTAACAAGTGAGTTTCGTGGCCCCTTGTTATGATTATACAACATTTTAGTCATTTACAAACATGGGGAAAAGTATGGTCACCCATTTTCTTTGTGCTATACAACTTACATATAATTTACATACTTGGAATCAACGTGTTACTGTTTTGTGAGTAGTTATCTGATACATGCTTGAGTTCGTTGTGTGGTACTTTCTTTACAACCATTTAATTCCGGTGTTGGAACCGACATATAGGTATTGGTAGTACTACTGGGTTGACACCCCCACCCTTCTCTGTTGGTCTACTAGTTGGTACCAAAGTTGCAAGGAATAGGCCCTTGGGTGAATATATTCCGATAAGATTTTGTGTGTACGTCATTAGGTTTGGTTGTAAAGCTCATTTTCATGTGATTTTGCTTACTTATAACTATATACACAGTATTCCACAAAAATTACTATACAGCATCAATTACTTACTTATTATTTAAACCTACGAGCTCACCAACAATTTTGTTGACCATTTTGAGCATATCTTTTCAGGTGACAATGCTAATTAATGATCTAGGTGTGCTGCCTTAGTGGAGACCCTAGGATGAAATTTTTGAGTCTAAACATACTTGACAAACATTCTTTTGAAACGTTGTTGGTCTGATTAAACAATATCATTCTTTTGATACCTGTTCCCGGGTTGTGGGAATTTCATTACAATGTTATCTTCTTTGACTATGTGAATCATTTATCATGTTATGCTTACGCTATGTTGTCATGAATATTGACTATACATGACACAAGTCTCCTTTGTGTTGGGTGTCGTCATGACACGTTTTATCATCATTACTATTTATATTGCATCTCTATTATGTACCATGTGTTATGACGATCCCGTCTTGTCGCGTCCCCGTGTTTCCGCTTTTAGCGGGGGTGTGACATTCAATTAGGAAAGAAGAATAAGACTTAAAAGAAAATATTATAAAAAAAGAAGAATCCTGAATTTAAAAGGGTGTAGGAAAATTTCTAGGGTTAAGGAATTTTTATTGAAGATGATTATCCCTAGATTTTTTTAAGATAGGAACAATAAAGCCTAAAAATATGGATCTCCAAGTTAAAGGATGATGATAAATAGAAGATGGCAGGAAAAATTAAAGGGGATCTTGAAGACATTATTTTGGAGAAACAAGTTCAAGAAGCAGCAAGAAGCAATAGCAATTTAGGTTCATTTTGTTGGCTTTCATTTCGTAAGTTTTATTTTATTTTAGTTTTGATTGATCTTGGCGTCATGTCCGGATAGAACAATCTTAGTTTCAACATTAAGGTTTAATTTTTTTTATTTTGGTTTGAATTTATGTTAAGCGTTTATGAGATTTTTTTATTTTAATGGTTTGTTTGTTTGATTCTTGCTCTTAAAGCTGGATCTAATCCGGTATATATTAGATTGTTAATAAACCTAATTAGATTGTTAATTTTTCTAATAAAGTTCTTCAAGATTTAAAACCCAAATCAAGTTTTTATTTTTGATATAGGGAACAATTAATGGTTTGAGTTTATCTAGGAATTCATTCTCGTTATAGAATCACACAATCTAGTTAAGCATATCGAACGACGTGTGTGTTTACTTATAATTGATACTTCTATCATCGCAACCCACACGCTAAGAATCCAAACTGTGAACATAAATTACCAAGTTGGCTCTAATCAATGAACTGTGATTGATTGGACATTAGATAGAGGGGATATCCGAATGGCGTGATATCTAGTATCGATACAAACCATTAATTGAAAATTGTCATTGCACCGTAATCGTTAATGATCATAATCCAAATCAAATCAAGATTTTACCTTAGTGTTGGAATTAGTTTTTATATTAGAATTTATTTTACTATTTAATTAACGTTTTTAGTTATCCCTTTTTCATAATAAAAAAATACAAAAAATTTCAATTTTTGTTTTTCTAGCAGAAACTTAACACGGGCGTGTAGAATTTCCAAAACAGTTTTGGCATGGCCGTCTCGGCTCACTGGAATTTTTTCTACTTTTTGTAATTTACCTTTAATTTTAGTTTTTAATTAAAACCCTCACCTTCCATAGTTCATAATCAATCAAAGTAACTGTGAAAAAATGTTTTGGTATAAAATAATTGACACGTGTCCCTGAGGACACAAATCATACTTCCATTAATACTATTCTTAGTGGTGTATGGTAGGTTCATATTTTTATTATTTATTTACTGGATTCAACACCCAACAGACAACATCAATGATGTGACATACTCATTGGATCAAGTTTCTCTTGATAACTGTGCTGATGAGATGGGTGAATCAAAATTACAAGATCTAAATTTCTCTAATTTAGTTCTCTCCAAGCAATTTCTGTGATCCCTCAACTAAGGATCCACAAGTCCGACCCCACCACAAACATCATTGGGGATGTTGACATAGGGTGAGAACAAGAGGACAAACCCATGATGCAAGTGTTTGTATTCATTCTTGTTTCTTATCCCAGATTGAGCCAAAGAAAGTTGATGAGGTTTTAAAGGATGAAAGTTGGGTTGAAGCTATGCAAAAGGAGTTACTTCAATTCAAAAGGCAAAAGGTTTCAGGAATAAGAAAGATGATGGAGGACTTGTCATTAAGAATAAGATAAGACTAGTTGTCCAAGGATACACATAAGAAGAAAGAATTAACTATACAGATGTCTTTGCTCCTGTGGCAAGACTTGAAGCTGTCATGATATTCTTAGCTTTTGTTGCATCCAATGATTTCAAGGTCTACTAGCTTGATGCCAAGTGTGCTTTTCTTTATAGGGTGATTGATGAAGAGGTGTATGTCAAACAACCATTTGGCTTTGTAGATCTTGATAATCCTGATTATGTCTGTATGCTTATAAAGCTCTTTATGGGCTGCACCAAGCACCAAGGAAGTGGTATGAGACTCTATTTTAGTATCTCTGTCAGCATGGCTACAAAAGGGGTACCATAGATGGAACTCTCCCTATCAAAGGAACAGGGAATGACTTAATGCTATTTCAAGTGTATGTAGATGACTTTATCTTTGGGTCAACTAATCCAATGCTTTGCAAAGACTTTGAGAAACTGATGAAGGATACATTTGAAATAAGTGTCATGGGGGAACTCAATTTCTTTCTAGGAATTCAAGTGAAGAAAGTTGACAATAGCATCTTCATAAGTCAATCAAAGTATGTACAAGACATAATTACAAGATTCAATATGACTGATTGTAAGGTTGCTATGACAACTATAGCCAGAAATTACTCCCTTGGACCTGATCTTGTGGGAGAGTGTGTGGATGAACATCTTTACAGGGCTATGATTGGGTCTCTTATATACCTCTCTGCTAGCAGGCCAGATATCATGTTTGCCACATATATTTGTGCAAGATATCAAGCCAACCCCAAGATGATAGTTACTGTTAAAAGGATTCTAAGATATCTCAAAGGTACTCCAACACTTGCCCTTTCTTATCCAAAGAATTCTGACTTCAACCTATATGCATATATAGATAGTGACTATAGTGGTTGCAACAAGACTGCAAAGCCTTCATCAAGGGATTGTTAATTCCTTGGTGGAAGAATAGTCTCTTGGAAATTCAAGAAACAATCATGTGTGTCTGCACCAGCTGTTGAAGCCGAATACATTGTTGCTGCAAGCTGCTGTGCTCAAGTGTTGTGAATTCAACATGGGGATAAGTGACATCCGGTAAATTTCCGTTATTGAACTCCGTTAGTTTCGTTGAGTCTTGCATACAGTGTCGTAAGCACGCACTAGTTGTCGTTTAACGTTGGTGACCTAATAATAATTAATAATGTTACATTATTGATAATCTAATTGACAATTTGATTATGTATTATGTTTATGTGTTTGCATGTTTCAAAATTTTAATTAAGAAATTAATCGTGTAATGTGGAAACGTGCCTATTTATTCGTATATCTTGTGTTTTTATAAAGATAAAATATATAATGACTATCATTAGTTTATATCTTTATATTATTAAGTTAATAACACTTTACAAAGAGTTTAAAAGCTTAAATTTTATAAAATACAAATTACAAGGGTTTAAATAGTAATTATGCAAAATTAAAAGAAATAAAACAACCCAAACCCTAGAAACCCCCCCATCGGCCGCAACCTCATCTCCCACTCCCCTACCTTTGCAAATTCGACCTAGAACAAGCAAGTGGCTGTGATTTTGGTTCGATTACAAGCAATACAACAAGTTAGCAACATCAAATCGTGTTCCTTTGCAAGAATTAAGGTTAGTTTTGATGGTTTTGTGGGAGTTTTCATGTTGGCTGAAACCCTAGGTCAAACTTGGTGAATTGGGTGTTGATTTTTGATTGTTTGATGATGTTATGTTGTTAGTGAGGTTAGATTGATGTTGATTTACGTTGATTATGCAACAAAACTATGTTCTTGACGTGTGGTTCATAGGTTACTAAGATTAGTAACTTTAGTTTGCATGAAAGGGTGATTTGATCATGAATTGATGTTGTTTATGTGTTTATGATGATGATTATGTGCTAGATTGTTGATATGAATGCTAGGAATCTTAGAATGAATGTTGTTGTTCATATCTTGCCAAAAGTGGAAACTTTTGTTCATGATGATTAATAGATTATGAGGACTAGTATTTTAATCATGTCTAGATGTTGTTATGAGCTCGAGATGGTATAATTGTAATGAATTCATGAATACATTTAGTATTTGATACATGTGGAATGTACTTTCCCAAAAGGGAAACTTTATTTGCACAACGTTTGAAGGATGATAGTTTGAACATGTTTGGGATGTTAGGAGCATGTTAGTATGTTCATGGATGAATTCTAATGTGATAGAACATGTTAAATTAGTTGTATGGGATGCTTGGATAATCATGGGTGATGTTTGGACTTTGATGATCATGTATGACGTTGATGTTGGTGTTGGACCAAAAGAACCAATGAGCCAAGATCAGAAAACCTCTAAGTCCCACATGGTATCACAACAACTGCTGAAAGCCTCATCAGCAGTTTGAAAAGTGCTGAAGACTTCAACAGTTGAAGATCAAGTGCTGAAGATTCCAACAGCTGAAGAACTAAAGTGCTGAAGTACAACAGCTGAAGAACACAAGTGCTGAAGCTGAAAGACCAAAGTACTGAAGTACAATAGCTGAAGAGTTTACAAGTGCTGAAGATCAACAACTGATGTACAAAGTCTGAAGACAAAGACTGAAGACATCAGCTGATAATATCTACTGAAGTCATCAGCTGATGAAACATCTGAAGGTCAAAGTCTGAAGATCAGTACTGAAGCGTCAGTAGTTTGTCACAACTGCTGAAGAGTACTTCTTCAGTAGTTGTGATATCAGTACTTTTATATTTCTAGTTTCAGTAGTTTTGTAAAACGACTGAGAGCTTGTTCTTCAGTCGTTGTAGTTTCAGTAGTTTCCAATCAGTAGTTTTATATTTTGTACTTAACACTCTGATATGTTCTCAGTAGTTGTGAACATTTCAGTAGTTGTTAAGAGTTAGTTAATTTTGTATTAGATCTGCCAGTTGTCACTTTCCGTGATAACAGCAGTGTTTGTTGCACTCTATATAAGGAGTGACAACCTATTGTAATAGGATGAATGACGTGAATGAATGAATGATTTGATTAGAAACATTCCATATCTATAAACATTCCTTGAATCAGAAATATATTCTCTCGCTATAACCGTATGTGCTCTAATGCATACAAGCATCGACTTCTTGCTACAATTTGTCTAATTCCTATTCTTATTCCGCTGCTTGAACTCTAATACATCAAACTTGTGATCGCTGATCCTGTCAAATGGTATCAGAGCAGGTTAATCATTGATCGATCTAATAATTGATCATTGAAACTGCTATTCCAGATCTAAGTTTGGTTGAATTAGCTTTTGTTTTTGCAAGAAACGGTTATAGAGATTGAATTTTCTGTATTTCTGGTCATTCATCCTGAGATCTTCTCTTGGTTTTTATTGAGTTTGTTGTGGTCTGTTTAAAACTTTTAAAAGCTTGAATTAAATTGTTTTTGAACTGAAAATGACCACTCCCTCCAATGATCCTCACAATACTGGTTCCTCAACCAAGCCACCATGCTGGTTAGGAATGAGTATAACATATGGCAAAGACGTATGCTCCATCACCTGTCTGTTAACAGCGCAGGTTGTTGGACATCAGTGGTACATGGTCCACACAAGCCTATGTTGAATAACCCGGAAACCAATCAAATGGTTCCGAAGAGGAGGGAGCAATACTCAGATGAGGATAAGAAGTTGCTTGAAATTGATGCTAAAGCCCATGGAATTCTGGCCATGGCACTGCCAAATGAAATCTATTCTGGGCTAATGCATCATGAAACTGCCCATGACCTCTGGAATGCCTTGAAAGAACAATTGGAGGAACAGATGAGGTCTTGGCAAATAATAGAGAAATTCTTTCCCAACAATATGAGACATTCTCTCATAGAAAGGGTGAGACACTGACTCAACAATATGAGCGGTTCTCTTGTTTGATCTCTGAACTAAAAATGGTCAAACTTGAGTACACAATATTCAGATGAATAACAGATTTCTCAGATCACTGCCTGAGAGATGGGACACATATACTATTGTCCTACGCTCCAGTGCAAGTTTGGACAAACTATCTCTCACCCAACTCCATGGGAAACTGCTCACGTTTGAGAGAGAGATAGAACAGAAGAGAAAGCTGTCTTCATCTGGAAAGCTCACTGAAGACTTTGTACCAGGCAACACTACCTTGGTGGGTCATGAGTCAGAATATGCTTCATCTGAATGCCAGTATGATGAGCATATTAATTTCTCTTCAAGCACTTCTGATTCTGCATTTGTGAGTGTTGATGGTCAGTTATACTGGGTGTAATAATGACAATCTATGCTTCATTATGGATGATCTCAAGGGGATTGCTGATGATGACTTAGAGGAGATGGATATTTTGAGCCAAATGGCCCTGATAAATATTAGATCTCAGAAGTTCTATAAAAGAACTGGAAGAAAATTCCCAGGACTCTCTGGCAAAACCAAAGTTGGTTTTGACAAGAGCAAGTTGAGGTGTCACAAATGCCAAAGGCTTGGACACTTTGCAAGAGAGTGTAGATCAACTGGATCTAACTCCACTGCACCCTTTGTGACTTTTCCTGGCAATAGTCAACAACACAGAGGGCAACATCCTGTCACTTCTAGTCATCATCCTCAACAACAATCTCCGGCATATTTTGTTCCTCAGGGTCAAATGCCATATCCGTACCCTTGTTATTACATGCCACAGTCAAATCAAGTTCAAGTTCCTATGGCACCACAACCTCATGCACTACCAGAACCTCAGCCATCCCAATCTCATCAACAAACTCAACCTCAACAACACAGCTTTTTCACCCCGGAGTGGTTGACTGGAGCAGTTTACCAGATGACATGTCTGGTCATGACCAACTGTTCTCAGGTGCTGGTCAACATGGTGGTGACAGTCCTTTTGGGAATCTAGCTCTTATGGCTTTGGAGTCTGCTGATACTTCATTTTCCAATGCCTCTACACCTCAGGTATCACAGGTATCCTCAGAGGCAAAAGCCAAATTATGTTCTGAACCATGCATAGCAGCATTTGCTTCCATTAGAGAAGCAAATGTAGCTCTAATTAATAAGAACATTGAGCTAGAACAAATAATTTCCAAAAACAAAGCTGAGTTTGAGTCTGTGCTTAAAGATAAAAATGATGAGATTTATAAACTGAATTGCCAAATAATTGATGATAAGGCTAGAGAAGAGGTACTTCTAGAGAAGTACAAAGATCTCAAAGAAACCCTTGCAGTTACCCAGGTAGAGTGTGATAGATGGGTACAATCATGCAAAGGTTTTGAAATGCTTCTTAGTAAGCAATCTGCTTCCAATGTGAAGTTTGGAATTGGTTACAATCACACTGCTCCACCTACAGATTTTACCCCAAGAGCAGAGGTAGAATCTGATGGTGAGAGTGATAACCAATCCATCACATCATGTGATCTACCTTCTGATACAGCACAATCAGAAGTAGCAGTCACATCAAGCCCTCTTTGAACTTATCAGCTGATGTTGATGGTTCAAATGCTGACACTCACATGACCAATGAGTTGATCAACTCAGGAGTTAATTCTGAAGGTCCTGAAAGGACTAGAGAGCAGGATTTAACACCTGAAGTTCAAACTTCAACTGCTGTCAGTACTGAAGAGAAGAAAACTGCCAGTAGAAAGAGTTTGAAGTCTACTAAAGAGGCAGTCAAGAAAGCAAACAATGCTTCCAAAGCATTAAGAACAAGTCTTCAGTTGCTTCACCCTCTTTAGTTATGATCAACCTAAGATGAAGAAGAAACCATGTGAAGTATGTGGTTTGTTCAATCATCTTACAGATGATTGTTGGTACAAAAGAGGTTCCAAACTCAAACAAAAGAAGAAATTAATGAGAAAATGGTAAAAAATGAAACTGAGTTTGAGACCACATTTGTATCAGCAACATCAAATCCTGTAACCCTTAAGTCCTCAAAGAAATCCAAAAAGGAAGGGGTTAAACAGGTGACAGCTGAGAATGCTCAGAAGAAGAAGGGGCAACATAGGAACTTATCAAACTCCACTGGCAATGTGTCTGATGAGCTGAAAGCTTGTCACAAAATCAGACACAGCTGGTTATGATGGTTCAACATCTGTTGGGTAGATTAACCAACTAGATGCTCCTATGTTGAAACCACAGAAAAGGAGGTCCAAGCCAAAGGACTCCTCTTCTACACCATCTTCTTCCTCTCAGGCTGTTGTTTCAGATAAACCTGTTAGTTTACCATCTATTGATGAGACACAGCCCAAAACCAAAAAGGTTTGGGTCTCTAAAACTAACTGATTGTTTATTATTGCTGGGTTCTTCAACATGCCAAAGTAGCATCTGGTATGTAGACAGTGGGGGATCTATGCACATGACTGGGATAGCTCTCTTCTTCATGACTACTCTCAAGGAAAGAAGGGATTTGTTTCTTTTGGCAATGATGCTAGGGGTTACATCATAGGTAAGGGCTTTGTCTCCAATGGAGAAATCAAATTTGATGATGTTAATCATGTGGAAAATCTCAAGTACATCTCTTGAGTGTCAGTCAAATGTGTGATAAAGGCCATGTTGCTCTT
This sequence comes from Flaveria trinervia, assembly GCA_025506515.1. Taxonomy (NCBI): domain Eukaryota; kingdom Viridiplantae; phylum Streptophyta; class Magnoliopsida; order Asterales; family Asteraceae; genus Flaveria; species Flaveria trinervia. The sequence continues at coordinate 78,038,707 of CM046443.1, read as the reverse complement.
TTCACCAGTCAAAACTGTAGGATTCTGTCATCCAAAGTTTTGCACTTGATTGACAAGGTGTTGGATGATCACACTCTCCTGAGAGCCAACAGGACAGGAAGAGTATATGCTTAGATCTTTCCAAGAAATAGATCTCAAAGGCAATCCTTGCCTATTTTCCAAAGCCTCTTCTCAAGAATCTAAACTGTGGCACACAAGGCTTGGTCATGTTAATTCAAAAACATGAATCAGCTTACCCACAATAGTTTAGTCAGAGGCTTACCAATAAAGGAGTTCCACTGTGATGAAACCTGCACTGCTTGTTTAAAAGGAAAACATCACACAAAGTCTCATTCCCTCCTATTGAAGTGCCTAAGTCCACTGCCTGCTTGCAATTACTGCATATGGATCTATTTGGTCCTGTGAGAGTAATGAGCATGGCAAAGAAGAAATATTGTCTGGTAATTGTGGATGATTACTCCAGATTTGTATGGACTTTCTTTCTACATTCAAAGGATGAGGCTGCTCAGAAGATCATTCACTTTGTGTTGTATATTGAGAAGCAGTATTCCCTTCCAGTCAAGTGTATTAGGAGTGACAATGGAACTGAGTTCAGAAATCATACACTTGATGACTTCTATCTTTCCAAGGGATCAAAAGGCAGTTTAGCATCCCAAGGACTCCAGAACAAAATGGAGTAGTGGAGAGAAAGAACAGGACTCTCATTGAAGCTGCAAGGTCCATGCTGGCCGACTCAGGTTTGCCACTGACCTTTTGGGCTGAAGCTGTCAACACAACTTGCTATGTGCAAAATAGAGTTTTAGTAAATCAGAGGTTGATGAAGACTCCATATGAAGTTCTCCATCATTTGGCTCCTCTGATTTCATTTTTCAAAGCATTTGGGTGTCCCTGTTTTATTCTCAACACAAAGGATCAACTCCATAAGTTTGATCCTAAGGTGGATGCAGGGTATTTTGTTGGTTATTCATCTACTTGTAAGGCATACAGAGTCTTCAACTGCAGAACAAAGATGGTTGAAGAACTCTACATGTTAAGTTCAATGAATCTCCAAAGGACAAGATTCCACAAAGCCCTGTGGAGTTATTTGATTTGGACATACTGCAATATGTTCCTCATCAAACTCCTGCTATTGCTCCTGTCAACAGTTCACCACCCGTGGTACTGCTGATGATGATGATGATTGCAGTACTCACCTCTTCAGGTTTAGTGATCAGCTGCCTGATTCAGCTAGACCTGATGTTCCTGTAGCTCCAGTAGCACCATCCACAACAAATGCTGATGAGATCTCTTCGAATTCAACTTCTTTTGAATTACCATCCACTGATTGGTTTCAAGGAAATGATTCACCATCACCATCTGTTACTGCTGAGCCTGCTACAAACACTTGCACAGATCTCATTGTGTATCAAGATCTGAAGAATCACCCTATGTCTCAAATCATTGGTGATATCACTGCTGGTGTATCAACAAGAAGTCAATTGTCAAATTTCTGCTTCTATGCTCTCTTCATCAGTCAGCAAGAGCCAAAGAATTATCACATTGCTTTAAGGACAATGGATGGGTTGATGCCATGCAGCTTGAGCTTCTTCAGTTCAAGAAACAGCAAGTGTGGGAACTGGTTCCTCTACCTCCAGGTAAGTGTGCAATAGGCACTAAATGGGTGTTTAGGAACAAACTGATGAAAATGGGCTTATTGTTAAAAAAGGCCAGACTGGTTGTTCAGGGGTTTGCACAAGAAGAAGGTATTGATTATGATGAAACCTTTGCCCCTGTAGCCAGACTGGAAGCAATTCGATTGTTTTTAGCCTATGCTGCTTATCAAAACCTTAAAGTTTTCAAATGGATGTCAAAAGTGCATTTTTGTATGGAAAATTAAAGAAGAGGTTATGTATGTCAACCTCCAGGCTTTGAGGAAATAAACATCCTAATTGGGTGTATAAGCTTGATAAGGCTCTTTATGGGTTAAAACAAGCTCCTAGAGCCTGGTATGAGACATTATCAAACTTTCTTCTGGAAAACAATTCACTAGAGGCTCCATAGATAAGACTTTATTCATTAAGAAAGCTAGACATCATAATCTACTTGTTCAATTTATGTAGATGATATCATTTTTGCATCCTCTGATCCAAAGTTGTGTGATGCCTTTACAAAGTTGATGCAACAGAAGTTTGAAATGAGTGCCATGGGAGAATTACAGTTCTTTCTGGGTTGCAAATCAAACAAAAGGCTGATGAAATTTTCATTCATCAGTCCAAATACACAAAAGATCTTTTGCAAAAGTTTGATTTACAAAACTGTAAGCCCTGTTCTACCCCATGTGCAGCACCACACAACTGGATACAGATCAGAAAGGTAAAGTGGTTGATGAAACACTTTACAGATGTATGATTGGGTCCTTGATGTATTTAACAGCTTCTAGACCAGATATTATGTTTGCTACATGTGTTTGTGCTAGATTTCAGGCTGCACCTAAAGAGTCTCATCTGATTGCAGTCAAGAGGATCTTTAGATATCTGCAAGGCACTCCATCTCTAGGTTTATGGTATTCTACTGGACATTCTGGTAAATTAGTTGCTTTTTCTGACAGTGACTATGCAGGGTGTAAGTTGACCAGGAAATCAACTTCTGGTGGATGTCAATTCCTAGGCAACTGCTTGATTTCTTGGCAGAGCAAGAAACAGACCTCAGTTGCTACATCTACTGCTGAAGCAGAGTACATTGCTGCTGCAAGTTGTACATCTCAGGTACTCTGGCTTCAAAACAACTTTTGAACTATGGCATTACAGAGACTAAGACTCCATTGTTAATGGATAGTGCTTCAGCTCTTTGCATTGTCAAAAATCCAGTCCAGCACTCTAGGACCAAACATATAGAGATCAGACATCATTTTATAAGGGACTGTTTTGAAAAAGGTCTGATTGATCCTAAGTTTGCCTAGTGCTGATGAGCTTGCAGACATTTTTACTAAGCTTTGGATAGTTCAACTTTCCAAAACCTGGTGTTAAGGCTTGGTATGCTGCAGCTAGAATAAGTGACAACTATTGATGATCTTAGTAATAAGTACTGATGATCATTAGTAACTATGTCACATATAAGTACTGATGAGCTCTTTTACCCTCAGCAGTTTCTATAACTACTGAAGGCTAAATGTCTCACAAGTACTGCAGTACTTCATCTGCTCTAAACTACTGACGTAGTTACAACTACCGATGCAGTTACAACTACTGCAATCAGTAAACACAGATAAGTACTGATGTCCTATGAAACAACTGAACTCAGCCAAAAAGGCTGATGAATGTGTTGAGGACAGTATGAAACAGTTGAAAAGCTAAGAATTGACGAAAACAGCTGAAGAGAACTTTCTCTTCAGTTGTTTGTACGACTGTTGTTTCATTCTAAACAACTGAAGCAAAACCATCTTCAGTAGTTTTATAACTACTGATGACTAATACCAAGTCTTCAGTTGTTACAACAGCTGATGACAAAACCACTGTCCTCAGTAGTTTCATAACTACTGATGACAAACACCAAGTCCTCAGTTGTTTCAATCATCTTAAGTCAAAACCACGGTCTTCAGTAGTTTTCTAACTTCTGATGCCTAACACCACGACTTCAGCTGTTTCAATGTCTGAAAGGATAATACCATGTCAACGGTCGTTTAAAACTACTGATGACTAATACCACATCCTTCAGTCGTTTTCTTACCCTACCCTATAAATATCCCTGACCTAAGCTCTCAATGCTTCATCTTCTTCAAACCTAACGTTCCTCTCCAAAACCTTCCCTTTTCTCAATGGCGTCCATGCAAATTAAACCGCGACACAACTGTGTTGCCTACCTCACTAAATCGCCCATCTGGACTAAGTTCGATACTGCTATCGATCTTATGGTTCAGTCCCAATACAATACGGCATTTCTTCTGAATCCCATACTACATGCCGAATCCCTTCAACAATTTTGGATGAACGTTACTATTACCACTGGGGAGAACAAGAAACCATCTCTCCAGTCGGTCGTCAACAACAAAGAAGTAGTCATCACTCCTGCAGTAATCCGCCAAATTCTTCATCTGAATGATGCTAGTTCTCCTGCTGGATATCCGAAGGGCACCACAGATCTATCCTTTGCCCAACATGGATATCAAGGCGATCTCAGTGCCTCCACTATCATGAAGAAACACTTTAATGACGCTGAGCGCCTAATTTTTCACATGGTGAATGTATGTTTGGCCCCTAAGACGTCGTCTTGGGATCAAATGTCGACAAAATGGCAGCAGGTAATGTATTCTATTCTTGAGCAACAACCACTAAACTTCTCAGAAATAATATTTTCGGAGCTCAAGGACATGGCTCAAAAACTCACTGCCAACCGTTGGATACTATATCCACGGTTCATAATGGCCATCATTACAAACCAGCTTAATGTTGAGGGACTTGTTGGCTTGGGAGTCCCTGCTACGGCTGTTCTGCCGAAGTATACTCCCGGCACAACTCTGACCAGACACTTAAAATGGCTGCCAAGCTGCGAAAACCCACGCAGCTGGAACCCACAGCCACCACCTCCAAATCAAAAGTCCCCACCAAACCCACCAAAAGAAACCCAAAACGGCTACTCAGGAATTGAGTCCCCTGAGGATGTCCCTGCAACACAAACGCAGGATATATCCACTAGTCCAAACCCCCTAGTGGATACAATGACTCTTCCAGCCATAGCCGCTCAGGCCTCCTCTCAACAGGAGCCTGCAGCAACCACACAAGGGGTACCTACATATCTGGGATCTTCCTCACTTGAGGGGATTGCCATTGAAGAGCACCCACCTCCCCAGGTGCACACTGCTTCTATCCCTTCACCCCAAACAACCGCCCCTCACAGCCCAACTTTAATAGTTGCACAAGTGCTGACTCAACTGCACTCCTCACCCCCTCCCCAGAAACCACTTACTACTGGGAATACCTCTACAATTGAGGGGGAGGAACACAATGCACTTGAGAACCCACAGCACAGGGGTTTACCACTTCTATCTCCTGTGTAGACAAGGAGCTTAGAATATCTAGTGAGACTGCCACCTCCTCTGACTCAGCGAATGATCCGAATGAGGCTGGTAACATTGCTAAGACCTCACTAGAGGCAACAGCTGATGATGGACACTGTCCTGAGGCTGGAAGTCCCCAGTACCAAGCACAAGGGGCACATGCACCAACTGGTCTACACCCAGTGCATGTAAATCCTGCTCTAAGCAGGAGGTCAGATGATTTAGTTTCGGCTGATGATGACCTGGGCTTTTTCTACGATGTTCTTGCCCAGAACACAATCCTTGAAGAGAAAGTCAGTAGGCTGCAAAACCTACTTGATCAACTCTCCCAAGGAGAAAGACCATCTGCCTCTACCCACCCACAGATGGCACCTTCACTTGAAGGTTCCCCAAACACTGAGCCACTCCAAACTCAACCACCTGCCTCTGCTTCAGGCCCTACTTCTCAGGAACAGAACCCTCCTGAGCAAATAGGTGCTGTACTTCAAAATTCTCTCCCTCTCATCACACCCATAATCACCGATATTGTGACTAAAGCCATTGATGAGAGGCTTTCCTCCACTTTACAGCCCCAGATTGATGCTGCTGTCCAAAAGACTCTTTCTGCGGTACAAACCCCTCCTCCAATGCATCCAAAAAGGGGGAGAGTACTGTAGTGAAAGAAAAGAAGAGGAAAAGATCCGAGGAAAAGAAGGAAGCGAAGCAAGCCCAAAGGAGGAGAAAGAACAGCAACCACTGCTCACCTACAAGCGAAAGAAAGGTGCTGATGATCACATTGCTGAAGATAAGCCTTGGAGCTACTGATAAAAGAGGCTGATGCCGAACACAGCAGATCAATGGACAACATCATTGATCAGCTGTTTAGGCAAGGCCATGACACCAATAAACTTGACTCTGAGATTCGACGATTAGAGATTGAAGAAATCCAGAATAGATGGGCAAGTTATGAAGTGTTAGAAAGAGAAAGGCTTGAGATCATGATTAGATTTATTGCAAAATATCTTGGAAGATCAATGATCGAAATCAAAGCTTGGTCCAGGGACAGTATCTTGGCAATCACCACCAAGATCTGTTCGTCTGAAGCATATACTAAGGGGCTTGTTATTGAAGCTTTAAATGAAGCGGGTGCTGGGAGCAGGACTGAGCTAGCCAAGCAATCAAAAGCCACACTCACCTCAAGAATGCTAGAACAGCCTGTAAACATTCCCACACCAAAACCACCCAAAACACAACCCACCAAACCAACTCCCTTACCCTCAAAACCCATAGCCAATGATATACCCTTGAAGAAGAAGAGAAGGATATTGAGGCTAGAAGATGATGAAGAAGATGATGAAGATAGGCTGCCACTCTCAGCTGTGATTCAGTTGCCTAAGGCCACAAGTCACTCCTCAGCAATTACTCCTGAAGTCCAGAGACAAATGGTTAAAGTGAAGCTAGAAGAAGAAGAGCTTCATAAACAGCATGATGAGGAATTGCTGAAGAGAGTTGACAAAGCTTATGCAGCCACATCTTCTATCATCAATATGAAGAAGCAAGCCCTCAGACTTTACACTCTCAGGCATACCTTTCAATATCAAAAGGAAAGAGTGAGGATTTGGCCTGATCCCAGGGTCTCTCACAGAATTCATAGAAAAATATACCTCAGAGATACATTGGCCAGGTGAAAAAGATCGTAGATGAAGTGATCTCTCTGGTCTTTGTAGTTTCACCCTGGGAAATCCTAGAAGACTTCAAGAAAGCCTACAAAGCTAATCTAACCCCTCAGAAGATGCTGGAAAACAAAATAGTGAAAAAGGGGTTAGTTTACAAGAGACTTGAGGAAGTCAGAAAAATGAGCTCCAGTTGTTCCTAGAGGGTAATCACCCGGATGAGTTTGCTTACAGAATAATAACAACTGTGGAGCTAAAGAATGGGAAACAGGCCAAATACCTGTCTGAGTATTATGGGCCTGAATCATTGTTTGAAGGAGGTGCTGAAGAGCTAACCATGGAGGAACAAATCACCTTCCTTGAGGCCTACACAAGAGAGTCATACAGACTCATTATGGGGAAGTAAATCTCATGAATGGGATAACAACTCTGTGTCCAGTTCCCCAAAACAGAGTTCCCATTCATACCCTGCCAAACAAATATTTGAGGTTTCTTCCCAGGCCGGAGCTTACATGGGTCATCTTCTCTACTGATCAAGAAGGAAAAAGACCAACACTTTGGCAACAATAAGTGGGACAACGAATAATTTAGAGGTTTTGGCTGCATTGGTTCAGGGGGAGTTTGTTGGACCAAAAGAACCAATGAGCCAAGATCAGAAAACCTCTAAGTCCCACATGGTATCACAACAACTGCTGAAAGCCTCATCAGCAGTTTGACAAGTGCTGAAGACTTCAACAGTTGAAGATCAAGTGCTGAAGATTCCAACAGCTGAAGAACTAAAGTGCTGAAGTACAACAGCTAAAGAACACAAGTGCTGAAGCTGAAAGACCAAAGTACTGAAGTACAACAGCTGAAGAGTTTACAAGTGCTGTAGATCAACAACTGATGTACAAAGTCTGAAGACAAAGACTGAAGACATCAGCTGATAATATCTACTGAAGTCATCAGCTGATGAAACATCTGAAGGTCAAAGTCTGAAGATCAAGTACTGAAGCGTCTGTAGTTTGTCACAACTGCTGAAGAGTACTTCTTCAGTAGTTGTGATATCAGTAGTTTTATATTTCTAGTTTCAGTAGTTTTGTAAAACGACTGAAGAGCTTGTTCTTCAGTCGTTGTAGTTTCAGTAGTTTCCAATCAGTAGTTTTATATTTTGTACTTAACACTCTGATATGTTCTCAGTAGTTGTGAACATTTCAGTAGTTTGTTAAGAGTTAGTTAATTTTGTATTAGATCTGCCAGTTGTCACTTTCCGTGATAACAGCAGTGTTTGTTGCACTCTATATAAGGAGTGACAACCTATTGTAATAGGATGAATGACGTGAATGAATGAATGATTTGATTAGAAACATTCATATCTATAAACATTCCTTGAATCAGAAATATATTCTCTCGCTATAACCGTATGTGCTCTTAATGCATACAAGCATCGACTTCTTGCTACAATTTGTCTAATTCCTATTCTTATTCCGCTGCCTTGAACTCTAATACATCAAACTTGTGATCGCTGATCCTGTCAGTTGGTTAGTAGCTAGGACATCATGTTTGGGACTGGAAATTGATTCTTGTGGTGTATGTTGAATGCAATGACATGGTTAATGAATGTGAATTAGATCATCATACACGCGTGCGAATCTGAGGGCCCTACTTAGTAAGATTGGCAGGGTTTAGGATGTGAAGTCGTGAGTGGCTTCACATGGCATGTGGTGTGTGATTTGATCTTTGTGTGGCATGTTAGTTGTGTTATAACTAGTAGACATGTTAATGTTCTAGATTCGCATGACTTGTATGATACTTGGTTGTATGATGATCTAAGTGATACACCTGGAAAATATAGCATACATATGATCCATTTGAATGTTAACCATGTATGATATATATGTATGATTGCTTGAATGGTTTACAACACATAAAGTCACCAACGGGTCAAACGGGTCAACTAGATCAAACATGTTTGTTTTATGAAACCTTGAGTCCATGGTTGTAGTGTACTTAGGGTTTCACATGTTCTCTGTTTGCACGTACTCATATACTTATATGATCTAGGTAACCTCTGAAGGTTATCTGTCCACTCTGTCTGTCAAGAAAAACTCTGAGTATCTATTACGCATATCAGGTGAGTTCATGCCCCACTCTTTATTTAATCTCTTTTGGGGGACATAGCATATTGGTAAATCACAAACGCGTTATATATTCAAGTTGTGTATAATATTAATATAGTGTTGATATCATGGAAAAGTCCTCACACTTTCGAATTGTTAATATTGAATAGCATGGAAATTTGGGTAGTACTATTGGGTCTGACGAGCCCCACCTGTGTGACTCGAGGTCAACCGGGTGCAATTTGTCCTATTGAACATTGTCACGACCTGTTAAGTCGTGACAGGAGGCAACAACGTAACACAGTCAGCTTCAATTGCGAAATCACTATGAGTTAATATTTATTGTTAATGGACTAGCTATCTGTTACAATGCACTACTTTTGTATCTCTGTTATTAAACTGCTTATGTTTGAATATCACTCTTGAACTCACCAACCATTGTGTTGACATTTTAGTATGCTATTCTCAGGTCATTAACTTGCTTGCCATTAGGAGCACTACATGGTTTCACTTGCATTGTAAGACTCGGTCTTCAAGACATCTTTATTGTTTTAATGGTTAATGTTTACTCTTTTGGGTTGGCGCATGTTTTGCCATAGTATACATTTTTATTTCTTTGGGTTGTTTTACAAAACGTTTCCGCACAGTTTAAAGTTTATACTTTGGTTGATTTTATTTTAATTATGGCATATAGAGTCATTCTGAGTAACTATTGAGTGCGATCCTGGTTTGTTCACATGCCTCGCGGTAAAACTCCGCACATGGATTTTGAGGGTGTGACAGATTGGTATCAGAGCCACTCCTGTGTCGTTCAGGGTGCGGGACATACCTCACCAAGGATGGTGACTTCTCGGGCTCATCGAGGACGATGAGTCCGAACAAGGGGTGCTTGTGACACCCTACACACATCCCACATCAACCATGGACAGGAGAGATTCCTGGTTCATAAGGAATGTCTGGCCTCTAACATCAACAACGTGTTTTGGGCGTATTGGCTGTGGATGAGAGGAGAACTCCACAGTTAAGCGTGCTCAGGTGGGAGCAATCCAGGGATGGGTGACCTCCCTAGGAAGTTTTCACCCGGCCAACCAAAAGCAAATCAGTGAGCTCCTCGTGGGCAAAGCGGACAATATTGTTAATGCGAAGGGCCGGGTGTTACAGAATGGTATCGTCATCGAGGGCTCCGGTAAGCGACCTGAATCACCTTCATTATCTGAATCCCCACCTCCCGCACCTGTACCTGACAATGGATGCGATTGGCCCCGACTAGCTTATCCTCGAGAGGAGATTGACTGGATCAACCTTTTGCATTGATGGAGCGTGACCCTCCACGAGACTAGAGTTTCTATCCTAGATTCATTGATCATATTATGTATAGGGAGCGCGTACCTGTCCCGAGGCCTAGGACTAGGAACAACGCCAACCAACCAATGCCTTCACTCCCATGGACGGTGCAGTCCAACAAGCAACTGATTGCTGCACTGGTGGCTGTACTCGACACTGAGCAGCATCAAGTCAGGCGGCTCACGAGTGATGTCTATACACTGCAGCATGAAGTGTACAAATTGAGACATCAAATGGATGAACTCGAGGAGCAACACGGGAAGACCATAAACGGGTGTATATGCAAGATGGTCTCATAGCAATCTGAGGGCCCGTGACTGCTCGTGAACAACAGGATGCCATAGCCGATAATAGGATTGCTATCTTAGAAGCTCAACTAGAGGCACTTCAGATTGCTATAGCTCCTGCTCCTGCAGCAGACCTTGAGGATGAGGATCCCGAGGAGGAACCCGAGGAGGAGGAACCGGTGGAGATGGAGGATGACAGTGATGGGTCAGATGTTGTCGATTGACTTTCTTTATATGACTTAGACTACGTAGTGCTTTTCTTTTTAGAACCTATGTGGGAAGGGTTGTTTCCCCACACGAACAAATAACTTAAATTTTGACATTGATAAATACATTGTGACTCATTTACAATTTATTTACTTTGGTCATCATTTTTGTTATGAATGTTGTGATTGTGATGAATCATTATTTCTTTTATTTACTATTTACTGTACTTCAATGAGATAAATGTGTTTGATGTTACTCATTATTGTATTTGTGAATGTAAAGTGAAAAGAATCGATGCCTGTGGGCGTTGTCGTGGACGCGGACGTGGACGTGGCACTGGAGAACAGGGTGGTGGTGCTATTAACATGACCCTCACAGAATTAGCTGCTCTAATTAATGAGCATGTTCAGGTGGCGGTGTCTGCTGCCCAAGCGGGTCAGCCGGTAGGTAAACAATGATAGAAAGATAAATCTGATGTCCTTCATAACTATATAGGATGTCTGATTAATATGTGTTGTGTTAAAACAGGACCACCAGTGTATACCTACAAGTCCTTTATGGATTGTAAACCACACACCTACAGTGGTACTGAAGGTGCTGTAGGGCTTGTATGATGGTTCGAGAAGACTGAGTCTGTCTTCTCCAAATGCAACTGTCCACCTGCTGATCAAGTGAAGTATGCCACCGGGACTCTAGAAGGTGCTGCTCTGTCTTGGTGGAACGCGCAAGTCCAGATGCTAGGACAAGCGATGGCGAATGAGCTTCCATGGGATGAGTTCAAAACAATGATGACTGAGGAGTACTGTCCTCGCAATGAAGTGCAGAAGCTAGAGATGGAGTTCTGGCAACTGAAGATGCAGGGCTCGAAAATCAAGGCCTACACCACCAGAACCCATAAACTAGCAATTTTGTGCCCGGGAATGGTGAATGAGGTGCATAAGAGGGCGGAGCATTACATACGGGGATTAGTACCCGAAATTCAAAGTATGGTAATTGCTTCCAACCCAACCACAATTCAGCAAGCCATCCAGTTAGCTCATAAGCTAACTGACCAAGCCGTGGAGCAAGGACGTCTACCCAAGCGGGGCGCTGTGGCAAGCGTGCCCGACAACAAAAGAAAGTAGGATAGTGCCAACAGCACCAAAGCATCATCATCTTCTAGCGGTCAACCTCAACCTCAACAGCAACAACAACCAGTTCAGCAACAATGGAGGTTCAACAATAACCATAACTTCAACCAAACGGCTGCGAATAATCAAGGACCCAGTGGTTATGGTGGTAGACATTCGAAGTGCACTCGGTATAATTACCATCATGTGGGAAGGTGTGATAACTTCAAGTGTCAACGCTGTGGAAAAATTGGACACGCTGCTAAGGATTGTCGTGGTGAACTGGTAAGGAGGCCACAAAAACCTCAGGAAACTCCCAAAGGTTGTTTTGAATGTGGGGAAGAAGGGCATTACAAGCGAAACTGCCCACAACTAAGGAGAAATGGTAATGGCAACAACAACAACAACAACAACAACAACGGTAATAACAACAACGGTGGCAATGGTACTGGTAATGGTGGCAACAAAGATGGAGCCAAGGGGAGAGCCTTCATCATTGGCTCAGGTGAGGCTCTAAATGATCCCGCAACTATTACTGGTAGGTTCTCTATTAATGGTTGTTTTGCTACGGTACTATTCGATACTAGAGCGGATAGGAGTTTCGTGTTCTTAAAGTTCTGTAGTCTTTTAAGTTATATACCATGTGCTTTAGAATCTAAATACACTGTGGAATTAGCCGACAGTAAACAGATCCATGTAACTCATATCCTTAAAGACTGTAAGATAGAACTTGCTAGTCATACTTTCGCTATAGATCTTATGCATGTTACACTGGGAGTTTTGATGTTGTGATAGGCATGGATTGGCTCTCTAGCAAACAAGCGGAAGTCATATGTCATGAGAAGATCATACGAATCCTTGTTGGTAACAAAATCCTTACCGTCAGAGGTGATAGGAGTGATGCTGTGATAGGCATCATCTCATACATGAAAGCCCAAAAGTTATTACCATAGGGTCATGTGGCTATTCTAGCACTCGTAACCGATAAGCAAGCAGAAGAAAGGAGAATGGAGGATATTCCCATAGTGCGCAACTTTCCAGCGGATCTTCCTGGATTACCACCTCACCGCCAAGTGGAATTCCAGATTGAATTGACTCCCGGCGCAGCCCCGATTGCTAGGGCACCTTATCGAGTAGCACCGAACGAACTACAAGAGTTGTCATCACAACTTCAGGAGCTTTTAGATAAGGGCTTTATTCGACCTAGCACATCACCCTGGGGAGCTCCTGTTCTGTTTGTTAAAAAGAAGGATGGCACATTCCGGATGTGCATCGATTATAGAGAGTTAAACAAAGTAACAGTCAAGAACCGATACCCTTTACCTCGTATCGACGACTTGTTCGATCAGCTTCAAGGATCGAGCTATTATTCAAAATTGACTTGAGATCTAGTTATCATCAACTTAGAGTTCGAGAAGAAGACATTCACAAGACTGCGTTTCGTACTCATTATGGTCATTCTGAGTTCTTCGTCATGCCTTTTGGGTTGACTAATGCACCTGCTGTGTTCATGGACCTCATGAACCGCGTGTGCAAACCCTATCTTGATCAGTTTGTCATTGTGTTTATCGATGATATACTGATATATTCTAGGACCAAGGAGGATCATGAAGAGCACTTACGAATGATCTTAGAACTATTGAGAAATGAGCAGCTGTATGCCAAATTCTCAAAGTTTGATTTTTGGATAAGAGAAGTGCAATTTCTAGGTCATATTGTTAATGAGAAAGGGATACATGTGGATCCTGCCAAAATGAGGCGATAAAGAATTGGACTACACCCAAAATGCCGAACGAGATAAGACAATTTCTAGGATTAGCATGATATTATCGACGATTCATAGAAGGATTTTCTAAGATCGCACAACCTCTCACGGCCTTGAATCATATCGAACGACCTACAAATGGAATGAGAGTCAAGAATCAGCTTTTCAATTATTAAAACAAAAACTCTGTACTGCCCTGATATTAGCACTACCAGAGGGAACAAATGACTTTGTGGTGTATTGCGATGCATCCATTCAAGGATTGGGTTGTGTCTTGATGCAACGAGAAAAGGTGATAGCTTACGCCTCGAGACAACTAGAGGTTCATGAGAAGAACTATACCACCCATGACTTGGAATTGGGTGCAGTGGTTTTTGCCTTAAAGATCTGGAGACATTACTTGTACGGTACCAAGTGCACTATCTATACCGATCACAAGAGTCTTCAACATATCTTCGAGCAAAAAGAGTTGAATATGAGGCAACAACGTTGGGTGGAACTACTAAACAACTATGATTGCGCTATTAAGTACTATCCGAGAAAGGCACATGTAGTTGCCGATGCCTTAAGCCGGAAGGAAACAATGAAACCCAGATGGGTGCGAGCTTTACAGCTTACTATCAATACCCAACTGCCCGAACAAGTTAAGGAGGCACAAATAGAAGCCTTAAAAGCAGAAAATATTGGTTCTTAGTCGTTAACGGGAATGGATAAACAACTGGTGGTGAAAGAGGATGGAATTCGGTATTTCATGGATAGACTTTGGGTGCTTGTCTATGGAAATCTAAGAGATTTAGTTATGAGTGAGACACACAAATCTAAGTATTCTATACATCTTGGATCCGACAAGATGTATCATGACCTAAGGGCGCACTACTGGTGGCCTAACATGAAAGCGGATGTAGCTACGTATGTGAGCAAGTGTTTGACCTGCTCAAAAGTAAAAGTAGAATATCAAAAACCATCCGGACTGTTACAACAACCTGAGTTACCAATGTGGAAATGGGAACAGATCTCCATGGATTTTATTACTAAGTTACCCCGGACTAATATTGGTTGTGACACGATATGGGTTATTGTGGATCAATTGACAAAGTCTGCTCACTTCCTTGCAATTAAGGAAACGGATAAGATGGAGAATTAACTCGACTGTACCTTTAAAGAGATTGTTTCGAGACACGATGTACCGATCTCAATTATTTCCGACTGCGATGCTCGTTTCACGTCACATTTTTGGCAATCATTGCAGAAATCTTTGGGTACACGATTAGATATGAGTACTGCTTATCATCCACAGACGGATGGTCAGAGCGAGCGTACCATACAAACGTTGGAGGATATGCTACGTGCTTGTGTGATTGACTTCAGGAATAACTGGGAAATTCACCTGCCATTGGTGGAGTTTTCTTATAACAACAGTTATCATACTAGCGTACAGGCAGCACCTTTCGAGGCGCTGTATGCGAGAAAATGTAGATCACCTGTTTGCTGGGCGGAATTGGTGATAGTCAGCTAACAGGTCCCAAGTTAATTCATGAGACAACCGAGAACATTGTGCAGATACGAAATCGTATGGCTGCAGCACGAGACAGACAAAAGAGTTATGCTGATAAAAGATGGAAACTTTAGAGTTTTAGGTTGGTGACAAGGTTTTGTTGGAAGTCTCATCATGGAAAGGCGTAGTTCGGTTTGGTAAGCGAGGGAAGCTAAATCCGAGGTACGTTGGACCATTTCAAATAGTGGAAAGAATAGGTCCAGTGGCCTATCATCTAGCCCTACCTGATTCGCTAAGTGGAGTTCATGATGTATTTCATGTGTCAAACCTAAAGAAGTGCATAACTGATGAAACAATGGCCGTACCACTAGAAGAAGTTCAAGTGGATGAACAATTGCGTTTAATCGAAGAACCAGTTGAGGTGATGGACCATGAGATGAAAACACTTAAGCAAAGCAAGATACCCATTGTCAAAATCCGTTGGAATTCGTGACGTGGACTGGAATTCACATGGGAACGAGAAGATCAAATGAAGCTTAAGTACTCTCAACTATTCGAAAGGACGATGCCAGCAGATGAAGGTATTGATTTAAATTTCGGGACAAAATTTCTTTCAACATGGGGATGATGTGACAACTCATCCAAAACTCACTCGATTTCGATTTCTATGTGCCAATGTAGTAGACCAGTGATGGAACACTCTCACCATGTAATGCAATTTTCGGGACGAAAATTATTTCTACATGGGGATAAGTGACATCCGGTAAATTTCCGTTATTAAACTCCTTTAGTTCCGTTGAGTCTTGCATACACGTGTCGAAAGCACACACTAGTTGTCGTTTAACGTTGGTGACCTAATAATAATTAATAATGTTACATTATTGATAATCTAATTGACAATGTGATTATGGTATTATGTTTATGTGTTTGCATGTTTTAAATGTTAATTAGGAAATTAATCGCGTAACGTGGAAACGTGGTTATTTGTTCGTATATCTTGTGTTTTTATAAAGATAAAATATATAATGACTATCATTAGTTTATATCTTTATATTATTAAGTTAAAAACACTTTACAAAGAGTTTAAAAGCTTCAATTTTATAAAATACAAATTACAAGGGTTTAAATGGTAATTATGCAATATTAAAAGAAATAAAACAATCCAACCCTAGAAACCCCCCCCCCCCCCATCGGCCACGACCTCATCTCCCACTCCCCTACCTTTGCGAATTCAACCTAGAACAAGCAAGTGGCTGTGATTTTGGTTTGATTACAAGCAATACAACAAGTTAACAACATCAAATCGTGTTCCTTTGCAAGAATTAAGGTTAATTTTGATGGTTTTGAGGAGTTTTCATGTTGGCCGAACCCTAGGTCGAACTTGGTGAATTGGGTGTTGATTTGTGATTGTTTGATGATGTTATGTTGTTAGTGAGGTTAGATTGATGTTGGTTTACGTTGATTATGCAACAAAACTATGTTCTTGACGTGTGGTTCATAGGTTACTAAGATTAGTAACTTTATTTTGCATGAAAGGGTGATTTGATCATGAATTGATGTTGTTTATGTGTTTATGATGATGATTATGTGCTAGATTGTTGATATGAATGCTGGAAATCTTAGAATGAATGTTGTTGTTCATATCTTGCCAAAAGTGGAAACTTTTATTCATGATGATTAATAGATTATGAGGACTAGGTATTGTTAATCATGTCTAGATGTTTTTATGAGCTCGAGATGGTATAATTTTAATGAATTCATGAATACATTGAGTGTTTGATAGATGTGGAATGTACTTTCCCAAAAGGGGAACTTTATTTGCACAACGTTTGAAGGATGATAGTTTGAACATGTTTGGGATGTTAGGAGCATGTTAGTATGTTCATGGATGAATTCTAATGTGATAGAACATGTTAAATTAGTTGTATGGGATGCTTGGATAATCATGGTGATGTTTGGACTTTGATAATCATGTATGACGTTGATGTTGGTTAGTAGCTAGGACATCATGTTTGGGACTGGAAATTGATTCTTGTGGTGTATGTTGAATGCAATGAACATGGTTAATTAATGTGAATATGATCATCATACACGCGTGCGAATCTGAGGCCCCTACTTAGTAGGATTGGCAGGGTTTAGGATGTGAAGTCGTGAGTGGCTTCACATGGCATGTGGTGCGTGATTTGATCTTTGTGTGGCATGTTAGTTGTGTTAGAACTAGTAGACATGTTAATGTTCTAGATTCGCATGACTTGTATGATACTTGGTTGTATGATGATCTAAGTGATACACCTGGATAATATAGCATACATATGATCCATTTGAATGTTAACCATGTATGATATATGTGTATGATTGCTTGAATGGTTTACAACACATAAAATCACCAACGGGTCAAACGGGTCAACTAGATCAAACATGTCTGTTTTCTGAAACCTTGAGTCCTTGGTTGTAGGGTACTTAGGGTTTCACATGTTCTCTGTTTGCACATACTCATATACTTATATGATCTAGGTAACCTCTGAAGGTTGTCTGTCCACTCTATCTGTCAAGTAAAACTCTAAGTATCTATTACGCATATCAGGTGAGTTTATGCCCCACTCTTTATTTAATCTCTTTTGGGAGAGATAGCATACTGGTAAATCACAAACGCTTTATATATTCAAGTTGTGTATAATATTAATATAGTGTTGATATCATGGAAAATTCCTCACACTTTCGAATTGTTAATATTGAATAGCAGGGAAATTTGGGTAGTACTACTGGGTCTGACGAGCCCCACCTGTGTGACTCGAGGTCAACCGGGTGCAATTTGTCCTATTGAACATTGTCACGACCTGTTAAGTCATGACAGGAGGCAACAATGTAACATGGTCAGCTTCAATTGCAAAATCACTATGAGTTAGTATTTATTGTTAATGGACTAGCTATCTGTTACAATGCGCTACTTTTATATCTCTGTTATTAAACTGCTTATGTTTGAATATCACTCTTGAACTCACCAACCATTGTGTTGACATTTTAGTATGCTATTCTCAGGTCATTAACTTGCTTGCCATTAGGAGCACTACGTGGTTTCACTTGCATTCTATGACTCGGTCTTCAAGACATCTTTATTGTTTTAATGGTTAATGTTTACTCTTTTGGGTTGGCACATGTTTTGCCATAGTATACATTTTTATTTCTTTGGGTTGTTTTACAAAATGCTTCCACACAGTTTAAAGTTTATACTTTGGTTGATTTTATTTTAATTATGGCATATAGATTCGTTCTGAGTAACTATTGACTGTGATCCTGGTTTGTTCACACGCCTCGCGGTAAAACTCCGCACGTGGATTTTGAGGGTGTGACACATTAGAATGCAAAAACATTAAGCAAAAGTATGCCATCCCTAAAAGAGTTGAGTAGCTACCTCGTGCCATCCTCAGCAATCATTACCTGCCAACTAGAAATACATAAAAGTCAGCGTTGCTGAGTGAGTTCTAGTTTTAAAATAAAACATACTTTTCTTTCGTTAAAACCGTTCTTTACTTTCATGCGATCACACAACATACGTACATACAAATATATAATTATTATCTTCCATTACGTTCGTCACATTCTTCCATTCATTAATCATCACACGTTACTTATCATTCACTTCATACGTTCATAACATCCTTTCTTCCGTACATTCATTCCACACTTATTGCACATTTCGCACTTTTCGCACTTTCATATCTTCGTACCCATCATACATATCGCACAAATCGCACCAATGGAGTGGTCACTAAGACAGACTCCCCCTGTGTGTGTGAACTCTAAGGGGTTTAGCCAAAATCGCATGCCAGCTTATGGGTTAGCCAAAATTGCACGCCAGCTTATGGGTTAGCCAAAATCGCATGCTACATAACACACAGTAAATACCACATCGCACATATCTGGGCAATTACCAAAACTGAACCCCCTACTGTGTGTATGAACCCACATGAGGTAGCCAAAATCGCACGCTACAAAGAACATAGTGAATACCACATCGCACGTATCGGAGTAGTCACCAAGACTGAACTCTTACTGTGTCTATAGTCCCTTATGAGTTAACCAAGATCGCACGTTGTAAATACACACACAGTTGAGCTAACAACTCTTAATGAGTTGTGAACCTCCTTTCTTTCTCTTGCAAGCCATTCTTGCTCTCAATTATTCATGCATGCATTCATTTATTGTGTTCCTCTTTTCATTATCTTCCACTTTACGTTACATAATACTTTCATTACATTCATTAACATGCCACGTAAAGCCAAAGGAAAATAATCATACAAAGCAAGGAACATAATAACATACAACATCATCATAAAAGGCAACATCGCACACAATTAACATACATCACGCATAATCATACAATGTCATGCATCACATCAATCACGAGCATCACATCATCTATAACCATATGGCATCACACACCATCATGCTTCACATCATCATCATTCATCATCTCAAATCATCCATGCCCATCACATCATCTACAACCCCAAAGGTCTGAGCCTACGTCTGCATTTTCCCAAAGTCAGGCAACGAACTATGGTCATTCGAGCGTATGGACCCTACTCGGATGTATGGTCTTCCATACGAATATGAACACTCAGGCGAATGGGCCTCCAGTCGCATAGCCTCCAACCGCATGATTCCCATTCGTATGAACCTCAATCGCATGGCATCCTGGCGAATGGACCTTAGGCGTATGACTTTCATGCGGATAACCCTCAGTCGCCCTCCTTTCATGAAAATGAACCTCAATTGCAAGACTCACAGGCGTATGGACTCCAGTCATATGACCTTCAGTCGCATGAGCTTCATCCGCATTTCATTTAGTCCCATGACTCTCATCCACATTTCCTTCAGTCGCATAACCCTTATGCGCATGGCCCTCAGTCGCACTATTCACATACAAATGAACCTCAGTTGCACTCCTTTCATGCGTATGGACTCAGTTGCATGCCATTCAGACGCATGGACTTTCAGTCGCATAGCCCTAGCTGGGCGCAAAATGTAGTTCATCCCGAACTGCATCTACCATTTTCGGCCTCCAAACCCTTCCAAACATCTTCTAAGCTCAAATCAACCATTCTAAACCTTAGGAAAGCATGCCATGACACCATTTAAGCACAATCAAGCTCAAAAGCAAGACCCATACGAATCAAACACATACACATACATATATGTTCCGGTTCAACACCCAACTTATTCAAAAACAATTTTCAGATGTGTTCCAGCCCCAAAATCATTCAAAAACATGTAAAAGAGGGGTCCTAGAACTCACACAAACAATCGCGTCGTGTAGAGCTTCGATTCAATCCGCTACACTTCGATTTTCACGCTCGAATCCACCCGAACCAAGCTTGAGACCATTTTTTCTTCCCCTTTTCTCTCAAAAATCTAAAAATAGTGAGTGTGGGGGAGGGTGTGGGCTGCCTTCCCCTTTTTATCCACTCATTCAAGGTTTTTTCCGTTTTGGCAAGTTTGGTCCCTCGACTTTGGACTTTATTTCTTTTCTTTGTTTTGTCGGCTTCAAAGAAAATTTTTGGGTGTTACAAGTCCACCCCCCCTTATATAGGTTTCGTCCCTGAAATTTGTTATTCCTTAAACAATTGCGGGCAATACTGACTCATCTCTTTTCAGTCTCCCACTTGGAATTCAATCGGTCTACGTCGTTTATCAACCTACGACTTCTTGTCTATCTTTGGCTACCTTCATCAGGGCTTTGATCCTTTCGAGCTTTTCAGTTGCAGCCTCAATCACCTCAATACTTCCCATACAGCCTTTGGTGCTTGGCCTTCACTTGTAAACAAGTAAGGCATTTACCCACGTACTCCACCATATCATGTTTCATACCCGGCCACCAATAATCTTTATTCGGGTCTCGGTACATCTGGAAGTTGGGATGTTAGTGTCTCCACATACCTTACAGAGGCCAAGTAGGCAATACGTCCACGCCTCATGCACTTTCCTGCCACCGCCACTGGAATCACCTTCAGAGTCGTCATGACTCGATCACTTTAAATCGTCGCCGTGATCCCGTCAGGCGTTGTCAACCGTATCATCTTTTTGCAGCACACAATGTTCGTTTTGTACTCCGCCCAACAATCCATTCCTAGGACCACATCGAAGGGCGTATCTATATTCTTACTACTATCAGGCAATTTAGCACAGAAAGCAGCAGGAATAAAACTTTTACTAGCGCTAGAATCAAATAACACAAAGGCTAAAGGTTGATTTACTAGAAACATACCTGACACAACATCGGGGGTACGCCCTAGCCTCCTCCTGCATCATCGTGTAGGTGTTGCGTTCGCCCTCTGTCCTCCTCCGGTCTTCTTCACTCCCGAACCTTCCGCTCTTGGCTTTTTACAGTCCTTGCTCATGTGCCCAATTTCTCCACAATTGTAACACCTCACAACCCCACATTCTCTAGCCACATGGCCAGGCTTCCCACACTTGAAGCAGGTATTTGGTCCCCTTTGCATTCTCCTAAATGCTCCATCCTGCATGTACCACATTTAATCGACCCTGCACCAGGTGTGACCACACGGCGGTCTTTCCCCCGTGCGTGCTTATTATTCGTCGGGACACCACCCCGTCCAGTTCTCTTCCCACTCCAGTTTCGGTCTCCATCACCTTTCTCGTTGTCTTCAGCCACCACCACTAGAGTTCTCTCATTGTACAACCTCCCTGCCAAGTCAACTGCCGACCTAAACGTGCTAGGTTGGGAAGCGATCATGTGCCTACAGATATCCGTCGGCAAGCCCTGAATATACCTTTTGATATTTTGCGAAAGAGGTGTCACCTGATCCGGCACCAGAAGTGCCATTTCGTTGAATTTGATGGTGTCCTACTGATGCGTCATTGTTCCCGCCTCCATCTGTAGGAACTCTCTTTCAACTTTGTCCATCTCACGGTGAGGATAGAAATCCTCAATCACCAGCCTTTTCAGTTCTGACCATATCATCCTTCAGATAGCCCGACTACCCTCAGCTTGGACTATATTGTCCCATCAGCACAAAGCTGATTCCACGAAAGAGTGGGCAGCAAACTTCACTTTCTGGTCTTCTCGGCACTCGCTATATATAGAACAGCTTCCATTTCCCTCACCCATCGGTGAGCAGCAGCAGCAGTGCCATTTCCATCAAAAGTTGGGGGCTTGCATCATTGAAACGCGCCATAGTTACAGCCTCATGTCACCTCCGGCGCAGGCTCTTCCTCCTCTTCTTCCTCTTCGTCATCGGAGAAAACCGTATCAGTCTCAGGCCGTCTCCTATCACCCGTAGGTCTACTCCTTTCCTTCCTCTCCCCATCTCTAACAGCCTTTATCACTTCGGTCACGACATATGGTAGAATCGTCTACATGACCTGATGCACTTCCTCCGCAACCGCCTTTTTCATCGAGGCTCTCAGATTAGCACTCTCATCACCACCCTCTGAATGAGGGGTCTCGGGTTCTTCATAAACCACCTTTTCGACTCTGGTCTTCCCCTCTTGGTCGTGGCTCAGCACCAAGCCCATCACGACCACCACCATGAGAGGCTTTCGAAGATCTACCACTAGCCATTCACATGCACACTAAAAGATTCAAACACCAACACAGTCATTCAAGGGAACAGCTCAGTTTATGTCAAGTATAGTAAGTCCCTAGTTATAGTGGCCAGTTGTGATTAGCCACTTAATTACTCTTCGTACCCCAAGAATTACCTGTCCTGACTACATCAGTATTTAAATCTACAAACAACACATAATCACATACCATGCACACAGAATACTAGTTAACATTACGAAAATACCTGATGGCATGCAGCTACTCAGACTGGCATCCCTTCCCTTTCCGTCCCATTCTCAGTTTAAGTTAAGGTTTATTTTGAAAATTTACCCATTTCACTTAAACTTTGGCTCCAATACTAACTTGTAAGGCCCCGTTTCTGGGACGCTTACAGCTGGTCGATCATCGCACATAAAACATATAACTGCATTTAACTTCAATAAAGTATTGCAGCGGAAACATAAAAAAAGACTTTTCATTTCATTACTAATGCTTTTGCAAGTTAATACAATCGTTCGTTGGCATTACAATGCAAAAACATTAAGCAAAAGAATGCCATCCCCAAAATAATTGAGTAGCTGCCCCGTGCCATCCTCAACAATCATTACCTACCAACTGGAAACACATAAAAGTCAGCGTTGCTGAGTGAGTTCTAGTTTTAAAATAAACCATACTTTTCTTTCGTTAAAACCGTTCTTACTTTCATGCGATCACACAACATACGTACATACAAATAATATAATTATTATCTTCCATTACGTTAGTCACATTCTTCTATTCATTAATCATCGCATGTTACTTATCATTCGCTTCATTCGTTCATAACATCCATTCTTATGTTCATTCATTCCACACTTATCGCATATTTCACACTTTTCGCACTTTCATATCTCCGTACCCATCGTACATATCGCACAAATCGCACCAACGGAGTGGTCACTAAGACAGACTCCCCCTGTGTGTGTGTGTGTGAACTCTTAAGGGTTTAGCCCAAATCACACGCCAGCTCATGGGTTAGCCAAAATCGCACGCTACATAACACACCATAAATACCACATCGCACGTATCGGGGCAATTACCAAAACTGAACCCCCTACTTGTGTATGAACCCATATGAGGTAGCCAAAATCGCACGCTACATAGCACACAGTGAATACCACATCGCACGTATCAGGAGCAGTCACCTAGACTGAACGCTTACTGTGTCTATAGTCCTTTATGTGTTATCCAAGATCGCACCCTGTAAATACACACACAGTTGTGCTAACAACTCTCAATGAGTTGTGAACCTCCTTTCTTTCTCTTGCAAGCCATTCTTGCTCTTAATTGTTCATGCATGCATTCATTCATTGTGTTCCTCTTTTCATTATCTTCCACTTTACGTTACATAATACTTTCATTACATTCATTAACACGCCACGTAAAGCCAAAGGAAATTAATCATACAACATCATCACACAAGGCAACATCGCACACAACTAACATACATCACGCATAATCATACAGCGTCATGCATCACATCAATCACGCGCATCACATCATCTATACCCATATGGCATCACACACCATCATGATTCACATCATCATCATACATCATCTCAAATCATCCATGCCCATCACGTCATCTACAACCCCAAAGGTCCGAGCCTACGTCTGCACTTTCCGAAAGTCAGACAATGAACTATGGTCATTCGGGCATATGGATCCTACTTGGACGCATGGTCTTCCATACGTATGTGAACACTCAGGCGAATGGGCCTCCAGTCGCATAGCTCCAACCGCATGATTCCCATGCGTATGAACCTCAGTCATATGGCATCCAGGCAAATGGACCTCAGTCGTATGACTTTATTGTGGATAACCCTCAGTCGCCCTCCTTTCTTGCGAATGAACCTCAATCGCACGACTCACAGGCGTATGGACTCCAGTCGCATGACCTTCAGTGGCATGACCTTCATCCACATTTCATTCAGTCGCATGACTCTCATCCGCATTTCCTTCAGTCGCATAACCCTCATGTGCATGGCCCTCAATCGCACTATTCACATACGAATGAACCTCAGTCGTATTCCTTTCGTGCGTATTGATTTAGTAACATGCCATTAGGACGCATGGACTTCCAGTTGCATAGCCCTAGCTGGGCATAGAATGCAGTTGCCATTTTCGGCCTCCAAACCCTTCCAAACCTCTTCTAAGCTCAAATCAACCATTCTAAACCTTAGGAAAGCATGCCATGACACCATTCAAGCACAATCAAGCTCAAAAGCAATACCCATACGAATCAAACACATACACATACGCATATGTTCGACTTCAACACCCAACTTATTCAAAAACGATTTTTAGATGTGTTCCAGCCCCAAAATCATTCAAAAACATGTAAAAGAGGGGTCCTAGAACTCACACAAACAATCCCGTTGAGTAGAGCTTTGATTCAACCCGCTACACTTCGGTTTTGACGCTCGAATCCACCCGAACCAAGCTTGAGACCACTTTTTCTCCCCCTTTTCTCTCAAATCCGAAAATAGGGAGTGTGGGGGAGGGTGTCGGCTGCCTTCCCCTTTTCATACCCCCACTCATTCAAGGTTTTTCTTGTTTTGGCAAGTTTGGTCCCTCGACTTTGGATTTTATTTCTTTTCATTCTTTTGTTGGCTTCAAAGAAAATTTCTGGATGTTACACCCCTATATATAATTTATCAAACCCCAACCAGCCCACCCACCCTCAACATACAGTCACACACACACTTTCTCTATTTCCTCTCTTTACTCTCTCTCTCTCTCTACATCTATCTATCATCTATCTATTTATCTATCTATCTATGTATCTATCTATGTATCTATCTATCTATCTATCTATCTATCTATCTATCTATCTATCTATCTATCTATCTATCTCTCTCTCTCTCTCTCTCTCTCTCTCTCTCTCTCTCCTCTCTCTCTCTCTCTTCTCTCTAAACACAAGGATTACCTACATCAACCATCACCACACATCAATGCCATCATTGGTCACCACCACTCATCATCGCCATCATCGACCACTGCCATTTGTCACCATCATCTTCCACCATTATCGGGTGCCGGTAGTCGACACTACTACTCTGCCATGGTGAATCAGAGTTTGTATGAAGGTTGCGAAAAAGGAAGTACATGATGGAGCTGTTGATCTACAAAAACCACCACATCGCAAGGGTTGCAGATCTACGTTGGATGTAGGGTGTTGGGTCTTCGAGGATGAAGATGATGATGGTAGGTTGTTGAATTAGTGTATTTGGTGATTTTATGGTGGAAGAGGTGATTTTGGTGGTGGTTTAATGATGGGAGAGGTGGCTTTGTGGTATTTTTTTGGCAAAAGTGGTGGGTTTTATAGTGGCAAAGGTGGGTTCGATGGTGGTTTTATGGTGGCAGTGGTGGTGGTGGTTTTATGGTGGTGGCGATAGTTAGGGTGGTGGTTTTATGGTGCCAAAAGACATATGCGGTAGTGTTTTTGGTTTTGGAGATAGTGTTTTGTGTAGAGAGAGAGAGAGAGAAAGTTGAGGGTTGGAATATGTAGAATAATTTAATTAGTATTTTAATGATAAAAATACCAAACTACTCTTATGTGCAAGGCATACGAGTAGATTTAACGGACAAAATTAACGTCCATTAAAAAAAGGGTGTAAACTGTTATAAAATTTAATTATCAAGAGTATTACTGTAATTTTCTTTGTTTAATTGCGAAGCACGAGATTTGTTGTAAAACTAAAGGACAAAAAGCATAGTTTACTTGTATTTAAACATAACATTTGTCATGAAGAAATAATTATTTAGTACTTTTTTATTGCTATATTCATCGCGGTCATCATTTATTTTTCTGGTTTTTAAGATCCGGACATGATCACATTAAAAAAATAAAGTCTATAAGACTTCATTGGTACTTGTAAATGGCATAGCAATGTCACAGCGATAACATTTTATACTACTATGCATAACTACCTTAATGTAAAACAAGTGTCCATATCTTTTAGACAATTTTATTACATATAAACATCTTCTTCTTTTTAATTAATACAGTCATGTCGCTTTAATTCGTGGATGTATATTACTAGTGTTTTTAAACATATAAGAATATGTATAAAAAAAGTTGTATTAATCATTATGTTTGATATTCTATCATGAATATTCATAAAAAAACCTTACTTTTTTCCAATCACCTACCAAAGATGGTGTGTTACACATGATCCTCATATTATTAAAGGCACTAGATACAGAGCGATAAATAACTGATATAGAGCAGACTTGACAGGTTGACTTCACTAGTGATCGGTCTATATACACGTCGAAGCCCTTCAAAGCTCCATTCATGTGGAACAACATCATTGCTGGTCCTACCCTCAATACTCAAAGGTAATATTGCATCTACAAATCAATCCCTGTGATCATCTGATTCCACTTAATAATAATAATCGCCATGACATTACATTTACATTGCAGCCCAAAAGATGAACAACACAGGCACAGCTTCTGCTTCTGCAATTCCACTTGTTCCCACAAACCTCAATCAGCAGCAGCAGCAGCAGCAGCAGCAGGACCATACAACAGTTCGGATTCTTCCGCCACCAACGCCACCACCAATGCCACCATCACCGAATCTGCCTCGTTCAGATCTACTTAGTGGTAATCTCTCATCCACGATTGGATTATGCTACCAGCTAGTCTTTCATTTTATTTCTGTTTTAGGATTTGATCTTTTACTATGAAGCTTAAAACGAACTTGATGCAATATCATACAATAATCTGGTTAGTCATCTATTACCTTAAAGTGGTGAAGCTAGCCTCGACTATGACAGACTGATGTAAATTAGTTTCAATATAAAAGTGATTATCTATCCTATAAATTATACCTTAGAGTTGAAATTGTTGAAATTGAAGGGCGTAGAGAAGACTACATCAAGGTTGGTGTTCCGCTCTATGAAGCAGCAATCAAAGGAGATTGGAAGGCTGCGAAACCGATTCTCGACAAACAACCAGATCTCATACATTTTGCCATCACTGAAAATTATGAAACACTGCTTCACATCGCAGCATCAGCAGAAAGCAGTAAGGCTGTGGAAGAGTTTGTGATGAATCTAGTAGGTTTGATGGAGAAAAAGGATCTGGAGCTACAAAATAAGAATTACAATACTGCTCTTAGTTTAGCAGCTGCAGCAGGAAATGTGAAAACCGCGATGATAATGGTGAAAAAGAATCCGGCTGTGACAGAAATCCTCAGTAGTAATAAAACGATGCCACTCTATTTGGCTGCTTTATTTGCAAAACCTGAGATGGTGAGGTATCTCTATGGTATATCTAATCAAATGCGGGGTGATTATTGGGAACATGATAATCGGGGTTGGGTCCTACTAAAATGTGTTGAAGCTGATATCTTTGGTAAGTAGCACTTACATGTTACTTGAATGTTCCCATGGTTGATTTCTTTGTTTTATACAACCACCTATGCAATTTCCATAAATTATTTGGTAGATGTCGCTCTAAAGATAATTAATGATCGCCCGGAACTAACTGTCAAGAAGGGATTACTTACTGATGTTCTCTTAGCTTTGGCTCAGAAGACTCAGAAATTCAAACCAATAAAACCAAATATTGTCTTCAGAACCATCAGCTCAAGTAAGTATATGTTCCTTTTTGGTAGTCAAGCTAATAACTACTAGAACTTGAAGATTAGAAGGATAAAAATCACATGGTTTTATTAAGAATGATTATTGTGTAGCCTAGTGTGAATTGGCAACTGACTTTTGGGGAAAATAGTTTATTAGAGTAATGGTTTGGCACGCAAACTTTGTCACAATTCGAGCAATTTTCGTACATCTTCACCCTTCCAATAGGCACCTGTCTAGCTGTCCCAATAAAGGCATAACATGACAATTCTAATACTTCATAACCATGAGTTGTAGCCTTGGATATCCTGCTAGGCTGCTACAACAACATTGGTGTAATTGTTTGTGGTCTCTTTGATGAACACATTGCAGGATCCTTAACATAGATGTTAAGCAATACTTTAAACTCTTTGATGACAATTGAATTTGGTCTTAGGCTGGCAGCAAACATTGTTTTTTCATTCTATGAAATTCGTAAATGATTAATATGTTAAATCAATTACTTAATCAATATATTATCACAATATTAAGTAGTGTAAAGGGAAAAGCTTCAATTAGTACCTTTCAAGTGTACATAGGTTTATGTAGCATACTCAAAAGTTTGAAACATAAAACTGAATATTTTGTTCTTGTCAGTAACCACTAATATACAACTTTAAACACTATTTTTTGGAATATGTGGTATGATGGTCTTCTTTGGCGGTTGTTATTAGTTTTTGCAGTATTTCATGTGAAAGTAGGGCCTGTGAAAAAGAAAGTGAAGCCCTGCAATTATTAAGAATAATTTGGGAAAAAATTGCCAAAATGCCAAAGGGTGAGATTGATGAGATAATTCGAGGGCCACCTGTGTATACTGGAAATACAAAATGCAACCCATCCCGAGTACTTTTCGTTGCTGCTAAAATGGGCAACACACGGTTTATAGTTGAGCTCATTCGATCATATCCTGATCTAATATGGAAACAAGATGACAAAGGAAAAACTATATTTCACTTGGCAATCAAACGTCGTCAAGCAAAGATTTATAATTTGTTATATGAGATTGTGCAATGAAAGATTTAATAACTCCTATTAAAGACAATAAAGGCAATAACATGTTGCATATGGTTGCAAAAAGTGCTAAGCAAAGCCGATTTCAGAATGTATCTGGAGTTGCTTTACAGATGCAACGAGAGTTGTTATGGTTCAAGGTACAACTTTATTTTCATTGTCAAACATTAAATGTCAAATTTATGATGAAACTAGTGAGAAAAATCTAAATCAAGAAGGAAATGAGTAAAATGCTTTTACAAGTGTAATGCCAGTCGAAGTGTGTGCATGCATACAGCATTCCATAAATATATGTATCTAAAATGTAGGTTATTATATAGTTTCTATAGTGATATTAATGCATTGAGGATTTATGATGTTTTAACAAAGTTGCAAAGATATGGAAAGTGTTTCTAGGTCAGCTTGATCCGACCCGCTACCATGAAATTACGTGTTTTGACCTAAACCATTTTGAAAAGTGGGGGAAATGTTTTTTGATTCGTTAAAATGACTTGATATATGTTGCAGGAGGTAGAGCGAATGATCCCACCTCAATATAGACAAAAGAAGAATAGAGAAGGTGCAACACCACAAGACTTGTTCACCAAAAAACATGCCGACTTGGTAACCAAAGGCGAGGATTGGATGAAGAATACAGCATCTCAGTGTATGGTTGTTGCAACCCTCATAACCACTATTGTATTTGCAGCAGCTTTTACACTTCCCGGTGGATATAACCAGGACACTGGTATTCCTTTTTTCCGCAAAAAACGATCTCTTATTATTTTTGTGATCTCAGATGCAGTTTCTTTAATATCCTCATCAACCTCAATCCTCATGTTCTTATCCATCTTAACATCACGCTATGCTGAACGTGATTTTTGGAGTCATTACCCAAAAAACTAATGTTTGGTCTTGCAACACTCTTTCTCTCTATTATAACAATGATGCTTGCATTTAGTGCGAGTTTCTTTGTGCTTTATGACGAAAAGTTGGGATGGGTGCCAATCACTATCACGAGTTTGGCTGGCATGCCAGTCATTCTATTCGCCATACTACAATTTCGTCTTCTAGGGGATGTCTTTGACTCGATTTATAGGTCTAGATATCTCTTTAAGCCCAATAAACGTATGCTTTACTTTTGAAACCAATGCAACGTTTGTTCTTTATTCCAAGATTTATGTACTTTAATGACTATTTCTGTATATGTTTTGCAAATTTTGATGGTTGAAACTAGTAACTCCTCTGTCTCACAAGTTTTCTTTAATTCGTAAATATCGTGCGACAATTATATATCAGTCCGTTTAGACAATTATATATGGGATGATTTCATAATGTATAGTCAAAACCTAGTCAAATGTTATTGTCCGACCTACGAATGTGAAGAAACATGTTGTACTTCTATATTGAAACAAGTAGTCTATTTTTAGTACCGATAACCTGATTGGGAATTCACTTATGTTAACTTAAAAAAACAGATTGATTACTTTTTAGATTTAGTGTCTAATAGCTCATCTTATGGATAACTAACACGAAGGTCTTTACGGTCATTATTTCTATAATAAAGTTTATACTCTATGTCAAAATACATGGAATCAACAACAAAACTGCGATTAACTGGACTAGAGAACAAGATAAAGTAGACAACACAAATTGATAAACCCTAGTAAGCCTGTTATGATTGCACCAAAAGGATTGCAAACTGCAAGACAAGAAGAGTCGAACGTAAAGTTCACAGTAGTTTCGATCCAGACAAAGAAAAGACCTCAGACAGAAGTAAGAACTTATTTTGATGAACGCAAAAGCAAACAATCACATAAATAAAGGCCACCTCCATAATTCTGTAACAAACATGTCTACAAGACCCAATATTTACATAGGAAATTAAATTATGTTGCTTAATGCAAAGATTAGTGAATCAACGATTTGAGATGTTGAATCTACCTTTACCTTTTTAATTTTGACTATATTTGTTTGTACTTTTATCGGTAAATTTATATCAATTTTCAGTTTCTTAAGAACATTTAGGAGGCATGTAACTTTTCATGTAACATTGCAATGTGCCATGTATTAAGAAGATTACATATTACTTTTTTATTTTTCCAACATACTAACTTGCCATCCAGAAAATGGAAAAAATAACCTTTTCGATTTAACTTACATTTAGCCCACCTGGAATCCATATAACATTTTGAATTGGATATGTTACCTTATGCGAAAGACAAGCCTTTACCAAGAGATCTAAAGAAGATATAATCAAAGAAGATTCAAAGGAGATCTTTTTTATTAACTGCAAATGAGGGAAGAGATTCCCTATTTATACAAAAGCTAGAGAGATTAGCTAGAAGGATCTAGAATAATCCTTCTAACTACAATGTAACTAACTCTACAACCATACAACTAACATAACTATCTCTCTAATATGCCTCTTCAAGCTAAACAGGAAGCAGTGACATGAAGCTTGGACCGAAAGACATCAAAACAACAACATAAACACCAACAACAAAATCAAAAATGGTGAAAGCAGACAATCCAATTACAGAAGCAAAAGAAGACGAAGAACTATCACCTAACGGAGTCGATGAGGAAGAAGATGTGTAAGGCCCCGTTCCCGGGACGCTTACAGCTGGTCAATCATCGCACATAAAACGTACATTTTCATTTATCTAACGTATACATTGTAGCAGAAACATTCAAAAATGACATTTCATTTCATTATAAAAGCTTTTGTCAAATAATACATCGTTAACCAGTTACAAAATACATTGTTGCATTACATCACAAAAGCATTATATAAATGGATGCCATTCAAAAGAGCTGAGTAGCCGCTCGTGCAATCCTCAGCAATCATTACCTGCCAACTGAAAACACATAAAAGTCAGCGTTGCTGAGTGAGTTCTAGTTTTATAGTAAAACATACTTTTCTTTGTTAAAACCATGCTTTACTTTTCATGTGATCATACATCATACGTACACATAGATAATATCATTATTATCTTCATCATTCATTCGTTCATCATTACATCTTTTCCTTTCGTCAAAACCATAAACTTTACCCTTCATGCTCATGGTACTAGGCCTAAGCCTATCATAGACCTTCATTCACGGTGCACAGCACCTCTGGTCACAGTACCTAAGATAAAGTTCGGGTATACCATTGTCATGTGCTATGCCCTTCATACTCATGGTACTGGACCTAAGCCTATCATAGACCTTCATTCATGGTGCCCAGCACCTCTGGCCACAGTACCTAAGGCAAGCAACAATGGTTCCATACAAATGGTCAATCACAAAGAAAGACCCCAATGTGTATCCTCTTGGGATAGCGAACCCGCATACAGTTGGGCTAACACCTTACTAAGGGGCGTGTCCCGACATACAATGCTTGCAAGAATTTCATTACTTCATCGTTCATTAATGCATGCATTCATCATGTTCCAATCTTCTTTATCTTTTACTTTACTTTACGTAATACTTTCATTTCATTCATTAACATAACACGTAAAGCCACAGGAAAGATAAACATACATCATAATAACAAACATCAACATACACAATCATCATCATACAGGGCAACATCATACATAACATACATCATGGATAAACATGAAACATCATCATGCACAACATAACCCTTAAGACCTCATCGGTCATCTTACATGTACTTACGGGAACTTCCACGTCAAAACTTACATCTGCACTTTTTCCCGAAAGTCAGTAATTAAGCTATGTTTTTCTTCGGTTACAACAGCTCTATTTGAGCGTATGGGCACCCTTAAGTCGCATGGCCTCCAGGTGACTGAACATCATGCGAATGGACCAATGCGAATGAACACCTATGCGGATGAACATCCAATCATGCGAATGGACCTCATACCGATGAAACTAATACGAATGAGCACTTATGCGAATAGGCCCTTAGTCGCATGACATCCCATGCGACTGGCCCTCAATCGTGCGAATAAACCCTCTATTGTGCGAATGAACCTCAATCGTACCTCATTCGGCCGTGTGGCCTCCGTTCGGACGCCTAGCCCTAGCTGATGCAGAATGCAGTTCATCCCGAACCTAATCTGCCATTTTCGACCCCCAAGCTCATCCATACCCATCCTAAGCCCAAATCAACCATCCTAAACCTTAGGAATGCATACCAAAACACCATTCAAGCACACACAAGCTCAAAAGCAAGACCCAAACGAATCATACACATACACACACATACACAAAGGGGTCAAACACCCCCATGCTTCAAAACGATTTTCAGATGTGTTCCAGCCCCAAAATCATTCAGAAACGTCTAAAAGAGGGGTCCTAGAACTCACACAAACCACATCGAGAAGTAGAGCTTCGATTGGACCCGCTACACGATGATTTTGCTCTCTTGAATCTACTCGAACCAACCTTTTTCTCTCTTTTCTCCCTTTCTTCTTCTCCTCTCTTTTCTTTGCTGAAATTTGGGTGTGGGGAGAGGGTAAGGGCTTCCCTCTCCTTCAAATACTTCCACTTATCCAACTTTCTCTTGTTGGCGAGTTTCGTCCCCTGACTTTGGACTTTATTTCTTTTTCTTCTTTCGTCGGCTTTAAAAAAATATTCGGGCATTACAAGTCCACCCCCTTATATAGGTTTCGTCCTTGAAACCTGTTATTCCTCAAACAAACGTGGGTAATGATGTCTCATTTCTTCTTTAGTCTCCCACGTTGACTCGGATCCCTTCCTGTGCTTCCACTGTACTCGCACAAGAGGAACCACTTTATTTCTCAGCCTCTTCTCTTTTCGATCGATGATTGCCACCGGTTGCTCCACATAATTGAGCGTTCGTCTACTTTGATATCCTCCAGTGGAAGAATCATGTCTTAATCTGCCAAACACTTCCTTAGATAAGATACATGGAATGTCAGGTGAATTCCACTTAACTCATCTGGTAACTCCAATCTATAGACCACCTCTCCTACTCGAGCAATGATTTGGAAAGGGCCTATATATCTCGGGCTTAACTTGCCCCGCCTTCTGAACCGAATGATACCTTTTCAAGGTGAGACCTTCAGCATAACCGGTCACCCACCTGGAACTCAATCGGTCTGCGTCGTTTATCAGCATACGACTTCTGTCTATCTTTGGCTGCCTTCATGAAGGCTTTGATCCTTTCAAGATTTTCAGTCGTAGCCTCGATCACCTCGATGCTCCCTAACTCTTTATGACCAATTTCACCCCAACAGACGGGTGTTCTGCATCTCCTACCGTATAGCATCTCATAGGGTGGCATACTAATGCTGGCATGATAATTGTTGTTGTATGAGAATTCAGCTAACGGTAAGTGGTCATCCCAACTTCTCCCAAAATCAATCACACATGCCCGAAGCATGTCCTCCAATGTCTGAATGGTCCTTTCGGACTGACCATCAGTCTGAGGATGATAAGTTGTGCTGATGTGTAACCTCGTCCCCATAGCGTCGTGGAATTTCTTCCAGAATTTGGATGTAAACCGGGTGTCACGATCAGACACAATAGTCACCGGTACACCGTGACGAGTTAGAATTTCCTTGATGAACAGATCAGCCAACCTCTCAGATGAATATGTCTCGCGGATCGGTAAGAAGTGAGCACTCTTTGTCAAGCGGTCAACAATCACCCATATAGCATCATACCCTTTTGGAGTACGCGACAGCTTCGTAGTGAAATCCATGGTGATGTGCTCCCACTTCCACTCCGGTATATCCAAAGGTTGGACCTTCCCATACGGCTTTTGATGCTCGGCCTTCACTTGTAAGCAAGTAAGGCACTTACTTACATACTCTACCACATCGCACTTCATATCTGGCCACCAATAATCTTTCTTCATGTCTTGGTACATCTTTGTGGCTCCGGGTTGAATAGAGTATCAAGTCTTGTGAGATTCATCCATAATCTTCACCCGTAGATCCCCAAAACGAGGAATCCACATCCTTCCGAATCGAGTTCTAACACCAAGGGTGTTTTCACCCAATTCCCCAACCAGACCTCTCATTCTTTCCAAGTTAAGATGATCTTCCTTCAATGCCTCATCTTGAAACTCTTTAACTTGCTTCATCACGTCCGAGGTCATGATCAACTGATATGCTTTCACCCGAATCAGCTCGGGCCTCTCTTTTTGACTTAGGGAATCCGCCACCACGTTGGCTTTGCCCGGATGATAATGGATCTCACAATCGTAATCCTTTATAAGTTCCAACCACCGTCTCTGCCTCATGTTCAGATCTTTCTGCTCAAGAAGTACTTCAAGCTCTTGTGGTCAGTGAAAATGGTGCACTTCGTCCCGTAGAGATAGTGCCTCCAAATATTTAGTGCAAAGACCACGACTGCTAGCTCCAAGTCATGAGTAGGATAATTGACCTCATGAACCTTCAACTATCGGGATGCATAGGCTATAACTTCCCTCTTTGCATTAACACACACCCCAACCCTGAGTAGGAAGCATCAGAATAGACCACCAGATCTTCACTTCCATCGGGTAATGACAAAACAGAAGCTTGAGTCAACCTCGCCTTCAGTTCCTCGAACGCTTTCTCTTGAGCTTGACCCCACACAACTTCATATCTTTTTGGGTCAACTTGGTTAGTGGAGAAGCGATCTTGGAAAGGTCCTAGATGAATCTTCTATAGTAGCCCGCCAAACCCAAGAAACTGCGAATGTCGGATGGTGTCTTTGGAGACTTCCATTGCATCATTGCCTCCACCTTTGCTGGGTCCACCATAATCCCGTTAGGCTTCACCACATGACCCAAGAACTAAACTTCACGCAACCAAAATGCACACTTGGAGAACTTGGCGTACAACTTCTCCTTTCTTATCATCTTCAGAACCTCCTAGATGTGACCGGCATGCTCAATCTCGCTCTTCAAATAAATCAGGACATCATCAATAAACACAATCACTGATTTATCCAACATTGGCCGACACACACGGTTCATCAGATCCATAAAAGCAGCTGGCGCATTGGTCAAACCAAAGGACATGACAAGTAACTCGTAGTGACCATAACGCGTGCGAAAAGCTGTTTTAGGGATATCTTGCTCCTTCACTTTCAACTGATGGTAGCTAGATCGAAGGTCTATCCTTGAAAACCAACTGGCACCTTGAAGCTGATCGAACAAATCATCTATTCTCGGTAATGGGTATCGATTCTTCACCGTCAACTTGTTCAGCTCACGGTAGTCAATGCACATCCTCATACTACCATCTTTCTTCTTCACAAATAGGACCGGAGCACCCCAAGGAGAGATACCCAGTCTAATAAACCCCTTATCAAGTAGCTCTTGCAATTGCTCCATCAATTCTTTCATCTTCGTCGGAGCCAACCGATACGGTACCTTAGCAACACGTAGGGCACCCGGTATCAGATCAATCTGAAACTCAATCTCTCTGTCAGGTGGCACTCCTGGTAAGTCTTCTAGAAACACGTCTGGAAAGTCACACACAACCGGTACATCAGACAGTTATGGTGTTGGCGTATCCACATCCTTTACATAAGCCAAGTAGGCGCTACATCCACGCCTCATACACTTTCCTGCCACCACCATTGAGATTACTTTATGGATCGTCGTGACCCGATCTCCATAAACAGTTACCAAACTCCATCAAGCGCTGTCAAATGAATCATCTTCTTATGACACACAATGTTCGCCTCAGAGTCGGCCAACCAATCCATCCCAAGAACCAAATGAAAACCACCTAAGGTCATCACGAACGGTCAAACAGGAAACTTATGACCTTCTAGTTCCACATCATAGTCCTCTATCATCTCAGAAATCCTGATAGACTTACCTATGGCAGTTTCTACATCAAAGGGCGCATCAACACGTCTACTACTAACAGCCAGCTTAGCACAGAAAGCAGCAGAAAAAAAACTTTTACTGGCACCCGAATCAAATAACACAGAAGGTAAAGTTTGGTTCACTAGAAACGTACCAAACATAACATCAGGGTCTGTCCTAGCTTCCTCCTATGTCATGTTGAATGCCCTGGCGCTCGCCCTTGGTCCTTCACTCCCTGTCTTCTTCACCCTAGAGCCCTCCGCCCTCGGCTTCTTACAATCCTTACTTATGTGACCCTCTTCACCACAGTTAAAGCACCAGACTGTATGACAGTCCCTTGTCATGTGCCCCGCCTTCCCACATTTAAAGCACAAGTTCAACCCAAACCTACACTCCCCACTATGCTATCTCCCACACCTACCACACTTCTTCATACCCGCACCCGATGCGACCACACAGTGGTCGTCCACCCTTGCCTTCTTATTACCCGTCGAGGCATCACCCCGACCAAACCTCTTCCCATTCTAGTTTTGATCACCTCCACCCTTCCTCCTACCTTCAGCCACCACAACTACAGCCCTCTTATCATATAACCTCCCTGCCAAATCCACCGCCGACTAAACGTGCTCGGTCGGGCAGTGATCATATGCCTGCAAATGTCCGCTGGCAAACCCTGAATGTACCTCTTAATCTTCCGTGACAGAGGCGTCACCTGATCGGCACCAGACATGCCTTCTCATTGAACTTTGTGGTGTACTGCTGGTGTGTCATGGTTCCCGCCTCCAGTTGCAGGAACTCCCTCTCAACCTTGTCCATTTCCCAGTGAGGACAGAACTCCTCAATCACCAACTTTTTCAGCTCTGACCATCTCATTCTCCCAATAGCCCTGCTACCCTCGGCTTGGACTATATTGTCTCACCAACATAGAGCCGAGTCCACAAAAGAGTGGGCAGCAAACTTTACTTTCAGATCCTTCCGGCACTCGTTGATGTTCAATACCGCTTCCATTTCTCTCACCCACCGGTGAGCAGCAGCAGTAGTGCCGTTCCCATCAAAAGTAGGGGGCTTGCATCGTTGAAATGCCCCATATTTACAGCCTTGTGCCGCCTCCTGCACAGGCTCTTCTTCTTCCTCTTTATCATCAGATAGAACTGTTTGAGGCTCCGGTTGTTCCCGTCCTCCCGAGGACCTGTTCCTCTTTTGTATTTCCCCTTCCCGTACTACCTTAATCACTTCAGTCACCACAGACGGTAAGATTGTCTGCATGACCTGATGTACCTCTTCAACCATCGCCTCCTTCACCTAGGCCCTCAGGTTTGCACTCTCATCACCACCCTTCGGATGAGGGGTCTCGGGTTCTTCAGGAACCACCTTTTCAACTCTGGGTCATCCCCTCTTGGGTCGCGGTTCAATACCGTGACCTCCACAACGTGAAGCTTTCGAAGATCTACCACCAGCCATTCACACGCACACTGAAAGATTCAAACACCAACACAATCATTCAAGGGAATAGCTCAGTTTATGTCAAGAATAGTAAGTCCCTAATTACAATGGTCAGTTGTGATTAGCCACTTACTTCACTCTTCATACCCCAAGCATTACCTGTCCTGACTACATCAGTATTTAAATCTTCATACAACACATAACCATATACCATGCACACGTAATACCAGTTAACATTACAAAAATACCTGATGGCACGTAGCTACACAGATTGGCATCCTTTCCCTTTCTGTCCCATTATCAGTTTAAGTTAAGGTTTATTTTAAAATTTACCCATTTCACTTAAACTTTGGCTCTGATACCAACTTGTAAGGCCCCATTCCCGGGACGCTTATAGCTGGTCGATCATCGCACATAAAACGTAGATTTTCATTTATCTAACGTAAAATTGCAGCGGAAACATTAAAAAATGACATCTCATTTCATTATAAAAGCTTTTGCCAAATCATACATCATTAACAAGTTACAAAATACATTGTTGCATTACATCACAAAAGCATTATATAAATGGATGTCATTCAAAAGAGCTGAGTAGCCACCCATGCCATCCTCAGCAATCATTACCTGCCAAGTGGAAACACATAAAAGTCAGCATTGCTGAGTGAGTTCTAGTTTTATAATAAAACGTACTTTTCTTTGTTAAAACCGTGCTTTACTTTTCATGTGATCATACATCATACGTACACATAGATAATATCATTATTATCTTCATCATTCATTCGTTCGTCATTACATCTTTTCCTTTCGTCAAAACCATGAACCTTACCCTTCATGCTCATGGTACTAGGCCTAAGCCTATCATAGACCTTCATTCAAGGTGCAAAGCACCTCTGGCCACAGTACCTAAGATAAAGTTCAGGTATACCATTGCCAAGTGCTATGCCCTTCATACTCATGGTACTGGACCTAAGCCTATCATAGACCTTCATTCATGGTGCCCAACACCTCTGGCCACAGTACCTAAGGCAAGCAACACATAAAGCAACAGGAAAGATAAATATACATTATAATAAGGAACATCAACATACACAATTATCATCATACAGGGCAACATCATACATAACATACATCATGCATAAACATGCAACATCATCATGCCCAACATAACCCTTAGGACCTCATCAATCATCTTACATGTAATTACAGTAACTTCCACGTCAAAACTTACATCTGCACTTTTTTCCGAAAGTCAGTAATTAAACTATGCTTTTCTCGGGTACAACAACCTATTTGGGGGTATGGACACCCTTCGGTCGCATGGCCTCTAGGCGACTGAACATCATGCGAATGGACCAATGCGAATGAACATACAATCGTGCGAATGGACCTCA
Source organism: Flaveria trinervia (assembly GCA_025506515.1). Lineage (NCBI taxonomy): Eukaryota > Viridiplantae > Streptophyta > Magnoliopsida > Asterales > Asteraceae > Flaveria > Flaveria trinervia. The sequence continues at coordinate 77,998,862 of CM046443.1, read as the reverse complement.
TGCGGATGAAACTAATACAAATGAGCACTTAAGCGAATGGGCCCTTAGTCGCATGACTCCTGATGCGACTAGCCCTCAATGGTGGGAATGAACCGCAATCGTGCGAATGAACCTCAATCGTACATCATTCGGCCATATGGCCTCCATTCGGTTGCCTAGCCCTAGGTGATGCAGAATGCAGTTTATCCCGAACCCAATCTGCCATTTTCAACCTCCAAGCTCATCCATACCCATCCTAAGTCCAAATCAACCATCCTAAACCTTAGGAATGCATGCCATAACACCATTGAAGCACACACAAGCTCAAAAAGCAAGACCCAAACGAATCATACACATACACACACATACACAAACGGGTCAAACACCGCCACACTTCAAAATGATTTTCAGATGTGTTCTAGCCCCAAAATCATTCAAAAATGTGTAAAAGGGGGGGTCCTAGAACTCACACAAACCACACCGAGAAGTAGAGCTTCGATTGGACCCGTTACATGATGATTTTGCTCTCTTGAATCTACTCGAACCAACCTTTTTCTCTCTTTTCTCCCTTTCTTCTTGTCCTCTCTTTTCTTTGCTGAAATTTGGGTGTGGGGAGAGGGTAAGGGTTGCCCTCTCCCTTCAAATACTTCCACTTACCCAACTTTCTCTATTTTTCTTCTTTCGTCGGCTTTAAAGAAAATATCTGTGCGTTACAAGATGAAGAAGAAGACGACTTTGAAGATGAAGACACAGAAGACGAAGAGGAAGACAAAGAAAAAATTCTATCAACTCTAGAATTAAGAATGTGAGTAGAAAGGGTGAGAATGCAAGGAATTTTCCACCGGATTTCGTCAAAGAGAGTTCCACTGAGAATACACGATGTGCTGATTAAAGGAAACAAGAAGACAAAAAAATCATTGATCAAAGCTAAAATCGAAGCCCTAAGGACCGCCATGTCAGTCTAGGAGTTGCTTAAGGATACCATCATACTTCTGTGAAAAAGTGGGAAGAACGCCACGAATTCCATGATGAAGCAAAGTCTTGACCTCTTCTATGGGAGGAAGTCTAGCAGCCTTTTCTTGATAAGCTTTGATAAGTTGAAATACATCAACAACAGAATCATTAGATGAAACACTCTTTAAAGGGGCCTGTGTGGATGAAGCCATGGCAGAGATAGGCGGAGGACGGTGGCGATTGGTGGATGTTATGGAGAAGAGGTTGAAGGATTTCGAGTGAGGAAGAAGTTGTCGATCAATCGTGCAGCCGCTGATGATTCGGCCATTGTTGTTGTTGATCAACAGTCTATTGATGTCAAAATCATGAATTCATGAAGTTATTGAAGGAATTGAGCATTGTAGAGTTGAAGGTGCCACCAGATTGTTCATCTTAGAGTTGAACGAATTCGTGAAGTTAATGAGTTGTTTTAGATGAAGAAGATGAATCCATGACAAAGAGTGGAAAAGAGTAACGGAGAAAGGATTCACGAAGAGAATGGATTACCAAAGAAGAAATTAGAATTCCAAAGCATTTGCTCTGATACCATAAAGAAAATATGATCAAAGAAGATTTAAAGGAGATCTTTTGTATTAGCTACAAATGTGGTAAACAAACAAAACAAACAAACAAACCTACCCAGTAAATCCCACTCAAGAGTAGGGTCTGGGAGGGATAGTTGGTGGCGAGTCTTTCCTCTATCTTAGGAGATAGAGAGACCGCTTCCAAAGAGACCCCCGACTCAATAAGGAAAACAATAACCGTAGAAATCATAATATACGGCATATAACACACAGTTATAGATCACATAAAAGCTCAGAAAGTGTGTACAACAAATAAGCAGAAAGAAACGCGAGAAAGGGCAGATTAAAGAAAATAGGGGTCTTGTAACTAAGTCTTCGTCTACCCTTCCTACCACAGATCCCGCTAAAAGTCTTAATTTTAATTCTAATCCTCCACGCACTCCTATCCTCGATCATGTTCTTAGAGAGGTGCAAGTCTACCATATCTCGCCTAACTATCTCGTCCCAAGTCAACCTAGGTCTACCTTTACTCCTCCTACCCTCTACGTTGATGTTCTCTACTGCTCTAACGGGTGCTACCATCGGCCTCCGCTTTACCTGCCTAAACCATCTTAATCTTCCCTCTCGGATTTTATCTATAATACTAGCCACCTCTAGCCTCTGTCGAAACACGTTGTTCTTATTCAATCCAATCTTGTGTGCCACACATCCACCTCAGCATTCGCATTTCCGCCACCTAGATTTGTCTCTGGTGCGATTTATTTATGGCCCAACAGTCTGTTCCATATAAAATAGCTAGACGTACTACCATTCTGTATAGTTTTCCCTTTAATTTTGCTGGGAACCTCTTATCACACAGGATCCCTGATGTTGTTCTCCATTTGCACCATCCTGACTGCACACGATGAGCTACATCGCTGTGTATCTCTCTGTCCTCCTGTACATACAAGCCCAGGTATTTGAACTAGACATCTGTGGTACCGTCATACCATGGATACTGATTGGGTGTCCTCTTCATCCTCACCACTAAAGTTACAATGGATGTATTCCATCTTAGAGCGACTTATCCTTAAGCCTCTGCGCTCTAGTGCGGCTCTCCACTGTTTTAGCCTCTCCTTAAGCACCATTTTAGATTATGATATTAAGACAATATCATCCGCAAACGACATGCACCAAGGGACTGGCTCTTGTGTAGACTTAGTCATCTTATCCAACACTATTGTGAAGAAGAATGGGCTTAATGCCGATCCTTGGTGTAGTCCCACTTCCATGGGGAAAACGTTTGTGTCTCCGACTGGTGCTCGCACAGACGTTTTTGCCCCTTCATACATATCCATTATTATTTTGATATACCTTTCTAGTACCGTTCTAAGTCATAGACTTTCCCAAATGAGTTGACGCGGTACACTGTCATATGCTTTTTCTAGGTCAATGAAAACCATATGTAGGTCCCTTTTCTTTTCTCCATATTTCTCCATTATCCTTCTTATGACGTGTATGGCTTCTGTTATAGAGCGTCCTGGCATAAATCCAAATTGGTTTACCGCTATCTGGGTTTCTTTTCTAATTCTCGTGTGAATAACTCTTTCCCATAGTTTCATCGTGTGACTCAATAGCTTTATTCCCTGTAATTTGCACAACGTTGTAGATCTCCTTTTTTCTTATATATGGGGACTATGACACTGCTTCTCTATTGCTTTGGCATCCTCCCAGTTTTGACGATAGTGTTGAATAAGTCTGTTAGCCATTTCAGGCCCTCGTCTCCCAGGCACTTCCATACTTCAATCGATATGTTATCTGGCCCCACTACCTTAGCCCTTCCCATTTCCTTCAACGCCTTCGTAACTATGTCGACAATGATGCTTTTACAATAACACTTATTTTGTTCGTTTGGTTGGGTTGTTTTATCGATGGCAGATTGTTGGTTAGGGTTCGTTATGTTTAAAAGGTTATCGAAGTAAGTTTTCCATCTTGCCTTGATGTCGTTCTCCTTCACCAAGACCTTTCCATCCCCAGCCTTTATAAACTTCACCATTCTCAAGTCCTGTCTTCTACTTTCTCTTGCCCTGGAAATCTTAAACATGTCATATTCTCCTTCTTTCGTCTCTAATCGCTTATACATTTTCTCGTACGCTGTGTTCTTTGCCTTTGATACAGACTTTTCTCCTCTCGCTTAGCCTCCTTATATTTATATTTTAGCTCTACTCGTTCTTCCTTATTATTACATTGTAAAAGGTCTCTAAACTTTGTTGTTTAATTCTTATCTTCTCCTGTACATTTTCATTCCACCACCAGGATTCCTTATGACCTACTTTCCTATTTGTTGCAAGTCCAAGAGTTTCTTTAGATGCTTGCATAACTGTAGTTGCCATATCTTCTCATATTTGGTTTGCATCTTTTTGTGGCCTAGTTTAGATCATTGGTATGACCTTATCTCTAAAGGTGGTAATCATTTCGTCTTTGAGCTGGCCCTATCTGATCGTAGGTCTAAATCTCTTAACTGGCTTGATAATTGCTCTCTTCATGTGTAGATCAGCCACCAACATATGATGTTGAGTCACTACAGTCTCTCCCGGGATTGCCTTATACTCCTTCCACAAGTTACAGTCTTCTCCCCTCATCAGCAGATAGTCTATGTACGTGTGTCTCCGCCGCTGCTAAATGTGATTAGATGCGAGTCTCTTTTCTTAAAAAATGAATTTATGATGCCTAGGTCATGCGTTAAAGCAAATTCAAGGAGCTCCCTTCCGCCGTCATTCCTTAGACCAAACCCAAATCCTCCATGAACCGACGGGAATTGATCATTACCCTTACCAATATGCCCATTAAAATCACCTCCTATGCATATTTTTTCTTCTCTAGGTATGTCCCCCATAACATGATCTAAATTCTCCTAGAACTTATTTCTTTCCGTTTCCCCTAATCCAACTTGTGGTGCATACGCACTAACTACTGCTACTACCTCATCCCCTATTACTATTTTTAACAGCATAAGTCTATCATCGTATCTTCTTACCTCCACTACATAATCTTGAAGTTCTTTAGCAACTAGAAAACCTACTCCATTTTTTGTACCATCTGAACTTGAATACCACAGTTTATAACCATTGAACTCTTTTGCTCTCCCACCCCGCCATCTAGTCTCCTGAAGGCACGCTATCTGCACCCTATCTCTATTCAGCACATCAATTAACTTTAACAACTTACTAGTAAGGGTGCCTACATTCCATGATGCCACTCGTAGTCTATAACCATTTCTCCCTGAAGAAGCACCTCTCCTCCCTGAACATGATCTCAAAGCAGTGTAATGACTCCTGTTATCTATTTTACCTCACTAACCCTCCGTGACCAAAAACCAGCCCAAAATCACAAAAAAACCACTAAACAAGGAACACACCTTAAAAAAAGCAAAGCAACACTAGAAATGTACAGACAAATGCAACAGGCGGCACATAAACAACTCAAGATGCAACAATATAACAAATAACGAGAAAGCAGAAATCTAAAACCAAAAATGAGAAATGAAAGCCCGGGTTGGAGCGATCTTACTAAACGATCTTACCAAATAAGGGAAGAGATTCCCTATTTATACAAGAGCTAAAGATTAGCTAGAAAGATCTAGATAATCCTTCTAACTACAATGTAACTAACTCTAACAACCTTTCTAAGAACCATACTGTAAGTTTTAATATAAGGCTGATGAAACCCAAACACCCAAAGTCTCTCCTGCATGCATGCAATAGTGTACTAAAGTGGAATGCTTCGGAAGTTTCACACTCCGCCTTAGAAAATATTCTAAGTGTGAAATATTTCAAAGACGAGACCAATATCTTCCAAAGCCAAACATGAAGTCTTCTAAAGTGTTAGAGAGAAAGTCTTCCGAAGCCAACTCTTGAAGAAAAAATTCTTCCAAAGACTTCTGATCACATGCTTTATCTGATGTACCTTTTCCATAAAGCTGGACCCATTTCTGCTGCAACTCTGATTAGACACCAACTTTACATAAGTTGATGAAAGGTCCATGCTTTTAGTAACTTTACATTAAGGTCTTGAGTCTGTAACTTTCTACTTTATGTACTTTATCCTTTTTGTAATACATTAGGATGTGAGCTATGACATGTCATAGTCACTAGTCAAAAGACAATCTGCCTTTTGACTCTACATTGATTTTGTTGTTATCTAGGTCATGTATCCAGCTGGCCTTCATAGTATGGTCGGCTGTAGGTTGTAGTATAAGTATCTCTGGTCCTTTGTATCTTAAACTATTGCTTTGTAAACACTTGTAAGGAACTAGACGCCAATATACATCATCCTTGAAAACTAACTACTTGTATTGTTCTTGTTCTGTCTCTTAAATACTTGTGTTTCTTAAGTTCTCACTAAAAACTGGTTTCTAGTTTCCCATTTGATCTGTTAAGAGTTATTGCACATTCTCATCTTTGTGTTATTATGTTGTAATTTAGTACCCTTAAACGGTCCTGCAATTGGTATCAGAGCTTTCCAGGCTCTTGATATAAGATCTCACCATCTTAACATCCTCACACACATAAAATACTTAACATCTCAAATGGCAGCTATCTCTAAAGTTGATGTGGAAACTAGAACCATGATAAAGTCCCCACTGATCATTCTTGATGACTTTGACACTTGGTGCCAAAGAATGGAAGGCTTTGTCAAGTCTCTAGACTCAAGAATGTTGGGGTCTGTTGTTTCTGGACCTTGCATACCAAGCACCTCTTCAGCTGTTGCTAGAGGTGATATGATCCTCAAGGTTGTGGCTGACTACTCAGATGAAGATAGAGAGAGAGTAGAAATTGATCATAAGCTATGATAGGCCTTTAGACTGCTCTTCCAAACTCTGTATAGAGGTTTCAAGAAATGCAAAATAGCTAAGTTGTTATGGGATGCATTGAAACTGATGTATGAGGGTTCCACTGAAGCCAAGAAGAACAAGAAGGATCTCCTGAAGCAGCAGTTTGAAAAATTCACCTTCAAAACAGGTGAGACCATGCCTCAACAAAACTTCAGGTATGTTGAGATTGTGGATACTCTAGTGGATGTTGGAGTAACTCTTGAAAACAAGGATATTGTAAGAAAATTCATTTCCTCTTCCTAGGCCATGGACACATTATTGTGTTGTTATCAAGAGGACTAAGAACCTTAAGGCTCTCACTTTGACAGAGTTGTATGGCATTCTCAGTGGATTCCAGATTGAGATGAACATGCATGGTTCATTTGGTAACTCCATCAATCATATGGGTTCAGCCCTTCATGTGACTAAAAGGGATATCATATAACCCTAACATCATCTTATATGCTACCCTAACAACTCACAAAAGGGTCCTTTCATCACCTTTCTGGAGACACTAAGGGAGAACTATACTCAAGGAATCCCATTCCAAGAGACAAGTTCTTCTCAAGCCTTTGTGTCTTCTGATGAAAGTTATGGTAACTTTCTCTTAACCCTTGAAGACCTGGACTGTATCCATCCAGATGATCTCGAGTATATGGAGATAGTCCACCAAATGGCTCTACTCACTCACAGAGCCAAGAAGTTTTACAAGAGGGCAGGAATGAAGTTTCCTAGCAATACAGCCAATGGAAAGTTTGGGTTGGATATAGGCAAAGTCAAGTGTTACAACTGTAACTTGATGGGCCACATTTTGCTAGGGAGTTCAAGGCACCAAGAACAAATGGTGGCCATGCACAATCCAGACCAAACTAAACTGATATAGCTACCAGAATGAGAAACCAAAATAGTAAGCTGCAGTTGTTATAGAAGAAGGAGGCTTTGACTGGAGCTTTCCGATAGAAGATGCATCTCCAAACCAAGCATTGATGGCTGACCATGATGAAGCCAAGGTATTGGAACATATATGTACTCTTTAATGTAATGCTAAAGTTAATAGATACAGGTCCTACAGCTTGGAGATAAGATTTGAACTTGAGTCCTTGAACATCTTAAAATCTGATTTTCAAAAAGGCTAAAAATGATTATAAGTCAAAGAGAGAGGACTTAGAGAAAACCATTTTAGTTCTAAAACATGAGCACACCAATTATAAGACTCAGATCAAGGATCTCATAACCAAGTTGACTGAATGCCAGGCTGAGCTTGTGATCAGCAAAACCAGGGCAGGAAATATGTTCTTGAATAAGAGATCTTCAAGAACATCATATCCTCATCCTTGCATGCAACAGTTTATTATCAAAACAAACAGGGACTGGGATCTAGTGAGATAGCTCCTCCACACATAATCTTTTCTATAAGATCACCTAGGTGTGGAACTTGTGAAGATGAACTTCCTCTCATAGACCCCTTGAATGAAGAGGATGAAGAAGTATAGTGAAGAATTTCTTATGAATAGTGAAAAAGAGGATTCTAAGAAGGGTCACTATCCTTCTGAGGAGAGCAAGAAGCCTGTGATGACCAAGTCTATGAGGAAGAACTTAATCAGAAAGAGCAAGAGAAAGGCTAAGAAGGCTCAAGAGAACAAGGCCACTTTTGACTTTAAGCAGAAACAAGTCCTTATCTCTACAGGGTTTGAAGTGGTTCAGATTGAAGACATCAACCTCAACTCTTCTACCAAAAGTTCTAGTTCATGTTCAAATCATCTTAGCATTAAGAAGAAGGCTGATCCATTATGTACCACTGCTACACAGCCTGAACCATCCAACTCCAAAAATAGTTCTCACCCTAAAAGGACTGTCTCAATATCTGCAAAGATGAAGGTGTAGAAGGGAAGTGATCAAAGTCGGCCTTGTTCTCAGAAGAAGGCACTTAGGAAGAAGAAGATGGAATGTGTTATGTGTGAGAGTACATCTCATCTTGCTAAGGATTGTCCATACAATCCAAGAGTTACTCTTCATGTGACCAAGAAAGAGACTTCCAAGAGCTCTAAGAAGAACTCAGTTTCGGAAGGAAAATTTGTTTCCTTCGAAAGCTCCAAAGTGAAGAAGAAGGCAAGTGGAAAATTGCCTTCAGAAAAAAATTTGGTCTCGGAAGAAAGGAATACTTCCGAAGCATTGAAGTCCGCTGCAGTGTTAGCAAGATCATCCAGAGCTCCAGTCATCAAAACATCCAAAGTCTCAAAAGCTTTTGAAGTGTTGATGGTCAAGTCCAAACTTCCAAAGGTGGTGTGGAAGTCAAAGAAAGACCAAGTGACTGAAATTTCTCCATCAGTAATAGCAAAAGATCCTCAAAGCAAAACTATTGGATCTATTATTGCTTCATTACCTTCTACTTCCTTTGATGAGCCCAAGACCAATAAGGATTGGGTTTCCAAATATAACTAATCATTTTCTTTATGTAGGAACAACTCAAGACAAACAAGAATGTCTGGATCATTGATAGTAGCTGTTCCAGGCACATGACAGGCAACAAGTAACTACTCTAAAATTTTGAAAGAATTGATAGAGGGCCAGTTGCTTTTGGATGAGATGAAGGTGGTACATTTCTGGAAGGGGCAAGGTTACAAATGGTAAGCTCAGCATTGAGAAGGTAAAATTTGTCAAGGAGCTTGGATACAATCTTGAGTGTATCTCAATTTTGTGATCAGAGTCATAACATGCTCTTTACTGAGCATGAGTGCATTGTTCTCAAGTCCAGGGTGGTCATTCCTCATGAGCATATCCTGCTCAGAGCCCCCAGGAGAGGGAACATGTACAAGATGGATTTGCAAGAAACATCTCCCTCAGGAGAACTTTCATGCTTTCTATCTAAAGTTAATGGTGATGAGTCTTTCCTCTGGCATAAAAGAATGTGCCATGTAAACTTTAAGAACATGAATAAATTTATTAAAAATGATTAGTAACTGGAATGCCAAAGAAAGAGTTTACAAGTGATGATCATTGTGTTGTATGCCTGAAAGGGAAGCAACACAAAGTATCTCACAAGCCTAAGGAAAGAAACTCCATCACTACACCCCTACACTTGTTACACATGGACCTCTTTGGCCCCACCAATGTAATGAGTCTAGGAATGACCTCTTATTGTTTGGTGATCACTGATGACTTTAGAAGATTTACTTGGGTCTTCTTCCTTAGAACTACAGATGAGACTCCTGAGATTCTAAAAAATTTCATCTTAAAGATTGAGAACAATGTGATCACAAGGTCAAAACCATAAGATGTGATCAAGGAACTGATTTTAAGAACCAAATCCTTGATACATTTTATGATGAAAAATGTATTACAAGACAATACGATGCTCTCAGGACTGCTTAGCTGCAAGAACCAAGATACCAATTGAAGCTGCAAGAACCAGGACACCAATTGAAGCTGTAAGAACCATGTTGTCTAACTCTAAGTTGCCCATCACCTTCTGGGCAGAGGCAGTCAACACTGGCTGCTATGTGCAAAACAAAGTTTTAGTGGTTAAGACTCATGGCAAGACTCCGTATGAACTTTGGCACAAAGAAAACCTTTCATTGGTTTTCTCAGGTCATTTGAATGTCCTTGTACCATCTTGAATACTAAAGATCAAATTGCCAAATTTGCTGAGAAATCAGATGATGGTAAAACACTTCATTGGATACTCTTCTCAAGCTAAGGCTTACAGAGTATACAATATCAGAATTAGAATTATTGAAGAGTTAGCCAATATGAGCTATGGCATGTCATAGTCACTAGTCAAAAGGCAATATGCCTTTTGACTCTATATTGATTTTATTGTTGTCTTGATCTGTATCTAGCTGGCCTTCAAAGTATGGCCGGTTGTAGGTTGTAGTATAAGTATCTCTGGTCCTTTGTATCTTAAACTATTTCTTTGAAAACATTTCTAAAGAACTAGAGAGCAATATACATCATCCTTGAAAACCAACTACTTGTATTGTTCTTGTTCTGTCTCTTAAACACTTGTGTTTCTTAGTTCTCACTAAAAACTGGTTTGTACATTCCTATTTGATCTATTAAGTGTTATTGTACACTTTCCTCTTTGTGTTGTTGTGTTGTAAATTAATACCCTTAAATGGTCCTGCACATACAACTAACATAACTATCTCTCTAAGATCATTTAAGGTATCTAAGAACACAAAACCCAAGCTGTAAATGTGATTTTAAAGGAGTGCATATACTAACTCAATAATAAACCACATAAGATAGATCACGCCTTGTTAAGGTAACGTCAATTAACCTTCCAACCGACTTTTGATACTCAGTTATATTTTCTAATACATTATCTCAAGATGAAGCAGTATGCTTACTATAAACTACAACTTTTTCAGGGAAATAGTAATTGGTGTGATCCTAACATTCCAAATTCAGACAACAGATCTAGACAATAAAATTATTTTGATAAAAATAATCTAGATCGATCTTGAAGTATCTAAAACCTAAGAAATATTAAGTAATCCAAGATCTTAAAAAAATGAATTTAAAAAGCACTTAACAGACTCAATTTCTTTTGTATCACTCATAATAATAACAATATCATCAAAGTTTAACAAAAGAGGAACAAGCACTTTGGAATCAGACTTAACAAAAAAGGATAATCAGTAACACTATGTACAAACCCAATTTCCAATAATATGAAACATAATTTTTCATAATATTTCCTTAGAGCTTGTTTTAAACCATATAAAAAGTTTACCATTTTAATAATTTTTATTTTGTTCGGAGAAAAATATCCTTCAGGCAACATCATATAGACTTTTTTGTTAGATTTCCATATAGAAAAGCATTGCTAACATCTAACTTATATATATTCTAACCTTTTCTAATAGCCAAATTAATTAGACATCAAATAGTGACCTTTTTTACAACAAGAGAAAAGTATTATCAAAATCTCTCCCCTCATGTTGACTATAACCCTTAGCAACTAGTATTGCCTTATACCTATAAATTTCACCATATTCATATTTAATTTTGTAAATCCATTTACATCCAATCGGTAACCTACCAGAAGGATATCAGCTAAGATCCAAGTATCATTTCTATTCCACACCTCCATTTCATTCATAACTATCACTCAATTTGGGTCTTTGACAACTTCTTTAAATGTTTATGGTTCAAAGCTCTTATCAAGTGTACTTATAAAGCAATACAAATTTATGTGATAACTTTGAATAGTTTACTACATTTTCTGTCTCATACATAACCTTCCATTCTATCATGTAATCAGTGTATTTTTTAAGCATTTATACTTTCTAATGGACTTTCTAGCGCTATATTGTCCACTAGAATCATGAGACTATCCCTAGATGAAGTATACTATTTCATTTTTGTACACAAGTAGGTTGGGCACAATTAGTGATGTTTGATGATCCACTAAGATTTGAAGTAGTTTCGGAAGAAGGACTTGAGTTAGTCAGATTCTTAGTGAATGGTCAGATGTCAACCAACAGCTCAATACTATTGTCGTCAAACTACATATCATTATTGTCAACCTCCTTCTCATCATCATAGGGCATACTTGAGTCATTCATAGAATCTTGGTAACCACGTTACTTTCCAAATAAAAAACATTTAAATGGTTTACTTTAGAAGAGTGTGAACGAGTTATGTGTTGAACTAGATCTAACAAGATTAATATATTCATAAAACTTTATAAGTTATAAGCTTTTCATTTAGTTTATCCAAGGAAAACATTTTTCCGCTTTACTTTAGAATTTAATATTAGTGTTTGATATAGTTGAAAACAAAACCAAAATTTCGAAGATGAATTAGAGAAGGTTTAATCCTGACCATGATGTCAGACAGTGACTTTTCTAAAAATACAGATAAAGAGGTCTATGATCATGGCAATTAATATGTAACATCCGGCTCATTTTCAAACTAAAAACCCTAACCCGAACCTGTTTGAGTCAATTTTGTAAATCAAATTCATTAGTTATTCATTTTATATATTTTTGTGTTCTAAAACCAATAAATGTGTGACTTAGTCAATTTAACTTAAACTCTATAATTTATAAAATAAAGTTTAAAAGGTTATTAACATTTATAAGATTTTAAATATCAATAAAAATAAATAATCACATGGCAAAGTTTGTTGAGTTACAAAGTTATATTGATTGTATAGAAAAATAGATGATTGAATCAAAATTAGGTTTTAATACATTTAGATTTTAAATTGTAATTATTTTATTAATTATTTATTTTATTTAAGTTTATATTTATTTCAAATTCCAATCATAACCACTTTTGAAGATTTGTACTCACCATTAACATCATTCATAACTTCTTGTTGGACCAAAAGAACCAATGAGCCTGATCGGAGAAACCTCTAAGTCCCACAGGACATCACAACAGCTGAAGAAGACCTGATCAGCTGTTCTACAAAGTCTGAAGAATACAACTGCTGAAGTACGTCTGAAGTACTGAAGACAAAGACTGAGACAACAGCTGAAGATCTAAAGTCTGAAGACTTCAACAGTATGAAGACAAAGACTGAAGATCAACAGCTGAAAGACAAAGTCTGATGTTCAAGTACTGAAGACATCAGCTGATGTAACAGCTGATGACAACAGCTGAAGAGGGCTTCTTCAGTTGTTGTGATGGTTTTTCTTCTTCAGTAGTTTTCTTTTCCTTTCAGTAGTTTGTTTACTTTTCTTTTCAGTACTTGTAAACAACTGAAGAGGTTGTTCTTCAGTTGTTGTAGTATCAGTAGTTTTATGTTTTTCAGTAGTTGTAAATAAGATGTTTAACACTTAGGAACATTTGTAAGAAGATGTCAGTTGTTGACATCTTCAGTAGTTGTTAAACATCAGTAGTTATCAAACGGTTACATGTCACTTTCAAGTGACATCAGCCTACGTCACTCTTTCCTTATATAAGGAAGGATGACTCACTGTAATCGGGCCTTGAGGCCGACAATCTTAATGCAATATTCCTTTTGTCGGATATTTCTCTCTCTATAACAAAATTCTTTTATCGTTTTATTTCGAATGTTCTTGTTTGAATTTGTCTAATTCTGAGCTATTCCGCTGCTATATCTGTTCAATCGATTAAACCAAGAGGCTGAGATCCTAACAAATGGATCAGAGCAGGTTAATCATTGATCGATCTAACAATGATCATTGAAATGTTCAATCGCTCTAAGTTTAATTGAATTAGCAAATTCGCAAGGATCTGTTATAGAGATTGAGAGTGTATCGCTTCTGGCGTTTTATTTGAGTTCTGTGTGGTTTTGAGCTAAATTTATTGTGATTTTACTTGAATCTGTCTGATTTCCATAATGACTACTTCTTCGAATGATCCTTTCAATACTGGATCCTCTACCAAGCCTCCGATCTTGGTGAGGAATGAGGTATACATTTGGCAGAGAAGATTGCTCCATCACCTGTCTGTCATAGCTCAGGTTGTTGGACATCTGTGGTACATGGACCACATAAGCCAATGGTGGAATGATCCGGAAACAAACCAGTTGGTTCCAAAGAAGAAGGAGCAATACTCCGATGAGGACAAGAAGTTGTTTGAAATCGATGCAAAAGCCCGGAATTTTGGCTATGGCTATTCCTAATGAGATTTACTCTGGGCTTCTGCATTGTGAGTCTGCTCATGACCTCTGAAATGCCATCAAAGAACAATTTGGTGGTACTGATGAGGTTTTAGCAAACAACAGGGAAATCCTCGCCCAACAATATGAGACTTTCTCTCATAGAAAGGGTGAGACTCGACTCAACAATTAGCGGTTTTCATGTTTAATCTCTGAATTGAAAATGGTTAAACATGAATATACCAGGAGTCAGATGAACCATAGATTCTAAGATCACTGCCTGAGAGATGGAACACATATACCATTGTTCTACGCTCAAATGCTGATGTTGATCGCTTATCTCTCACCCAACTTCATGGGAAACTGCTTACATTCGAGAGAGAGATAGAGCAGAGAAGAAAAGGAAATTGATTCATCTGGCAAGCTACTGAGGATTTTGTCCAAGGGAACACTACCTGATTGGACATCAAGAGTCAGAATATGCGTCATCTGAAAGCCAGTATGATGAGCATATTGATTTCTCTACAAACACTTCTGAGCCTGCCTTTGTGAGTGTTGATAGTCATTCTGTTGGTAGTAATAGTGACAATCTATGTTTCATCATGGATGATCTCAAGGGGATTGCTGATGATGACTTAGAAGAGATGGATATTTGAGCCAAATGGCCTTGATAAATATCAGATCTCAGAAGTTCTACAAAAGAACTGGAAGGAAATTCCCAGGACTCTCTGGCAAAACCAAGTTGGTTTTGACAAGAGTAAGTTGAAGTGCCATAAATGCCACAGCTTGGGCACTTTGCAAGAGAATGTAGATCATCTGGATCTAACTCTCCTGCACCTTTTGTGACTTTCCCTGGCAATAGTCAACAAAACAGAGGGCAAACAACCTGTCAATTCTGGTTATCATCATCAACCACAATCTTCTGCATATTTTGTTCCGCAGGGGCCAATGCCATATCCATACCCCTGCTATTACATGCCACAACCAGGCCAGGTTCAAGCACCCACTGCTCAGCAACCACATGCACTCCCTGAGCCTCAACCATCCCAATCTCATCAACCTAATCAACCTCAACAACACAGCTTCTTCACACCAGGAGTTGTTGACTGGAGCAATTTACCAGATGATGTGTCTGGTAATGAACAACTGTTCTCAGGTGCTGGTCAACATGGTGGTGAGCATCCTTTTGGAAATCTAGCTCTCATGGCTTGGAATCTCTGATGGATCATCTCAAGTACCTCTTCAACAAAGGTATCACAGGTATCCTCTGAGGCTAAGGCCAAATTATGTTCTGAAACTTGCATAGCAGCATTTGCCTCTATTAGAGAAGCAAATGTGGCTTTAATCAATAAAAATGTAGAGCTAGAACAAATAATTCAAAAAAATAAAGCTGAGTTTGAGTCTGTGCTAAAAGAGAAAACTGATGAGATTTACAAATTAAAATGCCAATTTCTGATGATAAGGCTAGGGAGGATGTACTCTTAGAGAAGTACAAAGACCTCAAAGATACTTGCTGTCACCAGGTAGAGTGTGATTGATGGGTACAATCTTGCAAGGGCTTTGAAATGCTTCTTAGTAAGCAAACGGCTTCCAATGTGAAGTTGGAATTGGTTATAATCCACTGCTCCTCCTACAGTTTTGCTTCAAGAGCAGGAGCAGAATAAAGATGGAGAAAGTAATGACCAATCCACCTCATCATGTGATTCACTACTTGATAAAGCACCATCAGTAGTTGAAGTCAGTAGTAATCCCTCTGTGAACCTATCAGCTGATATTGATGGTTCAACTGCTGACACTCACATGATCAATGAGTTGATCAACCCAAGTGTTATCCCTAGAAGTACTAAGGGTACTGGAGAGCAGGGGATAACATCTGAAGTTCAAATCCTAATGACTGACAGCACTGAAGAGAAGAAAATGTCAGTAGGAAGGATTGAAGCCTACTAAGGAAGTTGACAAGAAGGCAAAAAGTGCTTCTAAACTGCTGAAGAGCAAGTCTTCAGTAGTTTCATCTTCTTTAGTTGATGATCAACAGAAGATGAAGAAGAAACCATGTGAAATATGTGGTCTATTCAATCATCTCACAGATGATTGTTGGTACAAAAAGGGATCCAAACTCAAACAAAAGGAGAAAATTAAAGAAAAAATGGCTAAAATGAAAATGAGTTTGAGTCCAAGTTTGTACCAGCAGCATCAAATCCTGTTACTCCTATGTCCAAAAAGAAATCTAAAAGGGAAGGAGTGCAACAGGCAATAGCTGAGGTTGCAAAAGAAGATGGTGCAACACAAGAACTCATCATCAAACACCAATACCAAAGTGTCTGAAGAGCTGAAAGCTCTCCCAGAATAGACACAGCTGGTAATGATGGTTCAACATCTGTTGGGAAGAGTTAACCAACTTGATGGCCCTGTGTTGAAACCCCAGAAAAGGAGATCCAAGCCAAAGGATTCCTCTTCTACACCATCTCCTTCACCTCAAGCTATTGTGCCCAATAAAACTGTTAGTACCATCTGTTGATGAGACCAGGCCCAAAACCAAAAAGGTTTGTGTCTCCAAAACTAACTGATTGTTTATTTATGCAGGTCTCTCAACATGCAAAGTAGCATCTGGTATGTAGACAGTGGGGGATCTATGCATATGATGGGAACAACCCACCTTAATGACTACTCTCCAGGAAGGAAGGTTTTGTTCCTTTGGCAATGATGCAAGAGGTTACATCATCGGGAAGGGCTTTGTTTCCAATGGGGAAATAAGGTTTGATGATGTCAACCATGTGGAAAATCTCAAGTATAACCTCTTGAGTGTCAGTCAATTGTGTGACAAAGGCCATGTTGCTTTTTCACAAGCCAGAACTGCAGGATTCTGTCATCCAAAGTTCTGAGTTTGATTGACAAGGTATTGGATGCTCACACTCTCCTGAAGGCCAACAGGACAGGAAGAGTGTATGCCTTAGATCTTTCCAAGAAAATTGATCTCAAAGGCCATCCTTGCCTATTTTCCAAGGCTCTCCTCAAGAATCTAATCTATGGCATAGAAGGCGGGGACATGTTAACTTCAAGAACATGAATCAACTGATACACCATAGTTTAGTAAGGGGATTGCCTATGAAGGAGTTCAAGTGTGGAAACAACTGCACTGCTTGTTTGAAAGGAAAACAGCACAAGGTTTCATTTCCACCTATTGAAGAACCAAAGTCCACTGCCTGCTTACAACTTCTTCACATGGATCTCTTTGGTCCTGTGAGAGTGATGAGCATGGCACAGAAGAAATACTGTTGGTAATTGTGGATGATTACTCCAGATTTGTATGGACTTTCTTTCTACATTCAAAGGATGAAGCTGCACAGAAGATCATAACTTTGTGTTGTATGCTGAGAAGCAGTATTCCCTCTCAGTCAAGTGTATTAGAAGTGACAATGGAACAGAATTCAGGAACATACACTTGATGAGTTCTACCTTTCCAAGGGAATAAAGAGACAGTTTAGTATTCCAAGAACTCCTGAACAGAATGGAGTTGTGGAGAGAAAGAACAGGACCCTCATTGAAGCTGCAAGGTCTATGTTGGCTGATTCTGGACTGCCATTGACCTTTTGGGCTGAAGCTGTCAACACAGCATGCTATGTGCAGAATAGAGTGCTAATAAATCAGAGGTTGATGAAGACTCCATATGAAGTTCTACATCATTTGGCCCCTCTCATTTCATTCTTTAGAGCATTTGGGTGTCCCTGTTTCATTCTCAACACAAAGGATCAGCTCCAGAAATTTGATCCTAAGGTGGATGCAGGGTACTTTGTTGGTTATTCATCAACTTGCAAGGCATACAGAGTCTTCAACTGCAGAACAAAGATGGTTGAAGAGACTCTACATGTCAAGTTCAATGAATCTCCAAAGGATAAGATTCCACAAAGCCCTGTGGAGCTCTTTGATTTGGACATACTGCAATATGTTCCTTATCAATCTCCTGCTGTTGCTCCTGTCAACAGTCACCACCACTGGTGTTACTACTGAAGATGATGATGATAGTAGTAATCACCTCTTCAGGTTTAGTGACCAAATGCCTGAGTCCTCTAAACCTGATGCTCCTGTAGCTCCAGCAGCACCATCCACAACAAATGCTGATGAGATTTCTGCATCCTCAACTTCATTTGAGTTGCCACCATCTTCATGGTTTCAAGAATCTGCATCAACATTTGCTGTGCTGAAGATCCTACAAACACTTGCACAGATTTGATGTTTACCAAGAGCTGAAAAATCACCCAATGTCTCAAATCCTTGTGATATCAATGCTGGGTTTCAACCAGAAGCCAGTTGTCCAATTTCTGCTTCTATGCTCTCTTCATCAGTTAGCTAGAGCCGAAGAACTATCATGTAGCTTTGAGAGACAATGGATGGGTTGAAGCCATGCAGCTTGAGCTTTCAGTTCAAGAAACAGCAAGTGTGGGAGCTTGTTCCTCTACCCCAGGTAAGTGTGCAATAGGCACTAAATGGGGTTTAGGATAAAACTGATGAAAATGGGTTAATTGTTAAGAACAAGGCCAGACTGGTTGTGCAGGGGTTTGCACAAGAAGAAGGTATTGATTATGATGAAACCTTTGCCCTGTAGCCAGACTGGAGGCAATTAGATTGTTTTTAGCCTATGCTGCACTCCACAATCTTAAAGTTTTTCAAATGGATGTCAAAAGTGCCTTTCTATATGGTACATAAAAGAAGAAGTTTATGGTGTCAACCACCAGGCTTTGAGGATAATAAGCACCCAGAATGGGTATATAAGCTTGATAAAGCTCTTTATGGGTTGAAACAAGCACCTAGAGCCTGGTATGAGACCTTATCAAACTTCTTCTACAGAATAATTTCACTAGAGGCTCCATAGATAAAACTTATTTATTAAGAAGGTGGATCAGCATAAGCTACTTGTTCAAATTTATGTTGATGATATTATATTGCATCCTCTGATTCCCAATTGTGTGAGGATTTCCAAACCTTAATGCAACAGAAGTTTGAAATGAGTGCAATGGGAGAATTACAGTTTTTCTAGGTTTGCAAATCAACAAAAAGCTGATGGAATTTCATTCATCAGTCTAAATACACAAAAGATCTTTTGAATAAGTTTGATTTACAAAACTGTAAACCCTGTTCTACTCCCATGTGCAACACCACACAATTGGATGTTGATCAGAAAGGTAAAGGTGTTGATGAAACCCTTTACAGATGTATGATTGGTCCTTGATGTATTTAACAGCTTCTAGACCAGATATTATGCTTGCTACATGTGTCTGTGCTAGATTTCAGGCTGCACCTAAGGAGTCTCATCTGATTGCAGTCAAGAGGATCTTTAGATATCTGCAAGGTACACAATCTCTAGGCTTATGGTATTCCACTGGACATTCTTGTAAATTAGTTGCTTTCTCTGATAGTGACTATGCAGGGTGTAAGTTGACCAGGAAATCAACTTCTGGTGGATGCCAATTCCTAGGCAACTGTTTGATTCTTGGCAGAGTAAGAAACAAACATCTGTTGCTACATCCACTGCTGAAGCCGAGTACATTGCTGCTGCAAGTTGTACATCCCAAATACTCTGGCTTCAGAATCAACTTTTGGATTATGGCATTACAGAGACTAACACTCCATTATTAATGGATAGTGCTTCAGCTCTTTGCATTGTCAAAAATCCTGTCCAGCACTCTAGGACCAAACATATAGAAATAGACATCATTTTATACGAGATTGTTTTGAAAAGGTCTAATTAATCCTATGTTGTGCCCAGTGCTGATGAGCTTGCAGACATTTTACTAAGCCTTTGGATAGTTCAACTTTCCACAACCTGGTGTTAAGGCTTGGTATGCTGCAGCTAGAATAAGTGACAACTACTGATGATCTCAGTAATTACTAATGATCATTGGTAACCATGTCACATATAAGTACTGATGAGTTATTTTACCCTCAGTAGTTTTTATAACTACTGAAGGCTAAATGCTTTAAGTACTGTACTTTATCTGTTCTAAACTACTGATGTAGTTACAACTACTGAAATCAGTAGAAACAGATAAGTACTGATGTCCTATGAAACAACTGAAAACAACAAAAGGCTGATGATAAGTGTTGAGGATAGTATGAAACAGCTGAAAGACTATGAATTGACGACTATACTGATGAGTACTCTCTCTTCAGTAGTTCACAAACTGCTGTTCTTCATAAACAACTGAAGCAATACCATGTCTTCAGTAGTTTCACAACTACTGATGACTAACACCAAGTCTTCAGTTGTTTACAACAACTGATGGCAAAACCACGGTCTTCAGTAGTTTCACAACTACTGATGGCTAATACCAAGTCCTCAGTTGTTTAACATCTGAAGTCTAACTTGTCTTCAGTAGTTTTTAAAACTACTGATGCCTAAATCAGAGACTTCAGTTGTTTCAACGTCTGATTGTAAACACCATGTCTTCAGTTGTTTTATAACTGTGACCCACACCATACCATCAGTCGTTTCAACCTCTGAAAGTTAATACCACGTCATCAGTAGTTTCAAATACTGCTGACTAACACCAACAAAACCTTCAGTCGTTTCATAACCCGTACCCTATATATACCTGATCCCTCTTTCAGAGTTTTTCATTCTTTCACGACCTAAAATTTCAAAAGCTCTGAAAACCTTTCACCTTCATTAATGGCGACCATGCAACTCAAGCCTCGACATAACTGTGTCGCGTACCTCACAAATCGCCTTCTGGACCAAATTTGATAATGCTCTAGATCTTATGGTCCAATCCCCACTGAAAACGGCTTTCCTCTTAAATCCAATCATTTATGCCGATTCGCTACATCAGTTTTGGACGAATGCGACCGTTAATGGAGAATCTATCCATTCGTCCATCAACTTCATAAGGTGGTCATCTCTACTGCTACCATCCGCCAGATTTACTGTTAGCTGATGCTGCCTACCTGTTGGATATCCTAAGCGCCAACTTGATCTTTCATTTGGACAACATGGATATCAGGGTGATCTTAGTGCTTCAACAATCCTGAAGAAACATTTTCCAGATGCTGAACGATTAATTTCATATGGTAAATGTTTGCCTGGCCCCGAAGACCTCTTCTTGGGATCAACTGTCTTCCAGATGGCAACAGGTACTGTTCTCTATCCTTGAACAAGAACCATTAAACTTTTCTGAAATAATTTTCTTGAAATCAAGGATATGGCCACAAAACCACTTTCTAAACGTTGGATACTATATCCTCGGTTTATAATGGCCATAATAGAGAATCAGCTTTCTGCTGAGGGACTAGTTGGTCTGGGAGTCCCTGCTTTGGCTGTATTGCCGGAGGTATACTCCCGACACAACACTGACCAAACTCTCAAACAGGCTGCCAAGCTGCGCAAACCACGCAGCTGGAACCCACAGCCTCCACTTCCACATCCAAAGTCCCCTCCAAACCCACAAAGAAGAAGCCTAAGAAAGCTACTCAGGGAATTGAGTCCCCTGTGGATGCTCCTGCTGCACCAACGCAGGTTATCTCTGCTGGAAATAACCCCCAGTAGAGACTATGACTCCACCAACTGAAGCCGCTCAGGTTTCCTCTCAAAAGGAACCTGAAGCAACCACTCAAAGGGAAGCCACACTGCTGGGATCCCCTCACTTGAGGGGTTACCATTGAAGAGCACCACTTGTCCCGGGTGCACACTGCTCCACACCCTCTCCTGATGCAACCGCCCCTCAAAGCCCTACTATCATTGTTGCAAAAGTGCTGACGCAGCTGCATTCCTCACCTCCCACCCAGACACCAATTACTACTGGGATAACCTCACACCTGAGGGGGAGGATCACAATGCTTCTGTCAACCCACAGCACAGGGGTTATCATGTTCCATCTTCTAGTGTAGATAAGGAGGTGCGAACTTCTGGTGAGGCTGCCACTGTCTCTGACTCAGCAAATGACCAGGGTGCAGTTGGTAACATCTCTAAGACCTCACCAGTGGCAACAGCTGATGAAGGACATAGTCCTGAGGCTGGAAGTCCCCAGAACAGAGAACAAGGGGCACATGCTATAATTGATCTACACTCAAGGCATGTTCATCCTGACTCTGTCAGGAGGTCAGGTGATTCAGTATCAACTGATGATGATGAGCCTGCTTCTATGATGTAGTTGCTCAAAACACCATTCTAGAGGATGAGGTTAGCAGACTCAAAGAGCTGCTGGCCAAGATGTCTCAGGATGCAAGTCCATCTGCCACCACAATACACCACAGATGGCACCTTCTTCTGAAGGTCCCCTACACACTGAGCCAATATATACTTCCAAGCCACCAGCTTCTGCTTTCGGCACTGATTCTCAGGAACAGAACCATCCTGATCAATCAGTTGCTAACCTTCAAAAATCCCTACCTCTCATCACTCCCATGATCACAGATATAGTGATCAAAGCCATTGATGAGAGGCTTCCTACAATAATACAACCCTGGTGGAGGAGTTGGTGACTAAATCCCTTCTACTGCTCAAACCCTTGCACCCAATGCAACCAAAAAGGGGGAGAGTCAGTCAGTTAAAGGAAAAAGGAAGAGGATAGATGGGGAGAAGGAGAAAGAATCTGAGTTGTAAATGAGAGGAGAAGGAGAGTGTGAAGGGAGCTGAAGTGAATGAAAGTCAAAAAGACTTTCATGTCACATATCAAAAGAGGAAAGGAGAGTCTGAGAAGGAGAGGAGCTGAATGATATGGTGAAAGAAGCTGACGCCAACCATAACCGTTCAATGGATAAAATCATTGAGCAGTTATATAGGCAGGGTTGACATCAAACAACTAGACTCCGAGATCAGAAGGTTGGAAAAGAGGAGATCAACTCAAGATGGGCTAGCTATGATGCCTTAGAAAGAGAAAGGCTGGAGATAATGATCAGATTTATAGCCAAATACTTGGGAAGATCTCTGATTGAAATAAGGGCCTGGACCAGGGACAACATCTTGGCAATAACCACAAGATTTGTTCGTCTGAAGCATACTCCAAAGGTTTAGTGATTGAGGCATGAATGAAGCTGGGGTTGGGAATCGAAAAGAACTGACAAAATTTACCAAAGCCTCCCTTACAGCCAAAATGCTAAAACAGTCTGAAAAGCCTCAATCCTCAAAATCACTATCTCCACAACCCACTAAAACAACCCCTTTACCCTCTAAACCAACCATCCAACCCACAAAACCCAATCCTTTACCTCAAAACCCACTGCCAGTGATGTACCTAGGCAAAAGAAAAGAAAGGTACTGAGGCCTGATGAAGATGAAGAGGAGGATGAAGACAGACTGCCACTCTCTGCAGTTATTACTTTGCCTAAGGCTAAACCAATGTCCATCACTCCTGCTTCTCAAATGCATGATGTAATGATAAAGATTGAAGAGGAACAGATGCAAAAGACATGATGAGGAAATGCTGAAAAGCATTGACAAAGCATATGCCACATCCTCTTCAATGATTAGCATGAAGAAGAAAGAAGTATAAGATTGTACACCTTGCTAATACCTTTCAATACCAAAGGGAAAGAGTAAGGATATGGCCTGATCCTAGGGTGGCACATCGGATTGTCAAGAAAGAAATTCCTTCAAAATACAAGGGCCAAGTGAAGAGAGTTGTCGACGAAGACATCACTGTGGTTCTTGTAGTGTCCCCTTGGAAATTGTGAAGAGTTCAAGAAAGCCTATGAAGCCAAACAACCACCTCAAAAGATGTTGGAGAACAAAATCATAAAGAAGGGATGGTTTACAAAAGACTTGAAAACTTCAAACAAGAAGAGCTCAACTGCTTTGAAGGGACTCATCCAGAGAGTTTGCTTATAGACAAATAACCACGGTTGAGCTCAAGAATGGAAAACAGGCCAAGTACATATCTGAAGTGTATGGCCGAGAAGGATTATTTGATGGTGTGCCGAGGTGCTGACAATGGATGAGCAGATCATGTTTCTGAGGGCTTACACCAGGGAATCATATAGGCTGATACACGGGAAGTAGATCTCATGGTTGGGGTAACAGCTCGGTGTCCAAGTCCCCAATACAGAGCTCCCAACCATATCATGCCAAACAGATCATCAGAGACTTCTTCCCAGGCCGGTGCTGAAAAAGGGTCACTTCTCATCTGATCAAGAGGATAAAAAGACCAATCTATCTGCCAAAATAAGTGGGACTCGTCAATAACTTAGAGGTTTTGGCTGCATTGGTTCAGGGGGAGTTTGTTGGACCAAAAGAACCAATGAGCCTGATCAGAGAAACCTCTAAGTCCCACAGGACATCACAACAGCTGAAGAAGACCTGATCAGCTGTTCTACAAAGTCTGAAGAATACAACTGCTGAAGTACGTCTGAAGTACTGAAGACAAAGACTGAGACAACAGCTGAAGATCTAAAGTCTGAAGACTTCAACAAGTACTGAAGACAAAGACTGAAGATCAACAGCTGAAAGACAAAGTCTGATGTTAAAGTACTGAAGACATCAACTGATGTTAACAGCTGATGACAACAGCTGAAGAGGGCTTCTTCAGTTGTTGTGATGGTTTTTCTTCTTCAGTAGTTTTCTTTTCCTTTCAGTTTTGTTTACTTTTCTTTTCAGTACTTGTAAACAACTGAAGAGGTTGTTCTTCAGTTGTTGTAGTATCAGTAGTTTTATGTTTTTAGTAGTTGTAAATAAGATGTTTAACATAGGAACATTTGTAAGAAGATGTCAGTTGTTGACATCTTTAGTAGTTGTTAAAATCAGTAGTTATCAAACGGTACATGTCACTTTCAAGTGACATCAGCTACGTCACTCTTTCCTTTATAAGGAAGGATGACTCACCTGTAATCGGGCCTTTGAGGCCGACAATCTTAATGCAATATTCTTTTGTCGGATATTTCTCTCTCTATAACAAAATTCTTTTATCGTTTTATTTCGAATGTTCTTGTTTGAATTTGTCTAATTCTGAGTTATTCCGCTGCTATATCTGTTCAATCAATTAAACCAAGAGGCTGAGATCCTAACATCCTCCTAGTCTCAACTATAAAAACAAGCTTTAGGTCTCAGTTTTCATTTGTCATTCACAAAAATCTCATTCACAAAAAATCTCATTCATATATATTTCTTTTATCCTTTGGTTTTGATCAATTTCAAAAATTTTCTTTTATAAGTAATTTCAAGAAGTTTGTAATACTAAGGTAACCTCACATTGCTTTTATATTATGCAATTCAATATTGTTTCAATCATCCTAACATCCAATTGTTCTAATGATTTTATGTTCTATTTTTAGTCTTTCTTCTACTAAATATCTTTTAATTTTAACATTATCATTTGATTATTAACCTTCTAACATTCACTAAATAAAAATCACAAACATTCCTAAATCAAGCTAACAACATGCTAACATAAACAAATAATTTCGCTTCCATATGGACGGCTCTGCTGCCGCATTCGGTTATTCCACAAGATTATTTCTCTAAATGATGGCTATTCCAAAGTCTTTAAATATTTTTATAACTCAAATAAAGTCTAATATACCATATAGCGACATAATAAATTTGCTCTAACCCGTTTCATGCTTTAACAATTTTAAAAATGCACATAAGTGCCTTGCTATAATTTTGACAGAATATAGTCTAACTTCAACTAAACATAACTTGATCATAACAAACTAAATCTTAGTAAAATCATACTAAAATACTAAGTTCATCAAATTAACGTTTTAACGATAGTTTATACGTCTTCAAACTCAACCGGACGACACAACAATAGGTTTCACTAGATAAGTGCGCATTTCAGCACCTTCTCTCTTGTGCTGCTATTTTGACCTATTTACAGGTTTTTTCATAAAATATTTCTAAAAAAAAGTTGTCTGGAAGACTCTGAAATAGTTAACTATAAATTTTCATAATTTTATGAAATCATTTGTTATTTTTAAAACCTGTTTAAACACGTACCAAACATTCTGTCCCGAATCTAAAATTGGTGCAATAATCATTTTCAATCTACCTTTCGTTTTTTGGCATTCTATAAAAGTCCAATCTTCTTATAATGAATTCTAACCTCAAGTTATTGCTTATTTTTATCCTTTAGGACATCACCTTTAACTTTTGAACAGGCAAACTTTCTTATGAACCCTACAACCATCGTTATACAATGTGAGTATTCATTGCCTATTTTTTGTGTTTTATATTTTAGGGAAATCATGTGATTCTTATATTCAATCATTGTTATTCATTGTTATTCTATTTCATTCCTAATATAATTAAAGACATGATAGGTTATTACTTGTAATTATGTGTAAATAGTTGGATAAACTAGATGAGAACACAATCATTAATTCATGCAACCACGGTAACAATAATAGATCTGTTGTTTTGACAAACCCACCCCATTTGCTTACTCGTGTGGTGATCGGAACCATAATCATTCATTCTATAACGCTTCGTTTACGGACCGAGTAAATTCAATCATTAGGTTTGATTGTGTTAGTTTGTCTTTTTTGTTACACTATTGCATTATAAGTCTTGACATTGCCATGTGAATTGAATTGTGTTCAATGTGTTTAATCAATCTATATATGTATTCAAACCTGTGATTACTCACCGGCTAATTCGTTAGCCGAACCGTTACTTTTTTACATGATTTCAGGAATGACAATCAGTGGACTTCTAAATGCACACTTAGAATCTAGACTTTGTCAATGTTAAAGACACATTTCGTTATGTTATTATATGATTATAATGTATTGATTGATTAGTGTTATTCAATGAAAATAGTATTTAATATTATTTGAACGTATTTACTACCATGTGCTATGAGCAATTGATTCACATTCGTCCGTCCCGATGATTCCACCGTCGGGCGGGGTGTGACATAATACACTTTCTGACTACATATAAAGAGGAATGCCCCAACAACAAGGATATGGAAACATTTAACAGTTGTTTATGTTTGTGTTCCATAACTCTGTTTTGCTTTGGAGTGTAGGTGAAGATATCTCATGAAGAATCTCGTTTTTGTTTAGAAAATTACTAAAGTTATTATTTTATAATTTTTGTCCTATTCTCGCTTCTGAAAACTTTAATAGTTTTACTAAAATTAGTCTTAATCAAACTAAGGAAAAGTTTTACATTGCACAAAATTTCATCTTTAGATCTTAAAATGAAAACCAAACAGATCTAGAAAAGTCACCCACAATAGTCAAAAGAATACTTGTAACCTTCTCTACTAGTTACCTTGTGTCGACCTCATAAGTCTAAATGAATCTGTTAGTTCTCTAGAAGATTAACATGTTGTCTTTATGTGTCTTTTTACTATTTGTAATAGTATAGGGACTAGTTTGTAATTTTGTTAGTTCCTTTTGTTTCATTATAAATAGCTTAGAGTTGTAGCAGTTAGTAGAGACAAAAACTGCTTACTTACTTTGTAATTGTCTTTGCTTGATATTAATGAAACTGTGAATTTTGTTGATATCTTGCTTGATTTGATTACCTTGTTTGTATTTCTTTGAATTGTGTTCATACATCATCACAGATTGATACATTTGATCCTATCAAATGGTATCAGAGCTGTTGGTTAAGTGATTTTTTGAGTTCTGTCGAACTGTCAAACCCAAAACTCACTGAATCTGTGATTAATAGACAATTCAATTGAAATTTTATGGATTTCAGATGTGTTTCATCATCACAAACATGTTTTAAATCATAATTAGCAGTTAAATTCATCAAATTCGAGATAATTTGTTGAATTTGTGTTCAAAAAGCTCACTATTTTTTGGACTGAAAATCACAAAATTGATTGATTTGTTGTTGATATTGAAAGAAATTGATGTTAGAAGAATGATTATCGGTATAAAACACGTCTAATTGGAAAGTTTCAATCCAATTCATCAACTTTTGAAGAATTTCAGAAGATTTGAGTTAGTTACATTCATACGAACATGATGAATGTGGCGTATTAGGATTGAAGTTTGCTGAAAAATTGTCTAAGTGTTAGGCGTTTGACTACTGTATAGTCGCATTAACACTGTTTGGACGTTTTCAGTTCAGATGTTTGACTACTGTTGAAGAATATAAGTCCAGACGTATCATCTCTATTGACGCGTATTAGAACTGTTTAGATGTTTGACAACTATTAAGGCGCATTACAACTGTTCAGGCGTTTTACTACTATTCAGACGCATCAACTTAGGCGTTTTGGAAAATTTTTCTAAGGCAGTCCCTTAGACGTCTCTTAACCTAGGCGCATTAACTGTTTGGGTGTTTGATTACTGTTTAGGCGCATCACCCTTGATACTTAGAAGTTTTTTTTAGAAAAATTTTCGAAAACTTTTTCATTTCTTTTCTTAATTCAAAATCTAAGAAAAACAACAAAAATATAAGAATGGTGAAATCAGAAGATTCTGAAAATAGAGTTCCAAAACTTAAAAATAGAGCTGATTTCAAAATTGGTCTCTTAGGTTATAACATCATTTAAATTCCATTGACACTGATCTTTGGAAATCTATAAAGAAAGGACCATACATTCCTATAATCACTAATGGGCCTGACAGAGAGTTTGCTTATACTAAAGATTCTCAAGAACCCTATCCTGAAGATGGTTTTCAAGGAGATGATTTGAGAAGAGTACAGGATGATATCAAAGCATATTCCTTGATGTGTAAAGGACTACCTCTGGAAGTTCTTGCAAGGCTTGATGGATATCAAACTGGATACAAAATGTATAAAGCCTTAAAGACCATTTGTGAAGGAGGCAAGGAGATTCAAAATCTCAAGAAACAAAAGTTGAAAAGGCAATTAGAATTGTTTCAACATTTTTCTGGAGAAACCATGTTGAACCCTTGAAAGGATCATAGATGCTAACTCAATTGGTGATTTGATGATTGCTCTGCTGAAATCCCTTAAGTCCAAGAGAAATGCGGATGAACTTCTGCTAAGGAAAAGAACAAGTGTTGTCTTCCGCATTTGTCAATGCGGAAGACATAATGCTAATGCGGACAACTATTTACTCTTCTGCATTGACTATTGCGGAAGACTAAAAGTTAATGCGGACAAGACTTTGCTCATCCGCATTAGACAAATGCGGATGACCGAACAAATGCGCATAATTATTTGTTCATATGCATTAACCAATGCGGATGCCCAACATAATAATGCGGATAATCAAGTGAAGAAATGCTGATCAAGTTAACTCATCCGCATTTGTCAATGCGGATGAACCAGCAAAGATGCGGATGAAGACTTAGACTAGTTCTGATGTAATAGGTTAGGGGTAGCTTAGTCATTTAGTAAAAGGCATCTTATCTGCCTAAAATAGAATAGATACCTCGTACATGAGGCGACGGCTAATAGAGAGAGAATCTTTGTTGTAATTATTCTCTGTAATTTATCAACTTTCTTATATACAATACAAAAACATTTATGAGTAATTTTCTTGCATTGAATGTTCTTTGATTGTTTGTTTCCGCCATTCAATCACTGACTTGATTACCATATTCAATTCACAGTAAGAATCTCACTCTTATTCAACCCCAGTCAATTGGTATCAGAGCTTTGGCTCTCGATTCTCTTTTAGATCTGCGCAAGAACTGAATAGAATTCGATTGATCTGGTAATCGAGTTGCTAGTAGAGTATATCATATTCTCTACTTAGTAAACAACAAAAACTACTCTTGTCGACACATACTCACCAAAATACTCACAACAACAAGAAATTCAAATACCATCACAGATCTGGTTCTGAAATCCATTTGAACTATTTGGACTAGTTGGACTAATCAATCCTAAAAATCATCTAAATCTATATTATACCAATTAAACACATAGTTAAAATGGATTCTAACAACTACTCAGAACTTCGTCATACACCTAAACCTCCAATTCTTAAACATAAATCTGAGTTTAAATATTGGAAAATCAGGTTTAGGAATTACATCACAGGTGTAGATCCTGATTTCTGGATATCAATATGCAAGGGGCCACACATCCCTGTCACTCTGTCTGCAGATCAAGCTGCAATATACAAAACTGCTAGAATACCTATTGAAGATCTGACCTTAGATGAAGAAGGCTACAAGAAAATCAAGATAGACCTCAAATCATACTCAATTCTGACTCAAGCAATCAAGATGGATGTGCTGAAATGATTGGAGAAGTATGGAACTGCAAAGGTTGTGTGGGATGCACTCAAAATCATGTGTGAAGGAAGCAGTGAGGTGGCTAAAATCAACAAAGACAAGCTTGTTAATCAATATGAAACATTCCACCACACCAAAGGAGAATCAATATCTAAACAACTACACAGATTTGTACAATTAGTAAATGACTTGGAAATCTTGGGAGTCACTTACAAGATTAAAGAATTAAACAAAAAGATACTTCACAGTCTCCTTGAAAGATGTAAACAGAATGTAACCATGCTGAAAAATACACTTGATCTTGAGAGTATTACCCTAGACATCATGATAGCCAAAATTGAAGCTTTAGAACTTGATGAAAGAAGCAGAAATCTTGGTGGACCAAGAGTGACTGAGGCTTACAAATTTCCATCAAAATCTCATTCTGTGGAAAATGCATTCATCACTGAGGAAGATGATTTTATCTCTTCAAGAGATCAATTGAACAACACAGGGTTCATTGCAACTCCACCAATCAATCATCCTTCAACCTCATCTCAAACTTCCAGAGTCACTGCTGCTCCTCAAACCAATCCTGAAGACTCAAGATCAGAAGAACGAAAGGCAACAATGCAAGCTTTGAAGCCTACTTGGGAGGAAGACTCACTTGTGCTTATCTAAGTCAAGAAGATCTGGAGGAAATGGATCCAGATGATGTGGAAGAAATGGATCTACAATGGCAAATGGCCATGATTGCAATGAGAGCTAAGAAATTCTTCAGAAAAGGAAGAAAGCTGAGCCTGAATGAAAATACAAAACTTGGATATGATAAATCCAAGGTGAAATACTTCAACTGTGGCATGGCTGGCCACTTCTCAAGAGAGTGCAATGCCCCCAAGAGAAACAAACTATCAAAGGAACTCTCTAGGCCAATCATCCTCACAGCCTAACTTAAACATTCACTCAAACAACCAACAAGAGCAGTATCATCAACACCAATCATACCAGAATCCACCCCAACTGACAAATCAAGCTCATGGAAGCAGTCAGTCTTCAGCTAGTGCTCTAGTGATAAAGCAAGATGGAGTATGTGACTGGAGTGTGTATGAAGAGGAAGTCAAGCCTCAATTTCAAAATCATGCTCTTATGGCTCACATCAATGATGGACCATCTCCAATACCTACTGAGGTAAAATCTAACATTTGTAGTGAAAAATGCATTAATGAATTGCAAGGGTATAGGGAGCATAATCACAAAATGGCTGATGAAATCAAAGAAGAAAAGGTAAAGTCAGAGATGATGAAGAGAGAAATAAAAAACTTTGAAATCAAAATTAAATCTCTCATCTCTGACGTAGAAAAACTGCATTGTGAGAAGTATACTCTTGCAGCTGAGAATGAGCTACTTACTAAAAAGTTAGCTCGATCTAAGGCTCAACAATCTATGACTAAAGTGAAACTTGAAAAGTTTCAAATGTCCTCAGTTAAGCTGCAAGAGATGCTTGATTCCCAAAAGGATCCAAAAGACATGATAGGGATTGGGTATAATTCATGTCCTCCACCACACAATGACAACTACACTGTCATGCCTGAATCTGTCTCACTCTCTGAAACAATTGAACCTAAAACTATGGAACCTAAATCTATAGTGAAACAGGTGACCAATCCTCAAAACAAACCTGATGTTTATATTGAAACCAATGAGGATAAAATCAATCTAGGTCACCCAATCAAAATCCAAGAGTGTTCAGACAAGACAGTGAGTGTCATGAAACCTTCAAGCCCTGTAAAAGCAATTGTACCTTTTATAAAATTCATACCATCTGTTTTACAAGGCAAAAAGAAATATGTCAAGACAGTGAAACCCACTACTGAGAGTATTTCTGATAATGAGATTATAACTCCACAAAATTCAAGCAAATCAGAAAAGGTTTCACTGCAAAAGAAACAAACTGTAACACTAAGTTCAACACAAAAACTTCATCATACCCTCAGTATCTGTAACAAGGAACATGTTGATCAACTTGAGAAAGAAGTAAGAAATAAGTTGAAGAAACAGAAACATCCCAGACAATTAAACAAAAGTAGTGTTGTGAAGCAAACTACTAAAAGGGCTGATTCCGATTCATTACCTAAAGAAAAGAAAGTGACTCATTAAAAGAAAATATCAGTTGAGCCACACAAGGAAAAATCTGATTCAAGAAACAAACAAATGTATTGTGATATTTGTGAAATGTTCAATCACAAGACAGATAAATGATTCTTCAATCAATATTGTTCTATCTATGATATGAACAATCACTCCACCAAAAATTGCTATTTCAACAAGTATTGTTCAATCTGTGACATGAACAATCACAATACATCTGATTGTTACTTCAATCAGAAGGGTTTGAGAATTCCCCAACACAAGCCCATCTCAAAAACATCCACTGTGATGCATTCTGTCAGACCATATTTTCATAATACTCAATCTACGACACCTAGATCCAAAAATGACAGGAATAATTTGAATGAATTGAGGAAGGATCAAAGAAATCATCTCATAATGAAACACCAACTTAACCTTCCAAAACAAAAATCTACTGTTGATAATGAAAAACGGGCTAAATTTTTACAAAGAAACAGAGACCAACGATTTCATTATTCATCTGAATCCTCAGTAGATGTTTATGCACTACAAAAATGTGCGCTATTTAAGACTGAAAAATTATTCTCTGATACCCCCTAATCAGTCTTTAATGGATATCAGAGACTGATTTTGGTAGTCCCCAGTCAGTTCTTAATACCTAGTCCTAGATACTCACATTAATCACTAAATTTCAGTCTCAATTGTATGCCGTCAATAGGGACTAACATTCAGTCTCTAAGACACCTAAATTTAGTCCTTAATTTATTCCATTGTTTCAAGTCATTTCAGTCTCGAATACCTTTCATCCGCGACTAAAAATTAGTCTTTGGTGATAGTCGTTTGGAGACTGAAAATTAGTTCTTAAACCTTGTCAAATTTGTCCTAAATATGCTTAGTTAGATCTTGGTTTCATGATAATTCAGTCCTTAATAAGACATTGTAAAGACTGAGATTTACTCCCTGATAACAAAACATTTAGTCACTAATGTATTCTTTAGAGACTAATAATTAGTACTTGATAACATAACATTTTAGTATTTAATATGTTTTTTCAGGACTGGATTTTAATCTTAGATGTCATATTAATTCGTGTCAAACGTATGTATCAAAGACTGAAAATCTATAAGTTTTAATAACTTTTTTAGTCCCAAATATGACTTTTACAAACTAATAAGTAGTAGCTTATAATTAATTGTTCATATCTTTAATATATATACTTAAAGTCGGAAGATTAGTCTTTAAAATCATACCCAAATATGTCTTAGATAACGTACTAAATTAATACTGTCTATAAAGAAACAAACAACCAAACTCCATAAAACATAAAACAACCAACACAATAAAAACATGTCTTAGCTAACATACTAAATCAAACTGTCAGTGCCATGAACATCATCATTACGTTGCTCCTCCGAATAGGTTGCTCCACTACTTGCAGCAGCGGATGCTACACCCTCAAAATCTGGAAACTTCGAGCTTATGAATATCGACAATTTTTCATACTTTTCATTGCTTTGTTTCAATTCTTCTTTTAGTGAAGCTACTTGATTGCGTAGAGTTTTGGCCTTGCTTGAATGTTTTTGAGAAGATTGAGTTGTTGATGTCATCCAAAAATCTTTTTTTCTAAGCACCCCGGTCCAACGCCTACCATCCATGCAGATTTCTTTGTTTTCTCCTTGGCACACACCATTGAATAGCCTCTTTTTCTAGCT
The DNA here is from genome assembly GCA_025506515.1 of Flaveria trinervia. Lineage (NCBI taxonomy): Eukaryota > Viridiplantae > Streptophyta > Magnoliopsida > Asterales > Asteraceae > Flaveria > Flaveria trinervia. The sequence continues at coordinate 77,965,007 of CM046443.1, read as the reverse complement.
CATGGTGCATGGTAGTCGTTTTAGTTGTACCTTCTAAAGTTAACTTCGCCACCGCCTCTTCTTTATGACAAATAATTTCTCCTAACAAATTTAATGGTATACAAAAACAAGAAAAATTAAACGTATAATCAATTTGACATGATCCTAGAGAGTTATAACTTACATATTGAATGTGCGCGTCATCATTTAGCCATCCTTGTTTTTCAGCATTAAAATGTAGCTTGTGATATACTTCAAATGGGGTAGGGTGCGTTTGAGTCTCACAATTTGTCTATGATAAATAATTTAAGAACTTTAAATAAGATAGATAAATATACTTAAAAAATATAAAAGTAGAGGTTAAGTTGCATAGACAATTTTAAAGCTAAGAGAACAATGAATGTCACTAGTTATTCGATCTTTATGCTCAATTAGAAAACTAAGCAAGTACACAATTAAACTCACTAGTTATTTGATTTTGAAGCTCAATTAGAACAATGAAGAGGTACACAATTAAGTTGCCTAGACAAAACTAGTAGTACTACACATATGTGTGTTTACATTTATTTGTCAAATAACATACTAAGTTATACGCAATACTATGTTCAAATTTATTACAAATAATCAAAGTCTAATGTGTATTTTCAAATATGGTTAAAAAGTTTCAAAATGGTTAAAAAACAAGGGGTGCTAAACTAATTCACTAAATCAAATAAAACATTTAGATTTTAATATTCAAGACTTACCATGTGAAATACATGATTCACAATTGATCGTGAGCCTCCTCTACTTGCAATTCTTTGTTTTGACGATTATTTCCATCTGAATACTATATTTCTATAATAACCAACGCACATGTTAGAGCCTAAAAACTAAAACAAAAATTTATAAAATACATGGCTAATCAACTAGGAATACATATCATAATTAATCATGCAGTAATAATATAGAAAAACTGAGAATTATATTTTTATCTTATACACTAAATCATCTTTCCTTGGATTGATAATGTTAAAGAACATAATTGTGAACACCTTGCGGCCTACAGTTTATTGTAGTTTACGTAAAAGAACATAATTATATAATAAAAAGACAAAGGGTTTGTAAAATCCAATTATAAATAAATTGGTTTTTCAAGCATTGAGTAAACTTACTTGAGTCGATTGCAGCTCCCAATAGTCACATAAGTGGTTCCAATCTTCTGGGCTTCGACAATTGGGATCCATATTGATCTTGCTAAATGTGGATTGGTTCTTCCCCCATTCTTCTTCCATGAGCACTCAACTTTCCTCTAGTACGTCTCCATTGACGATGTAGGTGATCATCCACATACGCCATAAAAACTATATCTGCTCGCATAACTGGAATTTTGCCTACATGAATATATATGCGAACAGTACCACTAATAATAGGGAACACATAAAAGTTTTTCAATGCAAACCAAGTATAGAATTAATAATATTTTTTATATTAAGAATGAAAATATAACATCTTAATAACTTCTAAATACATAAAAGTTAATAATATTTACGACTTACTTGTAACTTTTCATACATTCGCTCCATAACATCGGCAGGAATGGACTCCCATTTATGAAAGTTCATCGGACATATATTACGCATTACGATCCCACACTCAGTTGCAAACTGAGTAGCTGAAGTCCCAACGAATTTCTTTACTTTTTATCATGTTCATTGGCCATTGTTAAAGAAAGTTAGAACCCTCAGGCAACGTCTCCAAAGTCTTTGTAGCACTACGATTAAGACTTCGACCACGCCTTTTTGGTGGATGGACCGGGGGTTGATTCGCATCTGGACATTAATTCACATCCGTAGTAAATATTATAAGTTAGCCAAAATACATGAGAATAAAATCATTCTCATATAAAAACATGCATATGTATAAATATATGCATCAATCAAAATATTAAATTTAACATTGTACAAATATAAAATGTACCTGAGTGAGGAACATGTTCAACTGCAACAGCTGCGTTTTCAAAATATTATTATTAATATTCACTACAAATGAAAATACTTATATGATATAACAAAAAAAATGAACATTTACCATTAGAATCAATGTTGGACGAACGACGATTGCGTTTACGTGTGGGTTGTACGATCTCAGATGAACTTCCATCAATGGTTGGCTGAGTTTTAAGTTGACCTGAATCTTGTTCTTTAGATCTCTTTCTTGTAATGGCACTAACCATCGTCACTAACAAAACTATCCACATTGTACTGCATAAAAGAACCATACAATCATTAGATTCAATGTTAAACATCTAAAATTAAAAAGAAAGTTCAAACTATTGGGTCAACATCTAAGAAACTATTAAGTTGACCTGAAAGTAAGTTTGCTGAAACTTAGATTCAATATATTTCATTCAAATGTAAAATTAATTTAAAGCTTAAACCTTATTGCTGAATTTTGGATGTTTGAATTCATTTTTCTCAGAATTTGACAGCAAGATCTATGCTCCTTTTTAATTCAACAATGACAAAACATGTTTTATGAATTGATATTTGTCAATTAAATAGATATAGTGTGTATTATAAAGGAATCCATGTTCATCATTCTGTTTCTTATAATTAGCACCATCATTGCGGACCATTTACCTCTACGAAGGCATTCACCCACTAAAGTGTGTCTAGGATTAAAAGTGAAAACACAAAATCATGTTTCAAGAAATATGCTATTTCCTAGATTTTATTGAGGTTAATCATAAAACTAAAAAATTAAATGATACACAGAACTTGAATGCCAAACACCAATGAATATATCAAGTTCTGCCTTCTTAATTTTAAAGAAGAATTCCAGAGGTAATTTCCTTACATGACATATTCATTCATCAAATGCATTCAAAGAAACATACCAATAAACTAAAAGATGGAAATCAACTAAGTGAACATGATTACAGCATATCACTGATCTTAAGGACTTTTTAATGCCCAACTAAGTTATCGAAGTAATCCAAAATCAATCCCCACTAACTCTTGCTTTTGACTATAGTATGGTCTCCACTAAACATATAAAAATTTCGTAATATGCATCCTAAAAAGAATAAAATAAGTTAGATTCAAGCAAAATCTAGAAAAAAATTATACCATCATCAGTTCACCAAGTCAAACGACATACCTATTCGCAGATACCGATCGATTTGAGTGAAATTCGTCAAACGGTACCGGAGACTTTAAGAGCGCACATAGAAGAAAGAGAGGACAGTTTGTTTCATGAGAAAGGAACTGAAGGATAATGGGGTTTGAATCATTACTATGGAACGTGGTTATGGAGGGGTTTGACATCCCTATATCTCTGTTTTTTCTTGTAAAACTTTAGTGGGAAGTTATGGAATAAAATAAGGGTTTTAGTATGTATATTTTGATGGAATATATAATTTAATTATTTGACTATTATGATCTGTGAAACAAAAATTAAATTTGATTCATTTTTTTTCTTGATTGACTCTATCTATAAGCATGATTACATATTATTTGTAGTTAGTTTATTATTATGTAAATGTAATGCCGATTTATAAATTTTAATTCATGATATAGATTGAGATTTTTGTCTAAAGTTATGTGTTTGGAATATAAAAGTTTTCGGTCATTAGAAATAAGATAAAATAATGTTTTAAGTAGCACGATCGGCCCCGAAAATTCCCAAAGGGCGCTGATCTTCGAAAGGAAAAAATATGAGTCTCATAATCTTCTTACTCTATAAAAGAATAACTTGAGATGACACATGTTAGCACCACAACTAGACCTGGAAAACTTGACCCATGTGTATAGTTATCGGTGTTTTGTTCTGATGGGGTTTTTTGTTCAATTTCAATCTGATGACCAATAATAATTGTAAAAAATTGATCAACCAACATAATTTGCAAAAAAAATAGCAACAGTAAAGATGAACAAATATGATTGATTATAGGGGAAGTTGTTTGTATCAACCAACGAAGAGCACCTTGGTCCCCTTGTCATTCAGTTGATAGTTCTACTATAGATTCTTTTGATGTTCTATTATATGATTGATTAAGGTTACTAATATAGATTGTTTTGATTTGTGGGTTATTTAACTGTTTTGATCAGTTTGATAGTATTTTAGTTTGATTTTTTAGGATGGTACTACAAATAGAATTAGTTTGATAGTATTTCATAATTAGTATCAAATGTGACCCATCCTGACCCGACCCCTCTTAACCTGAACCCATTTTAACCCGAACCCACCCTGATCCGTTTCTGATCTGAACCCGTCCTAATCCAACCCGTTCTGACCCGAACCCATCCAGACCCGACACCTAACCAACCCGACCCGCCCATTTTGCCAGGCCTAACCACAACCAAATTTACTAACTACTTAATGTTAACGGGTCATATGCGTTTGGATTGTTGATAGCATTTAGTGGATAGACCTTATAGGTCATATTATTTTGAAACGAATACAATAAAATAGTCATAGACGTTAGTTACCCTTAAGTGGCCCTAATTTGTGATGATCGATATATCAACCCTGTATGACCTAAATACTCCTAATTCACCTTAATTAATCTTGACGGGCCACAGGCCTTATGGGTCATGTTATAACTGAAACGAATACAAATAAAATAGTCATTGACCTTAGTTACCCTTAAGCGACCCTAGTTGATATTATGAACCCGAATTAACCCGAATCCTCACGATATACCCTAGTTAATCTTAACAGTCATATGTGTTTGGATCACGGATAACATTTAATGGATATGTGTTACAGTTATGTTATGTTTGAAACGAATACAGATAAAATAGTTATTGACGTTAGTTATCCTTAAGTGGTCCAAATTGATGATTACTTGATAACTAAAAATTGAGACCACGCGTTGTCGTGCGGGTTTGTCTCAGACTCTTTTGAGTTTATTTTGTATGTAATGGTGATTTGCGCATTGTTGTTCGATCTGATTTTAAAAACATTGCCATTAGTAAGGCGTCCGGTCCGACGTCTGAACTGGTTCTAAAAACATTGTCATTAGTAATTGCAATTGTTTTAATAAACTTAAAGTTAAATATATTTTAACTCTCTAAAAATTTAGAAATAGTTTATAACCACTGAACCAAAAATCAAAACAGTCGTCTTAAAGGTACATTGATTGGATTGGTTGGATCAGTCAAACCGCTAAAAAAACAAATGAATCTAATGTATTCAAAAGTTAAATTTATATATCTTATCTAGTTTAATTTAGACTTCCATTTGTGATATATAAAAATTCAACCATTTACATTCACTTCAAAGGTTTAAAGTCTCAACTTAAATAACATGGTTTATATTATGTTTATCAATACATTTTTTTAATTTCGGATTTCTTAAAGGATGTAAAATAAACTAAAAAAAAGTGTACGGGTTGGGTCTCGACCCAAGCTTCTCATGTATTAAATCAATTGCTTACCAGTCAGCTTTGATCAAATTGGTGTTATGGTTTGTAATAGATCTTTAAATATTTAAATGTAAAATAGAAATCCTTTGCCCAAAACCCTGCCTCTAAGCATTCATTGTTTCCTTTTCTTTTTATTTATCAAAAACCCTCGTCGCCGTCCAATTCCTCAAGAAGTTGATTTTCGTCGCCGTCCATTCCTCAATTCTTCCAATTTGCTATCTGACCACACCCCGCCGATCGACCACTACCGCAGGCCTTGCTGCCATCAACTTGGGCGGCGACCGATAATCGTTTGTCAGTTTGTGTGACTTGTATCCCTGGATCTTGGTTAGTTTTCACGCATTGAAGTTGCAAGGTAACTTTTTTAAGTTAGTTTTATTGAGTAGTTGAGTTAATTTTGTTTCGAATAACTCATACTTGTTTAATTTGAAGAATTACAGAGTAGATTTCTTCATTAGTTCATTGAAGGACATAGGCTTTATTCTAGATGTGAAAACTTAAATTGAGCCAACTTAAATTTTAGTTTTTGTAAATAGTGGGTGAAGGGTCATTGTTGTTGTGGATTAGTAATGCTTAATGTTATCTTAGACCCTTTTTTATTGTTTGTAGGTTGTGTGTTTTCCTTTCTGTCTCTACAACTTTCATCTTAAGTAAAACTAGCTTAATGTTCAACTTACGGTTGTTACAAAGTCAACATCCTGAAACTTCAGATTTTTTCGAGATACAACGGTCTACATTCCCGGATTGGTTTGCGAAACGGGTAATAATTACACCCTATTCTACTTGCTTTAATTTTTGAAACTGCATTTCTCTCTAATACATGATTATTATGTTTAAAATTGAGAACAGATTCGAGAAATGTATACGTTAAATCCATCTCAAATTAATGAGGAGTTATATGCATTGTCTTCCCTTCCTGATAATCGAGTTTCATATCACAAAGGATATATAGTGAATGGGGTTAAATTTATAGTTAAGTCAAGAGATGATTGTAGGCAAACACAAAATTGTGGAGTAACAGTTCCTGGCGTTCACAATGATGTTGAAGATGATTATTATGGATATCTTGACGAAGTGATTGAATTGTCATTCATACGAGATTATCATGTTATTTTATTTAATGCACATGGTTTGACACGGATCGTCATAGAAAACACATCATATTCGAACCTCATTTCATAAGCATAGACACTTCCGGAATGCTTATAAGGAAGATCCTTTATTTTGCAAACCAGGCTAAACAAGTGTTTTATATAAATGATCGACTTAAGCCAAATTCAGATTGGAAAATCATTGAAAGAATAACTCACAGACACCTTTGGGATATTCCGGAAGACAAGAGTTCAGAAGATTTGTTAGAAGATTTCAACCTTGTTCGTGAAGATATTACTGAAAATATTATTGAAAATGTTGATGTTCGGGGTTTGGATGACATTGTAGATGATTTTATTGATGACGAGATAGATGATTCTGATCACAGTATGGAAGATTTTGGTTTAGAGATTAATCTAGAATAAAGCCTATGTCGACACGTAAATGTGAAGATAGGTTGCACTCGATTCTGGTTTGGATTTGATTCAATGACTTGGGCATGCGAGTTATTTTTAATTGAACAAACTATTGATTTGAAATGTGTATATTATATTTCTTTGATTGATAATTAATAGTAGTGTACATGTTTCATAAAGAGTTTGGTTTTTATTTTTTGTCTTGAAATACTTCAACTTTAGACACTGATTTTCAATTTTCAATACATTATTTATAATTGTATAATTTGGTTCATATTATTTGAGAATATGAATCGATCATTAGTTAGTTTTCTATACAAGTCTTTTCAAATTGAAAGTCAGCCTTTGCTTTGATTTGCTTTAATAATATTAGTAACTAATATGTGATTTATACTATTTTTTAGAAATAGGTAAATGCGTTTTCTTTGTTGAAGTCAAAATATTTATTCTTATTTAGTGTTCTTGTTGATTTTTGAACTAATTTAATGCATATATATAATCAACCTGACTCGACCTAAACCAATCCTAATATGTTTTTCTAATCGACACGTCCTACCCGAACCTATCCAAATGTGACATCGTGCCCGAGCCAATTTGTTTTTTACAAGTATGCTCGTAAGTAATTTACAAGTTGATATGAACATGACCTGCTATGCATGATAGTTAAAAACTATATATGGTGAATGTTTCTAAATTTTAACCATTGTATTTAATGAATTTAGCTAACCCGGTTATAATATGTGTTTCAGATTTGTGATAATGTTGATTTTAGAAGAACTTATTATAGAGGCTTGTGATATTTGGGCATAAAAGATTGCTGATGTGATGCTGTTGCAAATTGGTTTGGATGATAATGAGTTTTTTGTATTTGTTGTACTTTTGAACTTATTTTTGTATTATTTGTTGGATTGACTTAGACTATTATGTATTATGCTAAACTTATATTGACGCATATATCAATTGAACAAAACTACTGATTTGAAAGGTGTATATTATATTTCTTTGTTTCAGTAATTATAGCAGCGTACAAGTTTCATAAATAGTCTTCCATTAGTTTATCATCTTTTTTTTTGTTTTGAAATACTTTAACTTTAAAGACTGATTTTTAGTTTTCAATACCTTTTTTATAATTGTATAATTTGGGTCATATTATTACAGAATATGATTCGATAATTATTAGTTTTCTACACAAAAGTATTTCCAAATTGAAAATCAGCCTTTGTTTCGACTTGCTTTAGGAATTTTAGTAACTAATTTGTAATCTATACTATGTTTTTTAAAAATACTTAAATGTGTTTTCTTTGTTGGAGTTGGAATATTACTTCTTATTTATTACATGTAAACAACTCTTTAGAGACTTAATATTTGTTTTAAATAAAGACACTCATAACATATTTAAGATAGAATTCTAATCTTCGATACCTTATTTAATATTACATAAGTTGTGTCGTATTATTATATACATAAATCATTCTTTAATCATTATTTATATGAGAAAGTCATTCTGGATTGAAATTCAATCCTCGATTCAATTTACAATATGAATATTCAATAACTGATTTGTAGTCTCTAATATATTCTCAAAAGTAAATTTATTTTCTTTATTAAAGTCTAAATATCAATCCTAATTATTACATCTAAAATCTTTACAAACTAGATATCAGTTCCAAATAACTACAATTATAGTTTGTTTACGATTGATTTCCAGTATTCAATACATTTCTTACAATAACATAATCCACATAAAATTATTAGAGATTGTAAATCAATTATTAATCATTTTCTAATGCAAAAATCATTAGGAACTAAATTTCAGTCCCTAATTCAATATGCATTTTGAATATTAAGAACTAATTTTTAGTGTTTAATATATCCCTATTTATTAGAGATTGATTATCAGTTACTCAATAATAACACCATTTAGATATCTTATTTGGGACTGAAATTCAGTTATCATCAAACTTTCCTCCATAAACTCTAGTTGTTTATGTGTATTTGAGACTGATATTTAGTATTCAATAGGTTGTCCTAGTTTTGGGGACTGATTATCAGTTACTTACATTAAGCATACAAAATTTAGTCTCAAAATACATTTGTAACTGATAAATTAGTCTTTGACAGTATGTATTTGAGACTGATAATCAGTCTACAATAACTTAGTTCCTAATAGTCATTTTTCTTGTAGTGATGAGATGAATCAACCCATTCACTACCAAAAATCTCCCAGGATACCTCCATCCAAATCACAATTTAGAGGGAAATACCAGGAGATCACTATTATGAATAGGAACGAGAACCCAAGACCATCATGGCTTGGGTTCCTTGTTCTAATTAGTTATGTTTGCTTGCAGGTTCATCCACATAGGTCTAATAGCCTATGGTACGTAGACAGTGGATGCTCCCGACACATGACTGAGATCGTTCCTTCCTTCATGACTTCAAGCACATACAATGAACTACTGTGGTATTTGGTGGAGATTCAGAAGGTGGTAGAATTACAGGAGAAGGATCTGTGACAAACGGGATGCTGAGCTTTGACAGAGTGAACTACTGTGAACAACTGAATTTCAATCTGCTAAGCGTGTCTCAGATCTGTGACAAAAAATATTCCACTCACTTTACAGACACTCATTGCTACATTCTGAAACCTGGATTTCAGATCCCTGAAGAATGGGCTGTCTTAAAGACTTCGAGGAAGAATAATACATATGTCTTAAACCTGTGTTCTGCATCACCTAAGGGAGAAAAATGTCTTTTGTCTAAAGCATCATTTGATGAGTCATAGCTTTGGCATAGACGTTTGGGGCATACTAACTTTAAAAATATGAACAAGTTAGTCAAAGGAAACCATGTCATTGGTCTTCCTCAAAAAGAATTCAATTTTATTGATCAATGTTCAACATGCCTCAAAGGAAAACAACACAAATCGTCTCACAAAACCAAGCTGGTGAACACTAACAATACTCCATTGAAGCTACTTCACATGGATCTGTTTGGACCAACTCATGTAATGAGTATGGGAAAGAAACAATATTTTTTAGTGATCATTGATGACTTTTCACAATTCACATGGGTGTTCTTCCTACTTTATAAAAATGAAGCATCCCAAATCATTCAAGAATTTATCACTAAAATTGAAAATCAACTTGATCTTAAGGTCAAAATAATAAGAAGTGATAATGGCACTGAATTCAAAAATGAAAGTATGAGTTCCTTTTGTGCAACCAAAGGCATTGCTCATTAATTTAGTGCAGCTAGAACTCCTCAACAAAATGGGGTAGCTGAAAGGCAAAATAGAACACTGATTGAAGCAGCAAGAATGATGCTAGCCGATGCTAAACTGCCAATCATCTTTTGGGCAGAAGCAGTTAACACATCGTGCTTTGTGCAAAATCAAAATCTGATTGTTAAAGAAGTAACATGACACCTTGTGAACTGATCTTTCATAGGAAACCATTTATTGGATTCCTCAAATAATTTTGTTGTCCAGTCTTAATATTAAACACCCGAGACCATGTGGGAAAATTTTCATCCAAGTCTGATGAAGGATTCTTTGTAGGTTACTCTTCTGTTTTAAAGGCTTATAGAGTGTTCAATCCTAGATTGAACATTATTGATGAATCTATAATTTTCAATTCAAGGAACATTCATTTCCCAAATCTACAAATGGTTCTGACTGGTTGTTTGGTATGGACACGTTTACAAAATCATTTGACCAATTTCACTTGTCTCATGCAGGAAATATACATTCAAGTGATACTTCATCAGCTGTAGAAAGAAGAGATAATTATCCATTGATTCCACCTACATTGATGAACACATGAATGAAGATGTTCCTCTTCAAGTTGATCCCATTAGACAACTGTCACAAAACCTTAGTGTTTTTCTGAAGAAGGTCCCAGCCTGGTACCATCTCACTCAGATGACTTGTCAAATGAGATTACAAATCAAAAGCAGGCTTCTCATCCAATTGAAACACAAGGTACATCAATGATGCAAGCAATCTCAGTGCTGCTGAAGATGTAGCAGTTACTGAAACACAAGTTGACTATTTTCATAATTCAACAACAATACAAGATGATATGCCTCTGACCATAATGAACTAAATGTCTCCAATCTTGATGTAACTATTGCTGGTGACACCATTCCAACCACAAGAATACACAAGAATCATCCAGTTGAAACCATTATTGGTGATCTTAATGAGAGGGTGATAAGAATCAAGTCTAGTATTGCAAACATTTGTTTGTTCTCATGCTTTCTATGTCAAATAGTACCAAAAAACATCAAAGAGGCACTTCAAGAAAATAGTTGGATTGAAGCAATGCAGGAATAATTGCTCCAATTCAAGAAGCAAGAAGTATGGCAACTGGTAGATCTTCCCGAAGGACAATACCCTATCGGTACCAGATGGTTGTACAGGATCAAGACTGATGATAGAGGGATCGTCATCGGAAACAAAGCAAGGATAGTGGCACAGGGATACACTTAAGAAGAAGGAATCGACTAGGACGAAGTGTTTACACCTGTTACCAGACTAGAAGCAATTAGAATTTCTTGCATATTCTGCGTCCATGAAATTTACTGTTTATTAAATGGATGTAAAGTGTGCCTTCCTGTATGGAAAGATTGCTGAAGAAGTCTATGTGAGTCAACCACCTGGCTTTGAAGATCCAGATTTCCCTCACAGAGTTTACAAGCTTGACAAAGCTCTGTATGGTCTTCATCAAGCACCAAGAAAGTGGTATGAGACTCTATCATCCTTTCTTCTTGAACATGGGTATGAAAAAGGAAAGATTGACCAGACTCTCTTCAAAAGAAAAAGAGGAAAAGACATGCTATTAGTCCACATCTACGTGGATGACATTATATTTGGCTCGACAAACAAGCAACTCTGCAAAGAATTTGAAGACCTTATGCATTCAAAGTTCCAAATGAGTGCTATGGGGGAACTCACCTTCTTTCTAGGGGTGCAAGTCCATCAGACAACAGATGGAATCTTCATCAACCAATTAAAATATGTAGAAACCATGTTGAAGAAATTTTACTTTGCTAACTGTCAGTCTATCTGAACTCTTGTGGATACAAAAGTGAAGATTGGACCTGACCATGAAGGCAAATCAGTGGATCAGACTCACTATCAATCAATGATAGGTTCACTTATGTATTAACAGCCAGTAGGCTAGGAATTATGTTTGGTGTTGTGTGTGTGCCAGATATCAAGCTGATCCAAAAGAATCACATGTGAACGCAGTGAAGAGAATATTCAGATATCTGAAGGGCAAACCAGCTCTTGGGTCATGGTATCCAAAGGAAGGAGAATTTAATCTCTATGCCTACACAGACAATGATTATGGAGGATGCAACTTCAACAGAAAATCCACTTTTGGCGGTTGTCAGTTTCTTGGTCCCAGACTAGTATCCTGGCAATGCAAGACCCAGACAAATGTATCTGTCCACAGCAGAAGCTGAGTATATTGCTGCATCAGCATGTTGCTCTCTCAAGTTCTCTGGATTCAAAACCAGATGCTTGATTATGGTTTTAACTTCTTGCACACACCAATTTCTATTGATAACACACCTGCTGTCTTTATAACTAATAATCCAGTTCAGCACTAAAAAAAAGCATATTGAGATTAGATATCATTTTGAGAGACTGTGCTGAAAAAGGTTTAATCAAATTGATTCAAGTACCAACTAAAAATCAATTAGCTGATTTGTTTACCAAGGCATTTGAACCTAGTAGGTTTGAATTTCTGGTTCAGTCAATTGGCATGATTAACCTAGAGTAAAAACCATGAAAAACATCAAAAACAATTAAAAACATCAGAAAACCACAAAAAAAATCAAGTTTGATGAAGAAAAGAATGCTTTGGGAAATGATATAATTACAATTGTTATATCATTCACTGTGCTTAATTTCAAAATGTAAAAGACTGAAATGACTTACCAGATATGTTGGTAGGCTCAACTTGGAAGAAAATATAGATGCAGTGATGAATTAAAGACTTATTCAATTATAAAACACTCATCACAAAGTACAGGTATGTATTGGCTTATCTGAATGCATGTATGTGTAGTAGCCTAAACACACCAGGTAATGATACTTTATGAATCTCTTTCACCACATCATGATTCATCTTTGTTTTGCTGAGCAAAGACCTGATGAAACTTGCACATAGTGCACATGTTATGATCCAAAAGATTCCCAATGTGGAACACATCCAAAATTGGATGAATCAACAAAGTAATACATTCCATGTGAATGAACAAAAGAATCCTATCATGGATCACCTTCCAAAGTGAAGTGAAAAGAATCCCAATGTGGATCATCATGGAAAAGGATCAAAGTAAAAGAATCCCAATGAGGATCAGTGAAATTGAGATTTCATAACTTAAGTAACCTGGTAAGAAAAGCTGTGAAAAAGTTCTACCATACATTGTATAAGGAGGTTTGATCATTCCATGCTTATGTGTGTGAGGTACACATTGAATAATTAAATCAAACAAAACATGATAAAATCATTTGCATCAAAATATCAACCAGGTATGAGTTTAAGAGGACAAACATACCTTCAATCTTCAAGTTCATTATCAAGTCCATTTAATCATAAAGGATGCACAAGTGTAATGTAAGACTGATATGATCCCAACAAAGAGATAATTCTCTTCATTATTAATAATCAAAATAATATTGAAAAGGTTTTAAGTCTTTAAAGTTTCTATCCAAATGTGGATATAAATTTTAGGGAGAGTAATTTAAAATTTTTGAGTAAGTCCAAATTTTTGTTTATTAACTTAATTTGAAAAACAAAACAAAAAGAATTTTGGTTGGTGTTGTTGCAATAAGTGATACCATTATATCTCAGCTTATGCAGATTCTTAGAAACATGATAAGTCCAAGATCTGTCAAAATTGGGAAACTTGTATCAATTGTGACATAAAGTCAATCCACACAAGAGTTGACAACTTCAATAGTCAACTTCATAAGAAAAATCAATCAAGGACAATCTTCATAAGATGAATAATCAATTCAATCATATTAACTTTTGATTAAGTTCAAAAGCTAATGCAGGTAAGTGCATTGGTTAATGTGGGTGAAGGTAACCCATTCATGTAACTAATGCGGGTAACAGTATATTTTCAAGTGCAACTAATGCGGACAATGATTTTACTCTACTGCATTAGTGTGTGAAGTAAATGTGGATTTTACTCTACCACATTTGCTACATGAGTCAAATACGGATGAACATATCTCTCTCGCATTTGCTATAGTGCAATGCTGACCAAATGTTGTCAACCGCATTTGGTGTAGTCGCACAAATGCTGATTGACTTTGTTCTATCGCATTTGCTACTGTGTACAAATACGGATAGGATGAAACAAGTAACAACTCTACCACATTTGTTACAGTGAATGCTGATGGACATAATCACAAGTTATTCTTCCGCATTTACTACAGCACAAATGCGGATAGTCAAAGATTTCAAGTTCTAACTTCCGTATTTGCAACAGTATACAGATGAAGAAAGAATAAAAAATAAGAAACAAAACTTCCACATTTACAATAGCCAAATGCGGATAGTCAAAGTCAAAAGTTTGTCTTCCGTATTTGCTATAGTTAACAAATGCGGATGACCAAAAGTCAAAAAAAATTAACCCTTCCGCATTTGCTACAGTGGTGACCTTATTTGCTCTTAAACTTGTAAAATCTTTCAAAATGTATTATTTGACTATTTAAAGGAATTCAAACGGGTCATTTAATACTTTTCAAATTTGAGAGACTTTATAGTGAGACGAGCGCAAACATACAGTACACCATCTTCGATCATCTTCATCATAAACAATCAAAGTTTTCATGTGATTCTACTCAATCGACTCTTGTTATCGATTCTGAAACCACATTCGTATCGGAAACAAGGTGAAACTTCTATACAAATTTTAATAAAGACCTAAGTTTCAGAATGTTAAACCTAAATCAGTCAATGAACCAACTGATAATGAAGAACACAAAAACATGTCTTATTGATGTAACATAATACACCTTTTCGACTTCAATGAGCATGCAAACCAACAAAAATTCTTATCATCATGAAAACCTTGATATTCATGTTTGTTGTAAGAACAGAGCATATTGAAAAAATGAAACATTTGTAATAAATCAATGAAACAATATCTCGTTAATGGTTCAAACATAGAAACTGTGATTGTTAAATGACAAACTCACCATTTGCAATGACAACAATGCAACAAAATAGACAAGCATTCATCCTTGTCCATTTAAAGTCAAACTGATAACTAAAACACATGTCTCTTGTGCAGATTACATGGCAAATCTTATATGGAACAAGCTCCATGATGTCAGCCGTTATTTAAACCCTGATGTGCGTGAAGCTGAAGGACGTAGAGATATGATCAGATTCTTATCTACCACAAGGGTAGCCTATGCTATCACTGTGAGACCCACAATCTATGATAATCTCATCTGGTCCTTCTAGAACTCAGCTAAGGTAGTTGAAGCTGATGGTGTTAGAACATTAACTGGGAGAATCAACAATGAGCTCACTTTGAGTATCACTAAAGATTCTGTTAGAAGTTGCTTACAATTTGGTGATGATGCTAATGATCCTCTCGAGATAGATGATGAAGAAATAACCATATTTTTGCTGAAATTGGTTATGAAGGAGGATATGAAGCAAAACAGTTTGTCAAAGGATTAGTTGATTTACCTTCGAGATTCCTAATTCATATGTTCCAACACTGTCTGTCCAAGAGAAAAACAAGATGGAATGACATTCCAGTCCTCATATTCTCTGCAATCTATGCTCTCTGCACCAACAGGCCATTTAATATGTCTGCATATGTTTTCAATAGCCTGATTTCAAACATCCAAGAAGGGAGAAGATACAAGTTCCTTTCATTCAATGCCTGATCAATGAATCATTCCCTGATACTGTTAATGAAGGACCAGTGCTTGATATTCCTCACTATGATGCAAGATCCTTCAAATACATTAAAAGAGGGACCCAAGAAACTTTTACAGTGGTGCTCACTCACCTCTTCTTCCTTGTATGATTCAGCAAATAAATCAAGAAGGTCAAGCACAACCACAACAATCACCACAACAATCACCACAACCAGCACCACAACTATCACCACAACCATCACCACAACCAACTCCACAACCATCACCACAACCATCACCACAACCAACTCCACAACCATCACCACAACCATCACCACAACCATCACCACAACCATCACCACAACCATCACCACAACCATCACCACAACCATCACCACAACCATCACCACAACCAAATCCACAACCATCACCACAACCATCACCACAACCATCACCACAACCAACTCCGCAACCATCACCACAACCAACACCACAAACAACCCATAAACCTTCACCAATATCACCTCATCATCACTCAACTATACCACCATACCAACCTTTGCCATCCCATGATCACCCTGCTGAAGTTGAAGGATCAACTAGTGCTTCTAAATCATCCAAATCATCTTCTGATGAGGAGGATCACCATGATCAAATCCCTGCAAAGAAAGCAACTTCTAAGGCTGCTCCTTCAGAGAGCTATGCTAAATCTAATATCAACAGGCCTGATGAAAAGGATGAACTGATATCTGAGCTCTTATAGAAAGTGGAAAGGATGGAAAGGACTTTAAATAGGAGAGCTAGAATAATTAATAACAAAATTCTAGAGCTTGATGAGAAAGAGAATGAATTGAAAGAGCTGAAAGAAAAATATGAAGCTGAAAGAAAAGAAAAAGACAAAGAGATTGGGTACTTAAAAGCTTCACTAAACCATTCCAGAGAAGAAGTCCGTGGTCATGTTGACACTCTTGCTATTCAAACCATAGAAATGGAGGAACAAGAGAATATCATTGAGGAACAAGCAGAACTCATTTCTAGTCTTGAAAAAGAGCTTCAAAGACAAAACAAACGGATCTCTGAACTTGAGCAGGTAATTGAGATTCAAAGAAATGATGTTTCTGATGAAATGAAAAATGAACAAGAAAAGGAAGAAAATTAGGCTGTATATGAGAATGAAGAACAATAAGAAGATACAAGTCAAACAAGGCATGAGGAACAAAGTCTAGAGATGGTGATCTACTCAGAAAACAATTATGATTCTCACACTGAGAAAGCTGAATTTGAGGAACATTTTAGTGCATTAGACACTTTTCATCTTAAAAATTCAGTATAGATGATGACTTTTGGGAATTTGTAAACAATCAAAGGACTGATTCAGAGCCAATTGTATTCATCCCTAAGTCACTAGTTCCTTTGGAGAAGGAGTTGACCATGCAGATTGTCCCTACTGTGTCTTTATCTGAAGAACAGAAAGAAGCAATAAGAGAAGGTAAAAGAAAAGGAAAAGAAACAGAAAAGAAAGAGGAGGAGAAAATTGAAATTAATGATTAAGAGCCAATCACACCTGAAAAAGTACTTGAAGTGGTAGAAAAAGCTGAAACATTGTAAGGCCCCATTCCCGGGCACCTCACAGCTGGTGGTTCATCGCACTTAAAACATTATAAAATGTACATTAATTTTGCAGCGGAATTTAAAACTTTCATTTATAATTAAAAACATGTCAATTACAACGTTAGTTTTCATCTCAAAATACATGACATGTCAAAATACGGATGCCAGCCTCAAAATACTCCCAGTAGCTTATGCATCCATGCCTGTAACTCCTCAGCATCAACTTATACCTGCCAACTATCATGCATACAAAAGTCAGCGACGCTGAGTGAGTTCTAGTTTTATAATAAAACATACTTTTCTTTATTAAAACCGTTCTTTCGAAACGTACTATACTATACAACCGTTCGTGATCATGCATCATGCCTACATACAGATAATATCATTATTATATTCATCATTACATTCATTAGCTTTATTCATTCAACGTATTACATTATCGTTCATTTCTCTTACTAGGTCCAGTCAGGCTTTACCCTCTTCGTGGCACTCAGCCACGATTACTGAGGTCGAATGATAAGGATCCTATTGTGTACTTTATTACGATAATTCATTTACGTTCATTCATACGTTCGTTCTTTCATACATTATCTTTCACTCATTACTCATCATTACTCGAATCTTGTCTCTTGCAGTATCTCAAATCCGAAGACTGATGCTGCACCGGGGCCTGCTCACAAACCCCCGACTCATATCCGAAGACTGACACAGCACTGTGATACGCGACAAAGATCCCATACGAGTCAATCATAGGGATTGAACTCCATCCGAGTCTGTCACAACACAAAGTCGCTCACCTCATCATCTCGTCTCATGCAATATCCCCGACTCATGTCCGAAGACTGATACTGTGCCGGGGCCTGACACACAAACCCCCGACTCATGTCCGAAGACTGACACAGTACCGGGATACGCGACACGGATCTCATAATCCGTCACTTTCATCATATGCAATACTCCTGACTCATGTCTGAAGACTGGTACTGTGCCGGGGCCTGCTCACAAATCCCCGACTCATGTCCGAAGACTGACACAGTACCGGAGTACACAATTTGTATCCTGTCTCATGCAATACCCCCGACTCATGTCCGAAGACTGATAATGTGCCGGGGCCTATGACACAAACCCCCGACTCATGTCTGAAGACTGACACAGTACCGGGATACGCGACAAGGACCTCTTTCGAGTCTGTTGCGACACAGAGTCGCTCACCTTATACATATGCTTGCAAGCCTTTCTATACTTTCTCTTTTATTCATTCATTTATTCATGCATGCATTCATTCATTACGTTCCTCTTTTCATTATCTTCCACTTTACGTTACATAATACTTTCACTACATTTATTTACGTTCAACGCAAAGCCAAGGGAAGACATACATGTATACATAAGGAACATATACAATTATAAACATACACCAATACAGGCACACACATACATAACACACCTCAAACATAAGCCATCATATCATAACCGGGCCTATCCTCCCATATTACCCCTTAAAAGCCACTTAGAAAACCTCAAGTCCAAAGTGGGCGCATGGGTCCTTCCAGGCACATGAGCATAAAATTCTCAGTATAAAATTGATCTGGGCGCATGGGCACTATTTGTGCTTTTCTGCCCTATTTAGGCGCATCAACACTTAAAACATTTTAACACTTGGGCGCATGGCCCTATTTAGGCGCATGGGACTTCATTTCAGGCGCATGGGATACTTAGGCGCATGGGATTCATTTCAGGCGTATGAGACCACCCTTAGGCGCATGGGCCCCCTTAGACGCATGGACCTTCACATTGGGCGCATGGGCCTTCCCTTGTGCGTATGGGTCTTCCTTTAGGCGCATCGCCAGCAATTCAGGTGCATGGCCATATGCTGGGTGCATGGCCATTGCTTTGGGCGCATGGGCAACACTTGGTGTTTGGTCTCTCATGCTAGACGCATGGACACTATTTAGGCGCATGAACCACTGTTCATGTTCTTCCAAACATTCTAAAATCCTTTCCCAGACCACCATTTTCGCCCGATAATCATTCTAAGCATACCCAAACACCAATCTAACATACCAAGGCCATCTAAGCATGCTAAACATCATCTCTAATCCATAATCATCACTATAACATGCATACGTACATACAACATTCGTACATAAAGCTGTAAATCCACGGTTTCTTTAAAAACGTTTACTTAGTATGCATAATAGCCCCAAATCAGTTGAAAATCCATAAAAAAGGGGTTCTTGAAACTGACCTTTAGCAGCTTTTGAGCAACACTCTTCTCGTTCAAGACCCACTTCGATTCAACTCCTTAAATCCCAAAAGTAAACTCTAAACAACCAGAATTTCGGTCAAGAACTCAATACTCAACTGAAACCGAGCTCAAGGAAGAGAAGATTTACCTTTTTCAGCTTCTTCTTGCTCTTTATCTCTCTAAAACCGAGCTCTCTTTCTCTCTCTTCTTTTCAGCCATGAAGAAGAAGATGAAAAAGAAGTAATGGGCAACCATGCCTTTAAAATCTTAAAATAATAAGATTTGTACTTTGTACACTTTTTCCCCTCCATTTGTGCACAATTTCCATTCTTTCTATTTACTTTTCTTTTCCTTCCGTTTAAGTAGAAATTTCAGGGTGTTACAAGTCTACCCCCCTTAAAGAGGTTTCGTCCCCGAAACCTGTCGCTTCTCGAACAGTCACAGGTAACACTGTCTCACCTCTTCTTTATTCTTGCATTTAAACTCAGATCACTTTAGGCTACACTGCACCCGCACAAGTGAAACCATCATCCTCCTTAGTCTATTCTCTTCTTCTTATTAGTAGTGGTCATGAGTTGCTCCTCGTGGTTGGATACTCTATCCATCTCAGTATTCTCTAGTAGCATGATCACATCCTTATCGGTTGAGCTCTTTCTTAGATGAGATGCACGGAACATCAGAGGAATTCCACTTAACTCATCATGTAGCTCCAGTCGATGTGCTACTTCTCCTACCTAAGCAACAACTGAGAATGACCCTCCATACTTTAATATTGGCTTTACTCAATTTCAAATCAAGCAATCTGCTTTCCTGGTCAAAGCCTTCCTCATAATTCATTGTCGTAGGTCATCACCGAACTCTGGTCGTGCACGGTCGAGCAATCCATCTTCTTGCAACACTTGGGGTTGAGTCATAGACTACTGATCAAGTCACCCGGTGATGTCTGTCTACCTACCTATGTCTGTCTTGAACAGCCTAGCAGGAACAAGTGCTTTCTCTCAATTCTATCACGCAATCCCCTAGGGCATAAAGTTACCTGGTAGACTTACTAATGGCAATTCTTACATCGACGACTCATCGATCTTCGTACCCCTAACGTGCAACATCACAGAAAATAGCGGCAACAAAACTACTACTAGCATCACAATTAAAGCATAGATGCATAAATCTAAACTTGCAAGAACGTACCTGACGTTACCTCGGAGTCTGACCTAGCCTCCTCTCGGTCATAGCGAAGGCTCTAGCCTTCACCCTCTGTTCTCCTTCCTCGTACCGGAGCCTTCAACCCTCAACTTCTTGCAGTCTCTGCTCATGTGTCCTGTCTTGCCATAGTCGTAGCATTTAGCCATTTGACAGTCCCTCGCTCTGTGGCCCTCCTTTCCACACTGGAAACAAACATTTAGTCCCCACTTGCACTCCCCGTCATGGCCTCTGCCACACTTGTTGCAAATCTCTCCTTTTCTTTCCATTCTCTTCCGATCATCGTCTCTCGATGCCGTATCTCCATACCCAATTCCACCATCATTGTCTCGCCTTCCTTTCCCCTTCTTAACATGGGCTCGCTCCTCCCCTTCGTCTGTTGTCACCATCGCCCCCCGCTCGTCGTACAATCTCCCCGCCAGGTCAACTGCCGACCTAAACGTGCTCGGTCGGGCGGTGATCACGTGCTTATGGATGTCCGTAGGCAAGCCCTGAATATACCTCTTGATCTTTCGTGAAAGAGGTGTCGCCTGATCCGGCACCAGACGTGCCATCTCATTGAACTTCGTGGTGTACTGTTGATGTGTTAGGGTTCCCGCCTCCAGTTGCAGGAACTCTCTTTCAACTTTATCCATCTCACAATGAGGACAAAATTCCTCAATCACCAGCCTTTTCAACTCTGGCCATCGCATCCTTCCGATAGCCTTGCTTCCCTTAAACTGGATAATATTGTCCCACCAACACAAGGCTGAGTCCACAAAAGAATGGGCAGCAAACTTTATCTTCTGATCCTCCCGACACTCGTTGATATTCAATACAACTTCCATCTCTCTCACCCATCGGTGAGCAGTAGCAGCAGTGCCGTTTCCATCAAAAGTTGGGGGCTTGCATCATTGAAACGCCCCATAGTTACAGCCTCGTGCCGCCTCTGGCGCAGGCTCTTCCTCTTCGTCCTCTTCATCATCGAAGAAAACCGTTTCAGTCTCGGGTCATCTCCTTTCGCCCGAAGACCTACCCCCTTCCTGTCTCTCCCCATCTTTAACAGCCTTCATAACATCGGTCACCACAGACGGTATGATCGTCTGCATAACCTGATGCACTTCCTCCCTGACTAACTCTCTCATCGAGGCTCTCTGATTAGCATTCTCATCACCGCCCTCCTGATGAGGGGCCTCAGGTTCCTTATGGGCCGCTCTTTCAGCCCTAGACCTTCCTTTTGTGACCTGTGGTTCAGCACCACATCCACCACTGCCTCCACCTCGTGAAGCTTTCGAAGATCTGCCGCCAACCATCTTCTAGCACACTATAAGATTCAAACACTGACGCGGTCATTCAAGGTAATAACTCAGTTTATGTCAAGTATAGTAAGTCCCTAATTACAGTGGCTAGTTGTTATTAGCCACTTACTTTACTCTTCATACCCCAAGTATTTCCTATCCCGACTAGATCAGTATCTAAATCTACACATTAGCACACAAGCCACATAACACGCGAACATAATGCCGGTTAACGTTAACTTACATAAAACGTTTACATAAAACCTTTACCTGCAGGCACGTAGCTACTAGGACTGGCATCCCTGTTCCTTTTAATCCCATTCTCAGTTTCAAATTAGGTTTTTCAAAATATTTACCCAATTCACTTAAACTTTTGCTCTGATACCAACTTGTAAGGCCCCGTTCCCGGGCACCTCACAGCTGGTGGTTCATCGCACTTAAACATTATAAAATGTACAATAATTTTGCAGTGGAATTAAAACTTTCATTTATAATTAAAAACATGTCAATTACAACGTTAGTTTTCATTTAAAATACATGACATATCAAAATACGGATGCTAGCCTCAAAATGCTCCTAGTAGCTTATGCATCCATGCCTGTAACTCCTCAGCATCAACTTATACCTGCCAACTATCATGCATACAAAAGTCAGCGATGCTGAGTGAGTTCTAGTTTTATAATAAAACATACTTTTCTTTATTAAAAACGTTCTTTCAAAACGTACTATACTATACAACCGTTTGTGATCATGCATCATACGTACATACAGATAATATCATTATTTCTTCATCATTACGTTTATTAGCTTTGTTCATTCAACGTATTACATTATTATTCATTTCTCTTACTAGATCCAGTCAGGCTTTACCCTCTTCGTGGCACTCAGCCACGATTACTGAGATCGAATGACAAGGATCCTATTATGTACCTTATTACGATAATTCATTTACGTTCATTCATACGTTCGTTCTTTCATACATTATCTTTCATTCATTACTCATCATTACTCGAATCTTGTCTCTTGCAGTATCTCAAGTCTGAAGACTGATGCTGCGCCGGGGCCTGCTCACAAACCCCCGACTCATGTCCGAAGACTGACACAGCACCGTGATACGCGACAAAGATCCCATACGAGTCAATCACAGGGATTGAACTCCATCTGAGTCTGTCACAACACAAAGTCGCTCACCTCACCATCTCGTCTCATGCAATATCCCCGACTCATGTCCGAAGACTGATACTGTGCCGGGGCCTGACACACAAACCCCCGACTCATGTCCGAAGACTGACACAGTACCGGGATACATGACACAGATCTCATCATCTGTCACTTTCGTCATATGCAATACTACCGACTCATTTCCGAAAACTGAACTGTGCCGGGGCCTACGCACAAACCCCCGACTCATGTCCGAAGACTGACACAGTACTGGAGTACGCAATCTATATCCTGTCTCATGCAATACCCCCAACTCATGCCCGAAGACTGATACCGTGCCGGGGCCTGTCACACAAACCCCTGACTCATGTTCGAAGACTGACACAGTACCGGGATACGCGACAAGGACCTCTTTTGAGTCTGTTGCGACATAGAGTCGCTCACCTCATACATATGCTTGCAAGCCTTTTTATACTTTCTCTTTTATTCATTCATTTATTCATGCATGCATTCATTCATTACGTTCCTCTTTTCATTATCTTCCACTTTACGTTACATAATACTTTCACTACATTTATTAACGTTCAACGCAAAGCCAAGGGAAGACATACATATATACATAAGGAACATATACAATTATAAACATACACCAATACATGCACACACATACATAACACACATCAAACATAAGCCATCATATCATAACCGAGCCTATCCTGCTATATTACCCCTTAAAAGCCACTTAGAAAACCTCAAGTCCAAAGTGGGTGCATGGGTCCTTCCAGGCGCATGAGCATAAAATTCTAAGTATAAAATTGATCTGGGCGCATGAGCACTATTTGGGCGCTTCTGCCCTATTTAGGCGCATCAACACTTAAAACATTTTAACACTTTGGGCGCATGGCCCTGTTTAGGCGCATGGGACTTCATTTCTGGCGCATGGGATACTTAGGCGCATGGGATTCATTTCAGGCGTATGAGCCAACCTTAGGCGCATGGGCCTCCCCTTGGACGCATGGACCTTCACATTAGGCGCATGGGCCTTCCCTTTGGGTGCATGGGTCTTCCCTTAGGCGCATGGCCTGCAATTCAAGCGCATGGCCATCTGCTTTGGGCGCATGGGCAACACTTGGTGTCTGGTCTCTCATGCCAGACGCATGGACACTATTTAGGCGCATGAACCACTGTTCATGTTCGTCGAAAAATTCTGAAATCCTTTCCCAGGCCACCATTTTCACCCGATAATCATTCTAAGAGTACCCAAACACCAATCTAACATACTAAGGCCATCTAAGCATGCTAAGCATCATCTCTAACCCATAATCATCACTATAACATGCATACGTACATACAACATTCGTACATAAAGCTATAAATCCATGGTTTCTTTAAAAACGTTTACTTAGTATGCATAATAGCCCCAAATCAGTTGAAAATCCATAAAAGAGGGGTTCTAGAAACTCACCTTTAGCAGCTTTTGAGCAACACTCTTCCCGTTCAAGACCCACTTCGATTTAACTCCTTAAATCCCGAAAGTAAACTCTAAACAACCGGAATTTCAGTCAAGAACTCCATACTCAACTGAAACCGAGCTCAAGGAAGAGAAGACTTACCTTTTTCAGCTTCTCTTGCTCTTTCTCTCTCTAGAAACGAGCTCTCTTTCTCTCTCTTCTTTTCAGCCGTGAAGAAGAAGATGAAAAAGAAGTAATGGGCAACCATGCCCTTAAAATCTTAAAATAATATGATTTGTACTTTGTACACTTTTTCTCCTCCATTTGTGCACAATTTCCATTCTTTCTATTTACTTTTCTTTTCCTTCCGTTTAAGTAGAAATTTCAGGGTGTTACAAACTTCAAGCCCACAACTTCATACTTACTCAAGAAAAAGAAAATATTTAGCTGAAAAGGCTAAGGGTAAGAGACTAGTGGTTGAAGAAGAAACATTTAAGAAACAAAAAGATGACCCCAGAAGCTTGGCAGCAATTGCTGAATTTTTTGAAGAGCATGAGTAGCCTGAAGCTCAATTGAAGAAATTAGTTGGTGTACTTGATTTAGAAGAAGGAGCGATTGCTGGAGGATATGATGTTACACATGATGTTGATGTGGATAGTCCATTAAAGCCTGAAAAACCAGTTGAAGAAATGGTGTCTAAGGCTCAAACTAATGATTTAATGATTAAAGCCATGTTCTTCATCAATCATGGGTATGATCCAGATGAAGTGATTCGGATGACGTATGAAGGAATGAAGGAAGAAGAAAAGATGAACAAGCTGCTGGATCCAAGTGTTGAAACTGAGTATGAGAAATCAGCACTTAGAAAGGATTCTGCACCAAAATTGCCTCCTATGAAGAAATTTACTGAGTATGAAAGATCTTTTTCAAGGAAAGCTCCTCTACCTAAACTGTCATCTATAAAGAAATCTTCCCTAACACTTGAACCACTATTTCCTGATCCTTATATTATGTCAGATAAGGAAATGAAGGACTATCTTTCAAGTCAAGGGTTCACAAGAAGGAAGATTGGGAACATGAAAACCAACTCATTAAGGGCTGCAACTCTTCAACTGATTAATAAGAAGAAAGAAAAACTTAAGAAGCTAGAAGAAGAATTATCAAGCACTAAGCCAAGAAATAGAGTATCAGCTGAAGACATGATGCTGAATCAAAAAGACCAAGAACTACTGGCTCCTGTACTACACAAGTACCTTGAATGGTTTGCAGAACCATCTCAGTTGAAACTGCAAGAAGGATTGACCATGGCAGAGTTGATCTGAGGTGTGTCTACTCCCAAGGGCAAAGTTGATCAAAAGATAATTGCTTGGAAGTATGACAGTACATGGAATATGTTCATGGTGAAAAGTATCTCAGGGCTAGTCCAATTCTTGACAGAGTACTCAGCTCTTGTAAATGCCCTGGAGATTCATGATTTAAATGAACTAGCTCAACTTGAACTGATCAATAATACAACTATATTTATGGGATATGAATTTGAGAACATACTTAAGATATTCAGAAGAACAGACAACTTCAATCATTAAAGACAATATACATGAGAAAAGATAAAACATTTGTCAATCCCCTTGAGAAGAAGAAAAAGATACAAGCAAAAGAGATTGTATTCCTTGACAACATAATCACTAAAGACGAAAATGGTGTTTCGTACTCATTCCTCCACACCCATCTCAAATGTGTACTATAATGAGAAAACTTATGAGATGGTGATTGAAAGGAAGTGGGGAGGAAAGGAGGGAGCTGAAATCAGATTATTCAATGGATATGAGGTTAGATTGCTTGATGAATCATACATCCACTACATAGACACCAGAAAATTCAGGGAATTAAATAATAAATTGGGAGAATTAGATATGCATTTCTTTCTAAAGTGCATCAAGCTGCTAAAGCTGGCCTATGATCAGATAAGAGCTAAAAGAGACAAAAGAAAGAAGAAGAAGACACCATTGCAGCTTGGGAATATTGTAAAACTTAAGGTAGATGTGGGGGAGCTTACTGATTCATAGATATCGTCTTTCTACAATTTCTATTTGGGAGCCTATTTGACTAAAGAAGCTACCAATGGAAGCCATCTACAACATGAGCAAGATGAAGATTCATGTGCTAAGTAGAGACAGGATGTCAGAAGCAACAAATTTTGTGAATATGATCAAAGCTATCCTGGTTCCTACTAAAGCTGCATTCATGTTACCCCCAGAAGACCCAGCGGAATCCTCACAACATCAATCACCTCCCAAACATGAAGAAAACTAGGTTGTATAATCCTTAGGGGGAGTATTGTTGAACCCTTCAAAGGATCATACATGCCAACTCAATGGGTGATTTGATTATTGCTCTGCTAAAATCCCTTAAGTTGAAGAAGAAATACGGATGAACATCTACTAAGGAAAAGAACAAATGTTGTCTTCCGAATTTGTCAATGCGGAAGACATAATGCTAATGCGAACAAGTATTTACTCTTCCGCATTGACTAATGCGAAAGACTAAAAGTTAATGCGGACAAGACTTTGCTCATCCGCATTAGACAAATGCGGATGACCAAACAAATGCGCATAAGTATTTGTTCATCCGTATTAACTAATGGGGATGACCAACATACTAATGCGGATGATTAAGTGAAGAGATGATGATCAAGTTAACTCATCCGCATTTGCCAATGCGGATGAACCAGCAAAGATGCGGATGAAGACTTAGACTAGTTCTGATGTAATAGGTCAGGGGTAGTTTAGTCATTTTGTAAAAGGCATCTTGTCTGCCTATAAATAGAATAGATACCTTGTACATGAGGCGACGGCTGATAGAGAGAGAAACTTTGTTGTAATTATTCTCTGTAATTTATCAACTTTCATATATACAATACAAAAGCATTTATGAGTAGTTTTCTTGCATTGAATGTTCTTTGATTGTTTGTTTCTGCCATTCAATCAGTGACTTGATTACCATATTCGATTCACAGTATGAATCTCACTCTTACTCCTTTCCAGTCAAACCATAAATCAGATGATGAACAGATTTGTTCAACTTACAACTGAGATGTCAACAGCTGGTATTAAGCCTGATCTTGAAGATCTAAATCTTAGAGTACTCAATATTTTACCCTCATCATGGAAACAAACAGTAACCTTACTAAAGCATACTGAGAAGTTTCCTATGGATCTATATCTACTCATTGCCAAGATAGAGTCAGTAGAGATTAATGAAAGCTCAAGGAATAATGATAGAGCAGCATCATTGTCTCAGTATTAGTTTGTGGCTTCTCCTGCAAACACTATTGAAAATGAATTCATGGAAAAAAGTGACAAAATTACATAAGAAGATGGAGATTTATTTGTTAGAACAGGATTTTTCACTGATTCATCATATACTAGTGCTCCTGCTTATACAACACAGTCTCATTCTCAATCTCCTTCTAAATTTCAGTCTCAAACATCTAATGCTCAAATAGAGACTTCTTCATCTAACTCTGCTAAATCTAGCAAAGTTAAAGATGTGATAAACATCCTATTAGAGTATGAAGAGTCTAAAACTGCATTCACTGCATTTATGGCTAGTTTTCAAGCATATCAAGGTAGCCATTTAACTCAATTAGACCTTGTTTTGCAGGATTTGTTTGAAATGGATCCTGAAGATATTGAAGAGATGGACTTGAACTGGCAGATGGTGATGATTGCTTACACGACACAGAAACACTCATATGTCAACAGGAAGTACAATCCAAGTGCTAACAAGACTGTTGGGTTTGATAAGTCAAAATCAAGGTGTTTTAACCGTAACAGTTATAGACATTTCTCAAGAGAATGCAAAGCTCCAAGAAATATTTGAGGAAATGCTTAATCAAGTTCTAGCAATCAAAGGTTTCAACCAGCTCAGAAGACTTTTCAAAAGCCTCATAAAAGTCTTCCTATGCCTGAGCTTAAAGATGAAACAAAACCATCTGATGAAACCAAGAAAGCTTTAGTAGTCAGCATAAAGATGGTTATGATTGGAGTGCATATGTTGAATAGTTTACTAATGATTTAACATCAAGTTTATCTCTTGTTGCAAAAATCCAGGGAGAAGATTGGTCAGAAAATAATGATCCAAAGGTGGAAGGTGAGAATGAAGAAGATGACTATGATTGGAGTGACAAATCTGATCCTAAGGAGGATACAAATGAAGTAGCTCTAATGGCGCAGTCTGATCAACCTATGGTTGACACTTCATCTTCAAAATCTGAAACCTTATCTCCAAAATTCCCTGAAATCCCATCTGAAGTCATAGAAAAACTCTACACAAAATCACGCTATGAACATGTTGAATAATATAAAAACTACTCATATAAAATATGTGAGAAATTAAAACAAGAAGAGTCAATGCATAACAAACTAAAATCTGATCATAAAACAACAGATCAAAAGATTATTTCTCTTCAAACTTCATGGAACAAAACACTAAAAGAATTATAAATTGTCTCTAAACAACTGGAAGAGATGAGCAAAAATCTTGAACATGATAAAATAGCACATGCTGCTACTCAAATGGATCTTGCTAAAGTAAAAAGTTCAAAAATGATTGTAGAAAAGCTAGTAAGTGAGAGAAAAGATAAACAGAAAGCAGGGTTAGGTTTCACTCATGAACCTATGCCTGAATCTATTACAAACACTTTACCAGATAACTTTAATACACATGACCATTCTCCTGAGAATAAAGCTAAACTTAAAGATTTTCAGGTCAAAAACAAGAATTCAGAAGAAGAAAAGGAAAATGTAAAAGTTTTTGTTGAAAATGATCAAGAAAAGATTAAAATTGGTCATCCAATCAAGATAAAATCTTATGAACCAAAACAAACAAAACAAAACACTTCTCATCAAATTCATTCTGTATTAGAAGAAGTGAAAGGTCAAAGCAATGATAAAGATAAACAACAGGCAGGAACATCAGAAGATTCAAACACTATTAATCTAAAACAAGTTCAATCTGAAAAAGGAATCTTCTTCTGACGATGTTCAATATGGAAATAAACCAAGTTCTTCTAAGTCAAAGAATCAAAGAAGAAGAAAGAAATCATCAAAAACAAAATCTAAATAAAACAAAAGTTCAAAAAAGTTGATCAAAACAACAAATCAGGCAACAAGACTTAAACCAATAAAATTTGTGTTAGCAGGTTTCTTAAATATGAATTCTCTTCAAAACAATAAGGTAAATACTATGAACAAATCTCACTCTGATCTGAAATCAAGTTCAGAATATAAGACTTCCGTTGTAGCAAAAAGATTTGTTCCTAATGAATTCAAGAAGGAAGTTCATGTTAAACAGATGCAAAATAATTTGGCACAAAATCAAAATGTGAAAAATGAAAAACAACAGTTTAACTATTTGAAGTCAAAATTAAAAAATGAATAAAATATAGTGTCAATGTCAAAGGCTAACAAACAGTTGTTTATGACTCCACAAAAGTATTTTGAAATATGTGATATGAAAAATCACAATACTACTGAGTGCTATTTTAACAAGTAATATCACATATGTGACATGAGAAATCATTCCACAACAGATTGTTTTTTAACAAATACTATACTTATTATGATGAGAAGACTCACAATACTGTAAATTGTTATTTTGGAAAGAGATACATACTAGAGGATTTGCAAATTAAAACATGAGCAAAGGTTATGTTAATCCTCAATATATGAGAAATCAAACTGATGGATTTAAAACATTAACTAATCAACCTTCTTTAGGTTTTCGATCTTTTCAAAAGAACAATTATGTGAGATCTAAACAAAATTTGCAATAACAATTCATACCAAGATCGATAAGAATGACTAATAAAAAGGTTAGTCGTCAATACAAGTCAAAAATTGATCAATCAAATGGTATGAATGTTTTTTTCAAAAATAACTCAAACATTTTCAAAACAAGATTGGTAAGTTCATCAAGAATAAACCTGATTTGAATAATCTTAATTACAAACAATTTACCATTGTTGATAAATTTGGAAAACCCAAGACCATCTCGGCTTGGGTGGATATCTCAACTTAATTTTCTTGTTGTGCAGGTACGCCCAAAAAGACCACTTAATACATGCTATGTGGATAGTGGGTGTAATCGGCTTATGATAGGCAATCCTGCCTTGTTACAAGATTTTAAGTTAAAGGATGGAACACAGGTCGCCTTTGTGGTGATGTAGGTGGAAAAATAACAGGAGAAGGAACAGTATCAAATGGGATAATAAGCTTTGGCAAAGTCAATTTTGTTCATACTCTGTTCTATTTGATGATTCATTTTGTTATGTTTTGAAGCCAGGTTTTCAGATAAGCAAAGATTGGGTAATTGTTACAGCTGAAAGGGATAGAGGTGTATACAAGCTGGATATGTCTCAAGTTGATCCTTCAATTGAAACAACATGCGTAATTGCTAAAGCATCAAATGATAAAAGCCAGCTTTGGCATAGACCTCTCGGACATTCAAATTTCAAGAATATGAACAAGCTTGTATCACGAAATCATGTCATTGGACTTCTATCTAAGAAGTTTGCAACGACTAATCACTGCTCAGTATGTTTGAAGGAAAGCAACACATGTCAAGAGTATTGGACGTAAATCATATTGTTTAGTTATCATTGATGACTATACAAGATTTTCATGGGTTTTTTCTTGTATGCTAAATCTGAAACGGCGGATTTACTAAAGAATTTATCATTAAAATTGAAAATCAATTAGAAAATAAAGTGAAAATAATAAGAAGTGATAACGGTACTGAATTCAAAAATGCTAACATTGAAATGTTTTGTGCTCAGAAAGGGATAGCTCATCAGTTCAGTGCTCCCAGAACTCCTCAACAAAATAGAGTTGCTGAAAGGAAAAATAGAACTTTGATTGCAGCTGCTCGTTTTATGTTAGCTGATGCAAAAATTCCTATCACTTTTTGGGATGAAGCTATATCAACTGGGTGTTTTATTCAGAATAGAATCTAATTGTGAAAGATAAAATGAAAACTCCTTATGAGTTTATGTTTGGAATAAAACTGAACATAAACTTTCTAAAATCATTTGGTTGTCCAATTATGATTCTTAATTCAAATGATCAGTTAGGAAAATTTGAAGCAAAATCTGATAATGGATTTTTCGTTGGATACTCATCTGTTTCAAAAGCCTATCGAGTGTACAACTCTAGGATGAATATAATTCTTGAAACATTCAACGTTAAATTTATGGAAATTTTGAATCAGTTTCAAATGGTCCTGCATGGTTATTTGATTTAGATTCATTATCAAATTATCTTCAATCTTACTTGTTTAATCAATCAAATTGTTTTGATTCTACAGGTCAGAAGAAATCTAGAGGAGATCTTGGATCTTTCAGTGAGGATTCAGATTCTGACGACCCAGATGATTCTAGCTAGACTACCCATTTTTATCATTTGTCAAGGACTCAACAATTCGATTCAATGAAAATAATCATGATAATACAGCTTCAGATCATTTAGTCTCATTTGATCAGGAAGAATCACAACCAATTCCTAATGATGGTAATGAGTTTGTGCAACCTGAGTCTGGAACATCATCCATCTTTGGTGATGCGGTTGATACTAGTAACTTTGATTATTTTATTAACTCACCGACTAAAGTTCCAAACTTCAATCCATATTCTTCTAATTTGTTACATCAAATCTCCAACTTAAACCAAACAAATCTGGATGTTAATGTTCAATGTGATGAGATTCCAACATCTCGTATTCACAAGAATCATCCAATTTCTTAGATTATTAGTCCATTGAATGAGAGAACAACAAGGAGTAAATCAGAACAAGCAGACTTGTGTTTATACTCTTGTTTTCTTTCTCAAAATGTTCCTAAAAATGTTACCGAAGCATTAAAGGACAATGGTTGGATAGAAGCCATACAAGAAGAATTACTTCAATTCCGCAAACAAGAAGTGTGGAATTTAGTGGATTTACCTGAAGGAGAAAATGCCATAGGCACGAAATGGTTGTTTAGAAATAAGACTAATGATCGTGGTGTAGTAATAAGGAACAAAGCGAGACTTGTTGCACAAGGATACACACAGGAAGAAGGGATAGATTATGATGAGGTGTTTGCACCAGTTGCAAGACTTGAATCCATTCGAGTTTTCCTGGCCTATGCTTCATTCATGATTTTTAAGGTGTATCAAATGGATGTAAATGGTGCCTTTTTATATGGTCCTATCACTGACGATGTGTTTGTGAAGCAACCTCCGGGCTTTGAGGATGCAAAATTTCCACATCGAGTGTATAAGCTGAGTAAAGCTTTATATGGACTTCATCAAGCCCCTAGAATTTGGCATGAGACATTATCACAACACTTAATCCAACATGGATACATAAGAGGGAAAATTGATCCAACTTTATTCATAAAGAAGGATAATGATGATCTCTTATGTGTACAAGTGTATGTTGATGATATCATATATGGTTCTACAAATCCAAAATTGTGTAATGAATTTGAAGAAATCATTAAATCTAGGTTCCGAATGAGTTATATGGGAGAGATTAATTTCTTTCTTGGACTTCAAGTCAAGCAAACTGACGATGGAATTTTATCAATCAAGAGAAGTTTGTTGACAAGCTTTTGAAGAAATTTAAGTTGCAAGACTGTCAGTCCATACGAACTCCAACAGATGTTAACACCAAGATTGAACCTGATCCAAAAGGAAAATCTATTGGTCAAATGCTATACAGATCAATGATTGGTTCTTTGATATATCTTAATGCATGTAGACTAAACATTATGTATGCTGTTTGTGTTTGTGCCAGGTATCAATCAGAGCCGAAAGAATCGCACTTTATTGCTGTCAAAGGGAAATTCAGGTATCTCGAAGGTAAACTAGCTTTAGGGCTTTGGTATCCTTACGAGGGTAACTTTGAACTACATGAATATACAGATAGTGATTATGGTGGATGTTGTCAAGATAGAAAATCTACTTTGGGTGGTTGTCAATTTCTTGGTCCCCGATTGTCTCGTGGCAATGTAAGAAACAAACAAATGTCTCTGTTTCAACTATAGAAGCTGAGTACATTGCTGCATCAACAGAATGTTCTCAAATCCTCTGGTTGCAAAATCAACTACTGGATTATGGGTTCAATTTTCTTAAAACACCTATTTACATTTATAACACTGCAGCTATGTTCATTACCGCTAATCCAGTTCAACATTCAAAAACAAAACATATCGAAATTGTAAGGCCCCGTTCCCGGGACGCTTACAGTTGGGTTCTCATCGCACATAAAACATATAATTACATTTGTATTTAATAAATCGCAGCGGAAAGCTAAAACAATCTTTCATTTCCATGTAAATGCTTTTGCAAATTAATACAACATTCATTACAAAATAGCTTGTTCGCATTACAATGCAAAAACATTAATCAAAAGAATGCCATCCCCGAAAGAGCTGAGTAGTCGCCCGTGCCATCCTCAGCAACCATTACCTGCCAACTGGAAACACATCAAAGTCAGCGTTGCTGAGTGAGTTCTAGTTTTATAAATACAACATACTTTACTTTCATATAAAACCATTTGTTACTTTTATATGATCACACATGGTACGTACACATAGATAACATCATTATTATCTTCTTCATTCTTTCATTCGTTCATTATGACTTTACTTGCGCATCGGACATCATCCATCCCAGTACCATGTGCTACACCCTGGTTAGTCATAGCTACCGGGCCGAAGTCAACAAATGAACAGCTAAACGTATGCCACTGTACTAGGAGTAACCATCAGCCTTAGCTACGGGGCCGAAGTCAACAAATGAACAGCTAAACGTATGCCACAGTACTAGGGGTGAGCGGTAGAGGTTCTACATTCAGGATCAATCACAAAGAAGGACCCGTTATCCGATGCATGCAAGACGTTTCATTCGTTCATTAATACATGCATTCATTCATCATGTTCCTCTTTCTTTATCTTTCACTTTACGTTACATAATACTTCGTTCATTCATCATAATAGGTAAAGCCATAGGAATGATATTATACATCACACTAAGGAACATTATCATGCATCAACATCACATCATACAGGGCAACATCATACATACATAACATACAACATCATCACCCTCATCATGCCCAACATGCTTTCTAAGACCTCGATCGTCATCTTAAAAACTCTTATGGAACCTTTACGTCAAAACTTACATCTGCACTTTCCCCCGAAAGTCAGAAGTCAATCTACACCTTCCTCGGGTTCAACAGCCCTATTCGGGCGTATGGACACCCTTCAGTCGCATGGCCTCCATGCGACTGAACATCATGCGAATGAACTAATGCGGATGAACACCTATGCGAATGAACATCCAGTCGTGCGAATGGACAATGCGGATGAACACCTATGCGACTGGACCTTCAGTCGTGCGAATGGACCTTCAGTCGTGCGAATGGACCTTCAGTCGTGCGAATGGACCTTCAGTCGTCCGAATGGACCTTCAGTCGTGCGAATGGACCTTCAGTCGTGCGAATGGACCTTCAGTCGTGCGAATGGACCTTCAGTCTTCCGAATGGACCTTCAGTCGTGCGAATGGACCTTCAGTCGTGCGAATGGACCTTCAGTCGTGCGAATGGACCTTCAGTCGTACGAATGGACCTTCAGTCGTGCGAATGGACCTTCAGTCACATGACTCCCATGCGACTGGCCCTTCAATCGTGCGAATGAACCCCAATCGTGCGAATGGACCCCAATCGCACCCTAATCGGCCGTATGGCCTCCATTCGGCCTCCAGTCGGTCGCCTAGCCCTAACTGATGCAGAATGCAGTTCATCCCGACTGCAGCCGAGGGTTTTCGGCCTCCAAACTCATCTAAACCCATTTTAAGCCTAAATCGACCATCCTAAACCTTAGGGATGCATACCATAACATTATTCAAGCACAACCAAGCAAGAAATCAAGCCCCAAACAGGTCCTACGCATACATACACGCATACATACGGGCTTTCACCCAAAAACGTGAAAAAAGGGTTTTCAGATGTGTTCCAGCCCCAAAATCATTCAAAAACATGTGAAAGAGGGGTCCTAGAACTCACCTAAACGAGCACAACAACAAGAGCTTCGATTCGGCTTGCTTCA
This sequence comes from Flaveria trinervia, assembly GCA_025506515.1. Classification (NCBI taxonomy): domain Eukaryota; kingdom Viridiplantae; phylum Streptophyta; class Magnoliopsida; order Asterales; family Asteraceae; genus Flaveria; species Flaveria trinervia. The sequence goes on along the minus strand of CM046443.1, from coordinate 77,929,106 downwards.
CGACAATTTTGGCGACCCGAACCAACCCGAACCAACACTTTTCCTCTTTTTCTCTTCTTTCTCTCTTCTCCCCTTTCTTTGGCTGATTTGTGAGTGTGGGGGAGAGGTTAAGGGCTTCCCTCTCCCTTATATACTCCCCCTCACCCGACTTTCTTTCGTGGGCGAGTTTGGTCCCTCGACTTTGGACTTTATTTTCTTTTCTTTCTTCACCGGCTTCAAAATAATAAATATTCGGGTGTTACAAGTCCACCCCCCTTAAATAGGTTTCGTCCCTGAAACCTGTTATTCGTTGAACAAACGTGGGTAATGCTGTCTCATTTCTTCCTCAGTCTCTCACGTTGACTCGGATCCCTTCCTGTGCTTCCACTGTACACGCACAAGAGGAACTACTTTATTCCTTAGCCTTTTCTCCTTTCGGTCGATGATTGCCACTGGTTGCTCTACATAATTGAGCCGTTCATCTACTTCAATATCTTCCAATGGGACAATCATATCTTCATCTGCTAAGCACTTTCTTAGATGTGATACATGGAATGTCGGGTGAATCCCACTTAACTCATCTGGCAACTCCAATCTATAGGCCACCTCCCCTACTCGAGCAATGATTCGGAAAAGGGCCTATATATCTTGGGCTCAGTTGCCCCACTTTCTGAATCTGATAATACCCTTCCAAGGTGAGACCTCAACATAACCTGGTCACCCACCTGGAACTCATTGGCCTACGTCGCTTATCGACATACGACTTCTGTCTATCTTGGCTGCCTTCATAAAGGCTTTAATCTTTTCAAGCTTCTCTGTCGTAGCCTCGATTACCTCGACGCTCCCCAATTCCTTCTGACCAATATCACCCCAACAAACGGGTGTTCTGCATCTCCTACCGTATAGCATCTCATATGGTGGCATACCAATGCCGGCATGATAGCTGTTGTTGTATGAGAATTCGGCTAACGGTAAGTGGTCATCCCAACTTCCACCAAAATCAATCACACATGCCCGGAGCATGTCTTCCAGTGTCTGAATGGTTCTTTCTGACTGACCATCGGTTTGGGGATGATAATCCGTGCTAATATGTAACCTCGTCCCCATAGCGTCGTGTAATTTCTTCCAAAATTTAGATGTAAACCGAGTGTCACGATCAGACACGATAGACACCGGCACACCATGATGAGCTATAATTTCCTTGATGAACAGATCAGCCAACCTCTCAGATGAATACGTCTCGCGGACCGGTAGAAAATGAGCGCTCTTCGTCAGACGATCAACTATCACCCATATGGCATCATACCCTTTCGGAGTACGTGGCAGTTTTGTAATGAAGTCCATGGTGATGTGCTCCCACTTCCATTCCGGTATATCCAAAGGTTGGATCTTCCCATACGGCTTTTGATGCTCTGCCTTCACTTGTAAGAAAGTAAGGCACTTACTTAATACTCCACAACGTCACGCTTCATACCCGCCACCAATAATCTTTCTTCATGTCATGGTACATTTTTGTGGCACCAGGATGAATGGAGTATCGAGTCTTGTGGGCTTCATCCATTATCTTCACCCGTAGATCCCCAAAACGAGCAATCCACACACGACCGAATCGAGTTCTAACACCGAGTGTGTTTTCACCCAATTCCCCAACCAGACCTCTCATTCTTTCCGAGTTAAGGAGATCTTCTTTCAATGCCTCATCTTGAAACTCCTTGATTTGCTTCATCACATTAGAGGTCATGATTAGTTGATAAGCTTTCACCCGAATCGGTTCGGGCCTTTCCTTTCGACTAAGGGCATCCGCCACCACATTAGCTTTGCCTGGATGGTAATGGATCTCGAAATCATAATCCTTTATAAGTTCCAACCATCTCCTCTGCCTCATGTTCAGATCCTTCTGCTCGAAGAAGTACTTCAGACTCTTGTGGTCCGTGAATATGCTGCACTTCGTCCCGTAAGGTAGTGCCTCTAGATCTTCAACGCAAAGACCACGACTGCTAGCTCCAAGTCATGAGTAGGATAATGACCTCATGAACCTTTAACTGTCGAGATGCATAGGCTATAACCTTCCCTCTCTGCATTAACACACACCCCAACCCCGAGTAGGAAGCATCAGAAAAAACCACCAGATCTTCGCTTCCATCGGGTAATGACAGAACAGGAGCTTGAGTCAGTCTTGCCTTCAGCTCTTCGAACGCCTTCTCTTGAGCTTGACCCCATACAAACTTCACATCCTTTCGGGTCAACTTAGTTAGTGGAGAAGCAATCTTAGAGAAGTCTTGGATGAATCTTCTATAGTAGCCCGCCAAGCCCAAGAAACTACGGATCTCGGATGGCGTCTTTGGTGACCTCCATTGCATAACCGCCTCCACCTTCGCCGGGTCCACCGTTATCCCGTCAGGATTCACCACATGACCCAAAAACTGAACTTCGCGCAACCATAACGCGCACTTGGAGAATTTAGCATACAATTTCTCCCTTCTCAACGTCTCTAGAACCTCCCGAATGTGACTGGCATGCTCAATCTTGCTCTTCGAATAAATCAGGATATCATCAATAAACACAATCACTGATTTATCCAACATAGGCCGACACACACGGTTCATCAGATCCATAAAAGCAGCTGGCGCGTTGGTCAAACCAAAGGACATGACAAGAAACTCGTAATGGCCATAGCGCGTACGGAAAGCTGTTTTAGGGATATCTTGCTCCTTCACCTTCAACTGATGATAACCAGATCGAAGATCTATCCTCGAGAACCAACTAGCACCCTGAAGCTGATCGAACAAATCATCTATCCTCGGTAAGGGGTAGCGGTTCTTCACTGTCAACTTGTTCAGTTCGCGGTAGTCAATGCACATCCTCATACTACCATCCTTCTTCTTTACAAATAGGACCGGGGCACCCCAAGGAGAGATACTCGGTCTAATGAACCCCTTATCAAGCAGCTCTCGCAACTGCTCCATCAACTCTTTCATCTCGGTTGGAGCCAACCGATACGGTGCCTTGGCAACAGGTGGGCACCCGGTATCAGATCAATCTGAAATTCAATCTCTCTATCAGGTGGCACTCCTGATAAGTCTTCTGGGAACATGTCTAGAAAGTCACACACAACCGGTACATCGGCTAGTTGTGGTGTTGGTGTATCCACATCTTTTACATAGGCCAAGTAAGCACTACATCCACGCCTCATACACTTTCCCGCCACCGCCATTGAGATCACCTTCGGGATGTAGTAACCCGATCACCATAAACCGTTACCGAACTTCCGTCAGGCGCTGTCAACCGAACCATCTTCTTGCGACACACAATGTTCGCCTCGAAGTCCGCCAACCAATCCATCCCAAGAACCAAATCGAAACCACCCAAGTCATCACAAACGTCTAACAGGAAACTTATGACCCTCAAGTTCCACATCACAATTCTCTATCATCTCAGAAATCCTGGTAGACTTACTATGGCAGTTTCTACATCAAAGGGCGCATCAACAACGTCTGCTACTAACAGGCAGCTTAGCACAGAAAGCAGCAGAAATAAAACTCCTACTAGCACTAGAATCAATAACACAGAAGCTAAAGTCTGGTTCACTAGAAACGTACCAGACACAACGTCAGGCTCCGTCCTAGCCTCCTCCTGTGTCATGTGAACACTCTGGCGCTCGCCCTCGGCCCATCACTTCCCGTCTTCTTCACCCCTGAACCCTCAGTCCTCGACTTCTTACAATCCCTGCTCATATGACCAGTTTCCCCACAGTTAAAACATTTGCCCGACAGGCAATCCTTCGCCATATGCCCTGTCTTCCCACACTTGAAGCACAAGTTTGACCCAAACCTACATTCCCCGCCGTGCTCCTGTTAGGATCAGTGATCTATGTTTGATTAATTAGAGAGTATAGCAGCGGATTCTAACAATGAATTAGCCAATTCACAAGAACGAAAAGATATTCAATGAAGAACTAAAACGGTTAGATAGAAAAATTCTGCAAATATATTTCATTCAATATTCGCTTTCGTGGTAACGGAATGTCACACTTACAATTAGGTCGACACCTCTTATATAAGAGATGTGACGTCTGCTGATGTCACTTGATAGTGACATCTAACAGAATTATTCCAACTGAAACACAACTACTGACGATGTCAAAACAGCTGATATCTCTTACAAAAATACTAATGTTATCAGTTACTACAACTACTGAAAAACATAAATCTACTGATACTACAACGACTAAAGAACAAGATCTTCAGTCGTTTTACAAAACTACTGAAAGTAAAAACAAAAACTACTGATATCACAACTACTGAAGAAGTACTCTTCAGCTGTTGTGACAAACTACTGAAACTTCAGTACTTGGTCTTCAGACTTGAACTTCAGACGTTTCATCAGCTGATGACTTCAGTAGATATCATCAGCTGATGTCTTCAGTCTTTGTCTTCAGACTTGTACACCAGTTGTTGATCTTCGCACTTGTAGACTCTTCAGCTGTTGTACTTCAGTACTTGGTCTTCAGCTTCAGCACTTGTGTTCTTTAGCTGTTCAGCTTCAGCACTTGTGTTCTTCAGTTGTTCAGCTTCAGCACTTGTGTTCTTCAGCTGTTGAGCTTCAGCACTTTAGTCTTCAGCTGTTGAAGTCTTCAGTACTTGATCTTCAGCTGTTGAAGTCTTCAGCACTTGTCGAACTGCTGATGAAGCCTTCAGCAGTTGTTGTGATATCATGTGGGACTTAGAGGTTTTCTGATCTTGGCTCATTGTTCTTTTGGTCCAACAAACTCCCCCTGAACCAATGCAGCCAAAACCTCTAATTGATTTATTTTCCCCACTTATTGTTGGCAAAATGGTTGGTCTTTTTCCTTCTTGATCAGTAGAGAAGATGACCCATATAAGCACTGGCCTGGGAGAAATCTCATAGATTTGTTTGGCAAGGTATAAATACGAACTATGTTTTGGGGAACTGGACACAGAGTTGTTATCCCATTCATGATCTACTTCCCCATTGAGATCTGTACGACTCTCGAACATAGCGTCAAGGAGAACAACTTGTTCCTCCTTGGAGAGTTCTTCTACTCCTCCTTCAAGAAGAACTCTGGACCATAGTACTCAGATAAGTACTTTACAGTCTTGCCATTCTTCAACTCCACAGTAGTTACCTCCCTATAGACAAATCATGATGATGAGTGCCCTCAAGGAGTAACTAGAGCTCATTCTTCTTAATGTCTTCAAGCTTCTTATAATAACCCCTTTTTGATCATCTTGTTTTCCAGTAAGGCTTGAGGGGTCATTTTTGATTGATGAGCCTTCTTGAATTCATCGATTATTTCCCATGGTGAGACTACAATGGCCAACATGATTGTAGAGTCTATTGTTTTTCTAACCTGGCCATCGTATCTATGTGGAATGGATCTTTTGTGGATTCTAGAACTCACCTGGGGTCTGGCCATACTCTCACTCTCTCCTTCTGATACTGAAATGTGTTCAGAGTGTACAACCTCTGAGCATGCCCTTTCATGACTTGTATAGATGATGACTGAGGAAATTCCTTATCAACCATCTTCAGTAGTTGCTCATCGTGCTGCTTCTGTTGTTCTTCATCTTCTATTTTGACTCTAACCGTTTCCCTTTGAAAGTCAGGTGTGATCTGGGTTGACTCCTGGGTTCTGGTAGCCTTAGAACAGCAGAGAGTGGCAACAATCATCTTCATCCTCTTCTTCTTCATCTTCTTCTATCCTCAGCACCCTTCTCCTCCTTCTAGGTGCATCACTAGATGATGGTTGGGTTGGTTTTTGTGGTAAGAATTGGTTTTGAAGGTTGAGGATGTTTGGATTTGGGTTTTGAGATTGGTTTGGAGATTTGAGGGGTAGGCTGTTTTTGAGTGGGTGATTGGGAAGGTTGTTCAAGCATTTTGTTTTGAGTTTGGCTTTTGTGAGTCTTGCCATTTCAACCTTTTTCCAGCCCCAGCCTCATCAAGTGCTTCAATGATTATCCCCTTATGAATTGCTCAGACAACAGATTCTGGTGGCTATACCAGAATGCTGTCTCTGGTCCATGAACAAATCTCCATCAGTGATCTTCCTAATATTTGGCAATGAATCGAATCATGATCTCCAATCTCTCTTTCTCCAGCACATCGTACCCAGCCCATCTATTTTGAATTTCCTCTACTTCCAACCTCCTGATCTCACTGTCTAGTGTGGCTGTGTCAAAGCCTTGCTTGAAGAGTTGCTCAATGATTTTGTCCATGGATCGGCTGTGTGTTTCATCTGCATCTTTTAACAGCTCTTCCAAGGATTTTTCTTCAGCATTCGTTTGAGCACCAGCACTTTTCTTTCTTTTGTAAGTGATCAGTTGTTGTTCCTTTTCTTTTTCCAACTCCTCGGTTTTCTCTTGTGCCTTCTCATCCTCAGTTCTTTTTCTCTTCTTTTCTTTCACTGCAGTACTCTCCCCCTTTTTGGATGCATTGGTGGCAGGGGTTTGTACCGCAGAAAGTTTCTTTTACACAGCATCATCAATGAGTGGTTGTAGACTTGAGGAGATCCTCTCATCAATGGCTTTATATACAATGTCATTGACGATGGGAGTGATGAGAGGTAGGGATTGTTGGAATACAGCAACCATCTGCTCAGGGGGTTCTGTCCCGGAGAGATAGTGCCAAAAGCAGAGGTTGGAGGCTCAGTGAAGTGAGAGGGTAAAGTGTTTGGGGAACCTTCAAATGAAGGTGCCATCTGTGGGTTGATGGGGGCAGATGGACTTACCATCCTGAGACTTCTTGGCAAGCAGTTCTTGTAGTCTGCTTACCTCAGCCACCAGGATGGTGTTGTGGGCTAGAACGTCATAGAAAAAGCCCAGGTCTCATCAGCAGATGCTGAATCACCTGACCTCCTGCTTGTAGCAGGATGTACATGCACTGGGTGTAGACCAGTTTTAGCATGTGCCCCTTTTTCTTGGAACTGGGACTTCCAGCCTCAGGACTATTCCTTCATCAGCTGTTGCCTCTAGTGAGGTCTTATCTATGTTACCAGCCTCATTCTGATCATGTGCTGATTCAGAAGAGGTGGCAGCCTCACTAGATGTTCTAATCTCCCTATCCATACTAGGAGATAGAACTTGTAAACCCCGGTGCTGTGGGTTGTCAGAAGCATGATGATCCTCTTCCTCAATATCTGCGGTTCTCCCCTTTGTTGGTGGTTGTTGGGGAGGAGGAAGACATGCAACTGAGTCAGCACGTTTGCAATGATTATGGTTGGAATTGGGGGCGGTTGCATGGGGGATGGGGTAGAAGCAGTGTGCACCTGGGAGGATGGTGCTCTTCAATGGCAATCTCCTCAGTGAGGAAGATCCCAGATGTGTGGGTACCCCTTGTGTGGTGGCTGCAGGCTCCTTTGAGAGGAATCCAGAGCGGCTATGGCTGGTAGAGTCTCTGATACTGCTGGGGGTTTAAGCCAGCAAGTATATCCTGCGTTGGTGGTACAGGAGCATCTTCAGGGGACTCATCTCCCTGAATAGCTGTTTTGGGTGTTTTGGTTTTGGTTTAGTGGGGGCTTTGGTTCTGGTGGAGGAAGCTGTGGGTTCCATGTGCTTGGGCTTTAGCATTCGGGCAGCTTCTTTGAGTTAAGGTCTGAGTTGTGCCTGGAGTATACCGCAGCCAAAACAGCTGGTGCAGGGACTCCAAGGCCAACAAGGCCATCAGATTTTAATACATCTAAAATAATGGCCATCAGAAACCTGGGATATAATGGCCATCGATTTGCCACAGGTTTCTGAGCCAAGTTCTTTATTTCTAGAAACACAATTTCAGAAAAATTAGCGGTTGGTGTTCTAGAATAGAATACAATACCTGTTGCCATTGGGATGACATTTGATCCCAAAAGATGTCTTGGAGGCTAAGCAGACATTTACCATGTGAAAAATAACTTTCTCAGCGCACGGAAATGTTTCTTTAACGGTTGTAGCCCGAAGATCACCTTCATACCCATGATTGATAAAGGACATATCGGTTGTGCCCTTGGGTATGCAGTCCAGCGGTGGAGTCGTGTAAGTGTAATGCCTGACGAATGATGTCGGCTGTAACGACCACTGGTTTCTGGTTGATAAGGGACCAAACAGAGATCTGGCCGGTAGACTCATCAGTATGAACAAAAGCATTTGACCAGAATTGACTGAGGGATTCAGGGTAGATGGTTGGATTCAAGAGAAAGGCTATGCGATATGGGGAATCCACCATTAAGTCAATGGATTATCATATTTGTTCTAGAAAGCCGACTTGTAAGGTAAGCAACGCAGTTATGTCGTGGTTTCAGACTCATGGTCGCCATGTTTGAGAGAGAGAGTTTAGAAAATAACGGCTAATGAAACATTAGAGAAGAGGATAGGTATTTATAGGGTAGGTGTGAGAAAATGACTGAAGGGTTTGGTGTTAGTCATCAGTAGTTTTAAACCGACTGTTGACATGGTATTACCCTTTCAGATGTTGAAACAGCTGAAGTCGTGGTTTTAGGTATCAGCAGTTAGAGAAAACTACTGAAGACCATGGTTTTGACTTCAGATGATGAAACAACTGAGGACTTGGTGTTTGTCATCAGTAGTTGTGAAACTACTGAAGACAGTGGTTGTGTCATCAGTGTTGTAAACAGCTGAAGACTTGGTGTTAGTCATCAGTAGTTATAAAACTACTGAAGACATGGTTTTGCTTCAGTTGTTTAGAATGAACAACAGTTGTAGAAACAACTGAAGAGAAAGTCTCTTCAGTAGTTTTCGTCAATTCATAGCCTTTTAGCTGTTTCATACTGTCCTCAAACTTACTCATCAGACTTTGCATCTGCTTTTCAGGTGTTTCATAGGACGTCAGTACTTATCTGTTTGTACTGATTTCAGTAGTTGTAACTACATCAGTAGTTGTAACACATCAGTAGTTTAGAACAGATAAAGTACTCAGTACTTGTGAGATTTAGCCATCAGTAGTTATAAAAACTACTGAAGGTAAAAGGACTCATTACTACTTATATGTGACATGGTTACCAATGATCACTAGTAATTATTACTGAAATCATCAGTAGTTGTCACTTATTCTAGTGGCAGCATACCAAGCCTTAACACAAGGTTTTGGAAAGTAGAACTATCCAAAGGCTTAGTAAAAATATCTGCAAGCTCATCAGCACTAGGCACAAACTTAGGATCAATCAGACCTTTTTCAAAACAATCCCGAATAAAGTGATGTCTGATCTCTATATGTTTGGTCCTAGAGTGCTGGACTGGATTTTTGACAATACACAAAGCTGAAGCACTATCCATTAATAATGGAGTCTTAGTCTCTATAATGCCATAATCCAGAAGTTGGTTCTGAAGCCAGAGTACCTGAGAAGTGCAACTTGCAGCAGCAATGTACTCGGCTTCAGCAGTTGATGTAGCAACAGATGTTTGCTTCTTACTCTGCCAACAAATCAAACAGTTGCCTAGGAATTGACAACCACCAGAAGTTGACTTTCTAGTTAACTTGCACCCTGCATAGTCACTATCTGAAAAAAGCAACTAATTTGCAAGAGTGTCCAGTGGAATACCATAAACCCGAGATTGTGTACCTTGCAAAATCTAAAGATTCTCTTGACTGCAATCAAATGAGACTCTTTAGGAGCAGCCTGAAATCTAGCACAAACACATGTAGCAAACATAATATCTGGTCTAGAAGCTGTAAATACATCAAGACCCAATCATACATCTGTAAAGTGTTTCATCAACAGCTTTACCTTTCTGATCTGCATCCAGTTGTGTGGTGTTGCACATGGGAGTAGAACAGGGCTTACAGTTTTGTAAATCAAACTTATTCAAAAGATCTTTTGTATATTTTGACTGATGAATAAAGGTTCCATCAGCCTTTTGTTTAATTTGCAAGCTAGAAAGAACTGTAATTCTCCCATTGCACTCATTTCAACCTCTTTTTCATTAATGTTGTAAAATCATCACAACAACTGGGGATCAGAGGATGCAAAAATGATATCATCAACATAAATCTGAACAAGTAGCTTATGCTGATCCACCTTCTTAATAAACAAAGTTTTATCAATGGAGCCTCTAGTGAAATTATTAAGAAGAAGAAAAGTGGAAAGTGTCTCATACCAGGCTCTAGGAGCTTGTTTCAACCCATAAAGAGCCTTATCAAGTTTATACACCCATTTAGGATGTTAATTATCCTCAAACCTGGTGGTTGACACACATAAACTTCTTCTTTATTTTACCATATAGAAATACACTTTGACATCCATTTGAAAAACTTAAGATTGTGGAATGCAGCATAGGCTAAAACAATCTGATTGCCTCTAGTCTGGCTACAGGGGCAAAGGTTTCATCATAGTCAATACCTTCTTCTTGTGAAAACCCCTGTACAACCAGTCTAGCCTTGTTCTTAACAATTAGCCCATTTTCATCAGTTTTATCCTAAACACCCATTTAGTGCCTATTGCACACTTACCTGGGGGAAGAGGACCAGTTCCCACACTTGCTGTTTCTTGAACTGAAGTAGCTCAAGCTGCATGGTTCAACCCGTCCATTTGTCTCTCAAGCAACATGGTAGTTCTTTGGCTCTAGCTGACTGATGAAGAGAGCATAGAAGCAGAAGTTAGACAATTGACTTCTTGTTGAACACCAGCATTGATATCACCAATAATCTGAGACTTGGGTGATTCTTCAGTTCTTGATAAACAAGAGATCTGTGCAAGTGTTTGTAGGACCTTCAGCAGCAGCAGATGTTGATGCAGACTCTTGAAACCAAGAATTAGATGGTAACTCAAAAGATGTAGAGGAATCAGAGATTCATCAGCATTTGTTGTGGATGGAACTGCTGAAGCTACAGGAACATCAAATTTAGCAGACACAGGCAGTTGGTCACTAAACTTGAAGAGGTGAGTATTGATATTATCATCATCATCATCAATACACCAGGTGGAAGACATGCTGCAGAAGATGATTTATCCACAGGATCTGCAACAGCTGGAGGTTGATAAGGAACATATTGCAGTATGTCCAAATCAAACAACTCCACAGGGTTTTGTGGAATCTTGTCCATAGGAGATTCATTAAACTTCACATGCAAAGTCTCTTCAACTATCTTTGTTCTGCAGTTGAAGACTCTGTATGCCTTGCAAGTAGATGAATAACCAACAAATACCCTGCATCCACTTAGGATCAAATTTATGGAGTTGATCCTTTGTGTTGAGAATAAAACAGGGACACCCAAATGCTTTGAAAATGAAATTAGAGGAGCCAAGTGATGGAGACTTCATATGGAGTCTTCATCAATCTCTGATTTACTAAGACTCTATTCTGCACATAGCAAGCTGTGTTGATAGCTTCAGCCCAAAAGGTCAGTGGCAAACCAGAGTCAGCCAGCATGGACCTTGCAGCTTCAATAGGGTCCTGTTCTTTCTCTCCACTACTCCATTTTGTTCTGGAGTCCTTGGTATGCTAAACTGCCTTTTGATTCCCTTTGAAAGATAGAAGTCATCAGTGTATGGTTCTGAATTCAGTTCCATTGTCACTCCTAATACACTTGACTGGAAGGGAATATGCTTCTCAACATACAACACAAAGTGAATAATCTTCTGAGCACCTCATCCTTTGAATGTAGAAAGAAAGTCCATACAAATCTGGAATAATCATCCACAATTACCAGACAGTATTTCTTCTTTGCCATGCTCATTACTCTCTCAGGACCAAATAGATCCATATGCAGTAATTGCAAGCAGGCAGTGGACTTAGGCTCTTCAATAGGAGGGAATGAGACTTTGTGCTTTTTCCTTTTAAACAAGCAGTGCAGGTTTCATCACAGTGGAACTCCTTATTGGTAAGCCTCTAACTAACTATTGTGGATAGCTAATTCATGTTTTTGAAATTAACATGACCCAGCCTTCTGTGCCACAGTTTAGATTCTTGAGAAGAGGCTTTGGAAAATAGCAAGGATTGCCTCTGAGATCTATTTTCTTGGAAAGATCTAAGGCATACACTCTTCTGTCCTGTTGGCTCTCAGGAGAGTGTGATCATCCAACACCTTATCAATCAAATGCAGAACTTTGGATGACAGAATCCTACAGTTCTGACTGGTGAAAAGAGCAACATGGCCTTTATCACATTTGACTGACACTCAAGAGATTGTACTTGAGATTTTCCATATGATTAACATCATCAACTTATTTCTCCATTGGAGACAAAGCCATTTCCAATGATGTAACCCCTAGCATCATTGCCAAAAGAAACAAACCCCTTCTTTCCTTGAGAGTAGTCATGAAGAAGAGAGCGTTGTTCCAGTCATGTGCATAGATCCTCCACTGTCTACATACCAGATGCTACTTTGGCATGTTGAAGAACCCTGCAATAATAAACAATCAATTAGTTTTGGAGACCCAAACCTTTTTGGTTTTGGGCCTGGTCTCATCAACAGATGGTAAACTAACAGGTTTATTGGAAACAACAGCCTGAGAGGAAGAAGAGGGTGAAGAAGAGGAATCCTTTGGCTTGGACCTCCTTTTCTGTGGTTTCAACATAGGAGCATCTAATTGGTTAACTCTTACCATAGATGTTGAACCATCATAACCAGCTGTGTCTGATTTGTGATAAAGCTTTCAGCTCATCAGACACATTGCCAGTGGAGTTTGATAAGTTCCTATGTTGCACCTTCTTCTTCTGAGCAATCTCAGCTGTACCTGTTTAACCCTTCTTTTTGTATTTCTTTGTGGACTTAAGGGTTACAGGATTTGATGTTGCTGATACAAATGTGGTCTCCAAACTAGTTTTCATTTTTACCATTTTCTCTTTAATTTCCTCTTTATGTTTGAGTTTGGAACCTCTTTTGTACCAGCAATCATCTGTAAGATGATTGAACAAACACATACTTCACATGGTTTCTTCTCATCTTAGGTTGATCATCAACTAAAGAGGATGAAAACAACTGAAGACTTTCTTCATGCTTTGGAAGCAATGTTCGCTTTCTTGACTTCCTCTTTAGTAGTCTTCAAACTCTTTCTACTGACAGTTTTCTTCTTTTCAGTACTGGCAGTAGTTGGAGTTTGAACTTCAGGTGTTAAATCTTGCTCTCTAGTCCTTTCAGGACTTTTAGAATTAACTCCTGAGTTGATCAACTCATTGATCATGTGAGTGTTAGCAGTGGAACCATCAACATCAGCTGATAGGTTCTGAGAGGGCTTAGTGCTGACTTCTACTTCTGATAGTGCTGAATCAGAAAGTAGATCACATGATGAAATGGATTGGTTATTACTCTCACCATCAGATTCTACCTCTGCTCTGGGAGTAAAATCTGTAGGTGGGAGCAGTGTGATTGTAACCAATGCCAAACTTCACATTGGAAGCAGATTGCTTACTAAGAGCATTTCAAAACCTTTGCATGATTGTACCCATCGATCACACTCTACCTGGGTGACTGCAAGGGTTTCCTTGAGATCTTTATACTTCTCTAGAAGTATCTCTTCCCTAGCCTATCATCAGTTATTGGCATTTAAGTTTGCAAATCTCATCATTCTTATCATTAAGCACAAACTCAAATTCAGCTTTGCTTTTGGAAATTATTTGTTCTAGCTCAATGTTCTTGTTGATTAAAGCTACATTTGCTTCTCTAATAGATGCAAATGCTGCTATGCATGATTCAGAACATAGTTTGGCTTTTGCCTCAGAGGATACCTGTGACCTTTGGTGTAGAGGAATAGTGGATGAAGTATCAGCAGAATCCAAAGCCATAAGAGCTAGATTTCCAAAGGGACTGTCACCACCATGTTGACCAGCACCTGAGAACAGTTGTTCATGACCAGACAAGTCATCTGGTAAACTGCTCCAGTCAACAACTCTGGGGTGAAGAAGCTGTGTTGTTGAGGTGAGTTTGTTGATGAGATTGGGAAGGTAGTGGTTCAGGCAATGCTTGTGGTTGTTGTGCAATTGGAGCTTGAATAGGATTTGGTTGAAGCAATAATAGCAGGGATAAGGATATGACATTTGAACCTATGGAACAAAGTATGTAGGAGACCTAGGATGTGAATGATGACCAGAACCAGCAGGATGTTGCCCTCTGTTTTGTGGACTAGTACTAGGAAAAGTCACAAAGGGTGCAGAAGAGTTAGATCCAGTTGATCTACACTCTCTTGCAAAGTGTCCAGCCTTTGGCATTTATGACACTCAACTTACTCTTGTCAAAACCAACTTTGGTTTTGCCAGAGAGTCCAGGAAATTTCCTGCCAGTCTCTTATAGAACTTCTGAGATCTGATATTAATCAATGCCATTTGGCTCAGAATATCCATCTCTTCTAGATCATCATCAGCTATTCCTTTCAAATCATCCATGATGAAGCATAGATTGCCACTATTACTGCCAGAATGACTCTCAATACCAACAAATGCATGATCAGAACTATTTGAAGAGAAATCAATATGCATCATAATGCTTTCAGATGCAGCATATTGTGACTCATGACCAACCAAGGCAGTATTCCCTGGTACAAAGACATCAGTGAGCTTTCGATGAGGACAGTTTTCTTTTGCTCTATCTCTCTTTCGAATGTAAGCAGTTTCCATGAAGTTGGGTGAGAGATAGGCTATCCAGATTTGCACTGGAGCGTAGGACAATAGTGTATGTGGTCCCATCTCTCAAGCAGTGATCTGATGAACCTGTTATTCATCTGGCTATTGGTGTATTCCTGTTCACCATTTTCAGCTCAGAGATCAAGCAGGAAAAAACGCTCAAAACCGTTGAGTTAGTGTCTCACCCTTTCTATGAGAGAATGTCTCATATTGTTGGGCAAGGATTTCTCTGTTGTTTGCTAAGACCTCTCTGTGCCACCGCATTGTTCCTTCAGGGCATTCCAGAGATCATGAGCAGTTTCATGATGCATAAGCCCCGAATAGATTTCATTAGGCAGTGCCATGGCCAGAATTCCATGGGCTTTAGCATCAGTCTCAAACAGTTTCCGATCTTCATCAGAGTATTGTTCCTTCTTCTTCGGAACCATTTGATTGGTTTCCGGATTATTCACCATAGGCTTATGTGGTCCATGTACCACAGATGTCCAACAACCTGAACTGTTAATAGACAGGTGATGAAGCATTCTTCGCTGCCATATGTTATACTCGGTCCTAACCAGCATCGGAGGCTTGGTTGAGGAACTGGTATTGTGAGGATCATTAGAAGGAGTAGTCATCTCAGATTCAATCAAATTCAATTAAGCTATAAAAAATTTAGAACAAACACAACAACCAATTGAACCAAGAGAGATCTCAAAATAAATGAACGAAGCGTCAGAAATTCAATAATCTAAACCAGTTCTTGCAAAATGCTAATTCAATCAACATAGATATCAATTAGCAGCTTCAATGATCAATTGTTAGATCGATCAATGATTAACCTGCTGTGATACCACTTGTTAGGATCAGTGATCTATGTTTGATTAATTAGAGAGTATAGCAGCGGAATTCTAACAATGAATTAGCCAATTCACAAGAACGAAAAGATATTCAATGATGAACTAAAACGGTTATAGATAGAGAGAATTCTGCAAAATATTTCATTCAATATTTGCTTTCGTGGTAACGGAATGTCACACTTACAATTAGGTCGACACCTCTTATATAAGAGATGTGACGTCTGCTGATGTCACTTGATAGTGACATCTAACAGAATTATTCCAACGGAAACACAAACTACTGAAGATGTCAAAACAGCTGACATCTTCTTACAAAAATACTAAGTGTTATCAGTTACTACAACTACTGAAAAACATAAAACTACTGATACTACAACGACTGAAGAACAAGCTCTTCAGTCGTTTTACAAAACTACTGAATGTAAAAACATAAAACTACTGATATCACAACTACTGAAGAAGTACTCTTCAGCTGTTGTGACAAACTACTGAAACTTCAGTACTTGGTCTTCAGACTTGAACTTCAGACGTTTCATCAGCTGATGACTTCAGTAGATATCATCAGCTGATGTCTTCAGTTTGTCTTCAGACTTTGTACACCAGTTGTTGATCTTCAGCACTTGTAGACTCTTCAGCTGTTGTACTTCAGTACTTTGGTCTTCTCAGCTTCAGCATTGTGTTCTTCAGCTGTTTAGCTTTAGCATTGTGTTCTTCAGCTGTTCAGCTTCAGCACTTGTGTTCTTCAGCTGTTGAGCTT
The DNA here is from genome assembly GCA_025506515.1 of Flaveria trinervia. Classification (NCBI taxonomy): domain Eukaryota; kingdom Viridiplantae; phylum Streptophyta; class Magnoliopsida; order Asterales; family Asteraceae; genus Flaveria; species Flaveria trinervia. The sequence goes on along the minus strand of CM046443.1, from coordinate 77,912,964 downwards.
CAGCACTTAGTCTTCAGCTGTTGAAGTCTTCTGTACTTGATCTTTAGCTGTTGAAGTCTTCAGCACTTGTCGAACTGCTGATGAAGCTTCAGCAGTTGTTGTGATATCATGTGGGACTTAGAGGTTTTCTGATCTTGGCTCATTGGTTCTTTTGGTCCAACAGCTCCCTTCCACACTTGCCACACCTTTTCCCCCGCACTTGATGTGACCACACGGCGTTCATCCACCCGTGCCTTTTGTTACCCATCGGGGCATCACCCGACCAAACCATTTCCCGTTCCAGTTCCAATCACCACCACCCTTCCTACTCGCCTCAGTCACCACCACCTCCCGCTCGTCATACAGCCTCCCTGCCAATCAACCGCCGAGCTAAACGTGCTTGGTCGGGCGGCGATCATATGCCGGCGAACATCCACCGGAAATCCTGAATAACCTCTGATTTTCCGAGACAGAGGCGTCACCTGATCAGGCACAAGCTGTGCCATTTCATTAAACTTGGTGGTATATGCTGGTGTGTCATGGTTCCAGCCTCCAACTGCAAAAACTCCCTTTCCAACTTGTCCATTTCCCGATGAGGACAAAATTCCTCAATCACCAACCTTCTCAGCTCAGGCCATTTCATTTTCCCAATGGCCCTACTACCCTCAGCTTGGACAATGTTGTCCACCAGCACAGAGCTGAATCCACAAAAGAGTGGGTAGCAAACTTCACCTTTTGGTCCTCTCGGCACCGCTGATATCAAGAACACTTCCATTTCCCTCACCATCGTGAGCGGCTGCGACAGCAGTGCCATTTCCATCAAAAGTAGGGGGCTTGCATCTCATAAAAGCCCCATAATTACATCCTTGTGCCGTCTCCAGCGCAGGCTCTTCTTCTTCCTCTTCATCATCAGATAGAACCGTTTCCGGCTCTGGTGTTCCAGTTCTCCAGAGGATCTGTTTCTTTCTTTCTTTCCCCTTCTCGTACAGCCTTAATAACTTCAGTCACACAGACGGTAAGATTGTCTGCATGACCTAATGGACTTCTTCTACAACAGCTCCTTTACTAAGGCTCTCAGATTGGTGCTTTCGTCGCCACCCTCCGATGAGGGGTCTCTGGTTCTTCATGAACCACCCTCTCAACTCTGGGTCTCCCTCTCTTGGTCGCGGTTCACATCGTGACCTCCACCCCTAGAGCTTTCGAAGATCTACCTCCGCCATCACACGCACACTGAAAGATTCAAACACAACACGGTCATTCAAGGAAACAACTCAGTTTATGTCAAGTATAGTAAGTCCCTAATTACAGTGGCCAGTTGTGATTAGCCACTTACTTTACTCTTCATACCCCAAGTATATCCTGTCTGACTACATCAGTATTTAAATCTACATACAACACATAACACATACCATGCGCACATAAAACCGGTTAACTTTACGAAAATACCTGATGGCACGTAGATACTCAGATTGGCATTCCATTCCCTTTTCCGTCCCATTCTCAGTTTAAGATTAGGTTTATTTGAAAATTTACCCATTTCACTTAAACTTTGGCTCTGATACCAACTTGTAAGGCCCGTTCCCGGGACGCTTACAGTTGGGTTCTCATCGCACATAAAACGTATAATTACATTTGTATTTAATAAATCACAGCGGAAAGCTAAAACAATCTTTCATTTCCATGTAAATGCTTTTGCAAATTAATACAACATTCATTACAAAATAGCTTGTTCGCATTACAATGCAAAAACATTAATCAAAAGAATGCCATCCCAAGAGCTGAGTAGTCGCCCGTGCCATCCTCAGCAACCATTACCTGCCAACTGGAAACACATCAAAGTCAGCGTTACTCAGTGAGTTCTAGTTTTATAAATACAACATACTTTACTTTCATATAAAACCGTTTGTTACTTTTACATGATCACACATGGTACGTACACATAGATAACATCATTATTATCTTCTTCATTCTTTCATTCGTTCATTATGACTTTACTTGCGCATCGGACATCATCCATACCAATACCATGTGCTACCCCTGGTTAGTCGTAGCTACCGGGCGACGAAGTCAACAAATGAACAGCTAAACGTATGCCACGGTACTAGGAGTAACCATCAGTCTTAGCTACTGGGCCGAAGTCAACAAATGAATAGCTAAACGTATGCCACAGTACTAGGGGTGAGCGGTAGAGGTTCTACATTCGGGATCAATCACAAAGAAGGACTCGTTATCCGATGCGTGCAAGACGTTTCATTCGTTCATTAATACATGCATTCATTCATCATGTTCCTCTTTCTTTATCTTCACTTTACGTTACATAATACTCGTTCATTCATCATAATAGGTAAAGCCATAGGAAAGATATTATACATCACACTAAGGAACATTATCATGCATCAACATCACATCATACAGGGCAACATCATACATACATAACATACAACATCATCACCCTCATCATGCCCAACATGCTTTCTAAGACCTCGATCGTCATCTTAAAAACTCTTATGGGAACCTTTACGTCAAAACTTACATCTGCACTTTCCCCCGAAAGTCAGAAGTCAATCTACACCTTCCTCGGGTTCAACAGCCCTATTCGGGCGTATGGACAACCTTCAGTCGCATGGCCTCCATGCGACTGAACATCATGCGAATGAACTAATGCGGATGAACACCTATGCGAATGAACATCCAGTCGTGCGAATGGACAATGCGGATGAACACCTATGCAACTGGACCTTTAGTCGTGCGAATGGACCTTCAGTCGTGCGAATGGACCTTCAGTCGTGCGAATGGACCTTCAGTCGTGCGAATGGACCTTCAGTCGTGCGAATGGACCTTCAGTCGTGCGAATGGACCTTCAGTCGCATGACTCCCATGCGACTGGCCCTTCAATCGTGCGAATGAACCCCAATCGTGCGAATGGACCCCAATCGCACCCTAATCGGCCGTATGGCCTCCATTCGGCCTCCAGTCGGTCGCCTAGCCCTAACTGATGCAAAATGCAGTTCATCCCGACTGCAAGCCGAGGGTTTTTGGCCTCCAAACTCATCTAAACCCATTTTAAGCCTAAATAGACCATCCTAACCTTAGGTATGCATACCATAACATTATTCAAGCACAACCAAGCAAGAATCAAGCCCCAAACGGGTCCTACGCATACATACACGCATACATACGGGTTTCAACAAAAAACGTGAAAAAAGGGTTTTCAGATGTATTCCAGCCCCAAAATCATTCAAAAACATGTAAAAGATGGGTCCTAGAACTCACCTAAACGAGCACAACGACAAGAGCTTCGATTCGGCTTGCTTCACGACAATTTTGGCGACCCGAACAACCCTTTTCCTCTTTTTTTCTTCTTTCTCTCCTCCCTTTCTTTGGCTGATTTGTGAGTGTGGGGGAGAGGGTAAGGGCTGCCCTCTCCCTTATATACCCCTCACCCACTTTCTTTCGTGGGCGAGTTTGGTCCCTCGACTTTGGACTTTATTTTCTTTTCTTTCTTCACCGGCTTCAAAATAATAAATATTCGGGTGTTACAGAAATTTGATATCATTTTCTCAGAGATAACTCTGAAAAAGGGTTAATCATATTGATTCAAATTGCAATGGAAAAACATTGGCGGATCTATTACTAAAGCTTTCCTACCAGGACGGTTTGAGTATTTAGTGGAGTCAATTGGTCTTATTAATCATATATGAACTCCCTAAATCAAAAGATCATCATAAGTGATCCTCTCAATGTTAATTGCATATGTGTATTTTGTGTGTGTGTTTTTTTATGAAAAACCAAATACAAAAGTATAAAATCAAAACTCCAAAAATATAGTCTTTTTCTAAGTGTCAATTTATTTTTAGACAATAATCTGTTTATGCAATATGTGAAAAATGATAGTACATTAGTGAGATCAGTTGCATATTTCACTTATTAATAAAGTCTGACATGAGCAGATATGATGTGTAGACAATATCATGCTACTATACTAAAAAGTTAAATTCTTGTGATTACAATAAATCTTTATATTTGTGTGTATTCATCTGAGTACTTTTGAGATTTTTAGGCTTATCAGATTGATTGCTTGTTAAGTTACACCACTCACACCTGATGGTGATGTGATTAGTCATGAGATCTGTTACAAGCATCATATCACTTCTTTGTTATGAGTCATCATAGACCTGAAGTGCTGAGATATCCTTTGTTGTAAGTCATTACAGACCTAGATTTTTCTTTGATGCAAAAGATGCCAATGTGCATAATTTATTCAAATGGATAGATGGAGCTCATCAAATGGTTATCCATGATCATTCTCTATTCATTTAGGTAAAATGAGCTCTGGTTATACATATATTTCAGGTAAAAAGTTGAGTATGTGTTCTTTCTTGCATGTCTTGATGATAGTTGAGCTCTCTAAGTCTTTGTATGATCTACATCATGTCATATCTAAAAATACCCTCATCAATCCAAGAATTGAAAAAGTAAGTGAGCTGATAGTTTTTCAAAAACACTCATTTTCTGTCCTTAGATCTTGTGTCTCCTTTGCTGTGATATCACTGACCCGGAACACACTTGATCAGGATTTATTTATTGTCTATGACTATTCATATTTTTTTATTTTAATGTGCTGATCTTCATTGATATGATCTTACTACAGACACGAATTCTTTGTTACACTAGATTTTGATTCTGATTTCATTTGATTTTATGCATATTTTATGTGTGTGAAGGAAATATAACAATAATATGTGTGATCTTATTATGTTACCTTAGGAAACTTATAAGTTTTTCAAACTTAAAAGTTTAGGGGGTGTAATAAATGGAAGAGTTTTTTCTCAGAAAATCAAAATAAAATGTTGAATTGAAAGGATTTTGCTATATGTTCAAAGTGTATGTGAGTTTGATAATGTAACTTTTGAAAATGATGATATGAACCTATATAAATTTGCAAGTGGAAATGTTTCTTGCAAAAGTTGAAAAATAGATATTTGATTATGTTTTGAGATTAAAATGAAGGGAAAGCTAAACATTAAAAAGTTAATCAACAAGTGAAGAATTAAAAATGTTAAAAATCAAATTTGAGTGTGCAAAATGTAAAAAGATAAAATTTGAGGGTCTAAAATGTAAATTTTGGGAAATTTAAAAGTTATGCTTAAAATATTTAATATTAGTATGAAATATTACTAATATGTTTAAACAGTGTGCAGGTGAAGAATTTGGAAAACATAAGTGTAAGACTCATGAAAGTCAACTCAAAGTCAGCTCATGCGCCTAAATAATGTTCATACGTCTAAATAGGAGCATGGTGAACTTTGAGGAAATTATACAAGTGTTGGGCATTTTTCATATTCCCATGCGTCTAAACAGTTGCAATAAGTACATGAGTTTAACCAAGTGTTTGGGCGTTTCACTCAATCCCATATGCCTAAACAGTGATAATGAGTCTGTTTTGTAACAAAGTGTTAGACGTTTTGAATGTCTCATGCGTCTACACAGTGTTGAAACGTTTCAAGAGTTACAAGTGTTAGACGTTTGAAGAACTTCATGCAGCTGAACAGTGCAAAAGCGCCTAAACAGTGCTTATGCGTCTGTACAGTGCTCATGCGTCTGATTCAATACGGCCAAATAGTGCTCATACGTCTCATTATTTGTGAATTTTAGGGTTTCATATGCAAAAAAAGTGCTCATGCGTCTAAAATCTCACTTAATATATATTGAACACTTGCACTTGTTTCTCATTCACACTCAAAATTCTCCAAACACAACTCTTTGAACTATCGACTCTGGTCTTCATCGAACTCTCTGATTTTCATTGTTTGAAGCAAATCTGTGTCGATTTTTAGATATTATTTGAGTTTATTAACGTAAGTTTGTGATTCAAATCAATAGATTTTGGTTAAAACATGTCGATTGGCATAATCGTTTGACAGATTTGGGGTGTTCGAACACTATACGATTGAACATTCAAAGTTTAACTAATCAAATCTTAATGATATCTAAAATTGACTCTGGATTATTGATATCTATCAAATTTCGAGCAATTTGATATATGTTCTTCAACTGAAATCGTGAATGATGTTAATGATAGTTGGAACAGTCGGGTCTTCGAAGGAAGAAGAAGAAGATGAACAGTCAAATTCAATTTTTGAAAAATAAAAATATGTATATTTTATATATATATATATTAAATAAAAAGTAGATGAATCAGAATTCAAATAATTGATTGATAAAAATGATAGATACAAATGAATAATTTTAAGAATTCACAAATTATATTCATAAGTATAAAGTCAAAATCATAAGTCAAAATTGAATTCAATATTACACAAATACATATTCATAAGTAAATTTTAATGTTCTAATATTCTTTTTCTTTAAATTTTTACAGATGGCAGCTTTAAAATTTGAGCCTAAACATAATGTTGCTGCATTCTTAGATTAGGAAAACAGGAAGCAGCTGGTTATGAAGAGATTATTCACTTTCTGCTAAGATCAAAATATGTCTATGCAATGTGTGCTAGACCTTTGATAAATGCAAGATTAATCAAAAGATTTTGGAGAACAGCAAACATAGAAATAGATGAAGAAGGAAATAAAGTTTTAAGAGCTTTCATTACATCTGATAGAATGCTTGAAGTTTCTGAACAAGCAATTAGAACAGCTCTTAAACTTGGAGAAAATAACCTAGAAGACTTATCTGAATATACTTTCAACGAATGTAGAGATGTATTCTACAAATGGGTCATCTGATCATTTTTCGAAGAAAAACAATTCTTCAGAGCTAGAGTATATAAACACTGGAAATTGCTGTGTTATATATTTCAACATTGCATGTCGAAAAGAAGGGTGGTTGGGATTCTTCCCAGTGGACATTGCATCTCCTATTATTGCTTTAGCCACAAACAAAAGGTTTAACATGGCTAAGTGGATAATGAATGGATTCATTTTCAATATTGAAAGAGGAAAGAGAAAAAAATACTTAATGTATCCTAGATTTCTCTAACTGCTCATAAATGAAGAGAATCTAGACTTATATGTTGAAGGAATTGAAGGAGATATGTCTGAATCTATTTATAAAAGACTGGCTATGATCACCGGTGCTCAAAACATTCTTTTATTTGATTATATAAGGAATGTAGCTATAGATGAAGTAGACATCAACAACTACACTTCCATTTATCTGAAGATGAACCAATAGATCCAAATGATCTTATTAAGGATGTTGTAGATGATGTGATTGATGAAGATGATGAAGAAAGTGAGGATGAAGCTTCTGAAATCTCATCAGATGATGATGATGATAATAATGATGATGATGATAATGATGGTGCAACTGAAGCACATCAAGAAGCAATTGATGAAAGGAATGATGAATATAATGTCAATGAAACTCAGAACTTAGCTGAAAAAACTTCTGGTGTTAATATTCAAGATGATTCTTTACGTGATGGTCAAGGAGATGAACCAATTATTGTTGCTCATGAAGAAGATTCACAAAATCAAACTTTTGATTTTGATTTCATGAATGATATGTTATTTGAACCAGTATTTCAAGCTGAAATGAATGAAGATGTTGAAGAAATTCCTATGAGTACAACACATAATGTGTCTGTATAAACAGATGAGATAATTGATGTAGATGAGATAGAAAATTTGAAAGAAGAAATTATAATTAAAGAGAAAGAGATTGAAGAATTAAAAGTTGAGAATGAAAAACTGAACGAGATGAATATATCTCTTGAAAAGGAAATTCAAAAGTTAAAGGATGAAAATTCTAAGTTGAAAGAAGAAAGTTTACTGAAAGATGAAAAGATTGTGAGCTATGCGAAAGACAAAGAAGATGTTATAAAAAATTTTGAAGTTATGATAAAGGATTATGACATTCTTGAAGAGAAATTCAAGAAATTATCTAATGAAGATGAAAAATTAAAAGATGAATTAATAAAGGTAAAAGAATCTCAAAAGCCTATCTCACCATATCAAATGATAGACTCTGAGATGATTGTTGAAGAGAATCCTGAGGTGATCAAAGGCAAAAGGAAACTTGATGATGTAGCAGATACAATTTTAACAGAGTCATCTTCAAAAGTACAAAGAATAGAAGAAACTGTTGAAGAGCAAATTAGTCAATAACAAATTGAAGCTTTAGAAGACATTGAAGAAATTTTCATTGATGACTGGTATGATGAAGTTTAGATGAAGAAGACATAGATGAAGCTCAATTTGTATCAAATTTTGATTCACAAGAACCAACTCAAGATCAAGATAAAATTCCACAAGATTTTGAAGATTGATACAACTATCTTGTGAAGATGAAATACAATAGAGTCTTTTGGATAGACTGACTGTTTCTCAGATAAATGATGAATATGAGAAATGTATTGCTGCAGAGTCAGTTGCTCCTATTGATCCAAATGAGATTGTAATGGAACACGGTGAATGGAATAGAGCTAAAGAAAGTATTCATGTACATGATTTATCAAGCTCTGAGCTGCACCATCCTGACCCTGATCATATGAGTATTCTAGCATTAAGGTCTTGGTTGCAAGCTAGGAATTACCCATGGAGGAAATTGAAAAGATTACAATCTGTATCATTGAGGAATCTTGTTAGAAGGTTTTAAGAAACTGAAAAACAGTTAAAGAAGATGATCATACTTGATACTGATAATCCTCAATACCTTGAGATTACCAAAAGAACAAGAGTGTTGAAGCCCCAAGAGATTACACATATGGCAAGAAAATCAGATGCTCATGATAGCAGAAAAGATCTGATTAAAATGTTTTCTGATACTAAAAGCAAGCATATAAAGCCTCTTCTGAACAAAGACAGATTTTTGATAATGCCAGATCTACTGGAGACTTGGTGAGAAATGTATTACAAAAAGGACAATCGATTGCTGAGTTGTTGAATGCTATGATTGCTCCTGATTCATAAACCAAGTAAAGATAATAGCATGGAAGTATGATGAGATATTTGATGCATTTTTTATAAAAAGAGTAAATGCTGTGTGTGATGTATATCACTTTTACTCAAGCATCATTAAACTTCCGGTGCAAGACTTGAAAGAGTTAAACAGATTACCTCTGATTAATCCATCTGATTCTAAACGTGGTAAGATGATGGTAGAATTGTTGAGAAAAAGAATGGATAGATCAAGCAAATTCTTAAAACAAGATGTGATGATGAAGACAAGGAGTACTTTGCTACATTAAAGAAGAACAAAAAACTTAAAGGATTACAATCTGAAGATAAACATTTCATGATAGAATTTTATGATAGATATGTTGAAAAAATCACAACTCCTGGTATAAAAGTGATTGATGGTAATCAAAAGTCAAAACCAATTCTTAGATGGTTTTATAACTCTGAGACTTTTGAGCTTAAACTGCTCAAAAATCTCGAACAATGGGATGAAGACATGATTACACTATTTGGTGCTTTTGAACTGAAACTATTGCATCCAAGTTATGTTATTTTTATCTGTGCAAAAGTTTGAGAAAGTATCTCCAGAAGTTGCAGAGCAAGACAAGAGTATTTCCTTTCCATCATCAATGTGATGAATGCTGCAATGGAAAGAATATCATTAAGAAAAGCTCTTGCATATGCAAACATTGTTAAGAAGGATATCAAAGACATTGAGTTCATGAGAATTTCAAGAAAAGGAGTATTAGAAATATACTCAAAGGAAAGTCAAAATCCTATTGAGTTATATGCTAATATTGATATCACATGTTTATCAAAAGATACATTAGAAAGAATGAGTAAAATAGAGATAAAAACAAATGAAGCTAAACCAGAACAAGGCATTCTTGCAAGCAAATTTAAGTCTGCTATTGCTAATGCTTTGAAAGAACAGGAGATGTATAAAAAGAAACCAATGTTCAAGATAAAGGAAGAACCAGAAGATTTCTTTGAGTGCTGAAGATGGAAGATAGAAGATAGATGATGAAAGCTAAAGATAGAAGATAAAAGCTGAAGGAAAGATTACAAGAAGACAAGATTGAAGATTTTGAAGACTGAAAACCATGTAAATCATAGGGGGAGTATTGTTAGTTCTCTAGAAAGATTAACATGTTGTCTTTATGTGACTTTTTACTAATTGTAATAGTATAGGGACTAGTTTTGTAATTTTGTTAGTTCCTTTGTTTCATTATAAATAGCTTAGACTTGTAGCAGTTAGGTAGAGATAAAAACTGCTTACTTACTTTGTAATTGTCTTTGCTTGATATTAATGAAACTGTGAATTTTCTTGATATCTTGCTTGATTTGATTACTTTGTTTGTATTTCTTTGAATTGTGTTCATACATCATAACAGATTGATACATTTGATCCTATCATAATCAATTCACCTATTTCTTTGATGTATGATTCACTTTAAAGAAAAAGATTGCTAGCTTGTTTTTGTCTATCGCACACATCTCAAAGAACGTATAGACATATTTAGATTTAGATAAGATATTAAAACATTTAGTATTTGATCAAATGGCTGACCTAATCCAGAATAACAAAGATCCTAAACACAAACATTTGATTGAATACTACTATTACAACTTTAAAAGGTCTAGACTTATCTTCTATCAAGTATAATGAATCGACTTCTCTATCGGTTATCAACACATTCTTTAGTTTCAAATCCTGAATATAACATTTAAATTTCATATAAACAATTAATTAATATTTCTAAGCATTTTGGGTACATATAGCTAGTTGACATTGTGCTGAGGGATACATTAATCAAATAATGTAATACATTCATTTATTTTGACATCACTAATTTTAGTAACATTTACAAAAGTTCCATTTGAATGTTTAACTTTCACGTTAAAATCAGACATATTAGTAACATTAATTAGATTAATGTTAAACATTGTCATATGTTCGCACCTGAGTAAATAATGAAACCATGTCCCTTAACAATACTAGACATGCTAGAACACAAGAACCAACGCATCAAAAGTACATGCCATGTTGGATTTCATTGGTTATTCTGGTGCCCTATCACCCACTAGGGTCAATTTTACGATCTGTTTGACTAGAAAATGGAAACTTAGAAGCTACGTTACTATTCTTATTAAAAGGTTTGGTCGGTGGGGGTGGTTTTTTTCTTTCTTTTTTTCCTTTTTTTGTTTGTTTGTGTTAAAAATTTTCTTTTGTTTCTTTTGTTTGTGTTTTAATTTTTTTTTTTATTTCTTTTTTCTGTTTGTTTGTGTTTTAATATGGGTTTGTTTTAGGTGTGGATTTGAGATTTTGGGGTGGGGGTTTTTGTGGGTTTTTGGAATCTGGACACGTGTGATTTGTAGGGTTTGCTGACGTTGGTTTTTTCCGAGTTCCTACTTTCTTTCTTTCGTTATCGATACCCTGACGATTCTCGCTATTAAGGTTTGGTTTTTCCTTTTGTTTACCCTTTTCGGGGCTTTGATTTTTGTTGATTTTCTATTTTGGATTGTGTCGCTTTCTTGCGGCTTTGATTTTCATTTGTTTTGTGTATGGTGTAAGGCTTTGATTTAGTTTTTTGGTTTTGCATGTTCTGGTGTGTTATGGATTTGAGGTTTTAGTGTTTTTTACTTTGTGTATTTTACTAATTTTATGGTTTTTGAACTTTCATTTTGATTTTGATTTAGGGTTACATTCAAACTCGCATACGCGCGGCAACGCGGACGCCAAAACCTAGTTAATATTATTAGGCTTATAAAATTATTAATTGATTTTTGAAACGTTGATCCACTAATTTAAATTAGTTTTAAAACCACTTTGTTCAATTCTTTCTTTTTAAATCACGAGGATATCCATCTAATTCATAACAACAATCAATAGTATGTTCAATCTGTTGCAATGAGTGCACTTCAAATTTGGATTTGGATCTAAATGAAGGTTTTCTTGTTACAAGAAAATTAGAATTGAAAGCAACATTGAATGTTTTACTAGAAGAAGAATCGGTCTATGTGATTCCTCCCTTAATAGTTAATATTGCAAAGGCATTTTTAACTATTGGTAATGAATCTCTCATTAACACATTTGTAAATATTGTGAATTCGTTGTAGATCAATCTCGTTAGAGAAATACGGAATGAATCATTCACGCTATCATAGTAAGAACTAGAAGATGTAAGAAATCAAATAGAACCAAACACAATGTAAATAATCTTAAATAGTATTGCTCTTTGATAATTATTACAAATATAATAATTTTCACTGAAAATCGGGATTCTAAACAAAATAAAGTAAGCAAACTGTTTATACTAAAAATCAAAAAGGTCTCGTGTGAGAATGTGACATCCGGTAAATTTCCGTTATCAATCTCCGTTAGTCCCGTTAAGTCTTGCATACACGTGTCGTAAACACACACTAGTTGTCGTTTAACGTTGGTGACCTAATAATAATAATTAATAATGTTACATTATTGATAATCTAATTGATTAGATGATTATTGTGTTATGCTTATGTGTTTACACAATTTAAATGTTAAAGGTGAATTTTATCGCGTAACGCGGAAACGTGCCTTATGTCTTGTGTTTTTATAAAGATAAAATATATAATGATTTTTATTAGTTTATATCCTTATATTAATAAGTTAAAAACACTTAAGAGTTTAAAGTCTAGTTTTGATAAAATACAAATTACAAGGGCTTAAAGGGTAAATATGGAAATTAAAATTAAACAAAACACCCCAAACCCTAATCCCCACCCCTATTCGGCCGCGACACCCACTCTCAACCCTCTCCCACTTTGAATGTGACCAAGAACAAGCCTCTAAGCCTCAGTTTTGTTCGATTTCAAGCAATAGAACACGTTGGAATTGTCAATTGCAAGTTAACACACGTTTAAAGATTAGATTTTACAAGTTTATATGGAATTATTGTTATGGCCGAACCTAAATTCATGAATGGGTGTTCATGGAGTCGAAATTGATGTTAATTGATGATGTTAGTATGTTAGTTGGATTGAATACATGTTGTTTAACGTTGATTATGCATAAATTGTATGTTTTTAGTGGATTGATCATGAACTTTGGTTTTAAGCAATCCCTAATTTGAAATTGGTGAGATTATGGATGATTGATGATTGTTTGAGGAATGTATGCTGATTAGTAGGTTGTATGAATGTTAGACTACATTGATCTTGCAAGAAACTGATGAATTGAAGTTGGTGTTCATAGGTTACTAATAATAGTAACTTTATTTTCATGACATGATGATCTAGTGATGGATTGATGTTTTTGATGTGTTCATGATGATGATTAGATGTTAGATTGTTGATATGAATGCTAGAAATCTTAGAATGAATGTTGTTGTACACATCTTGCCAAAAGTGAAACTTTTGTTCATGATGATTGTTAGATTATGATGATTGAGCATTGTTGATCTTGGCTAGATGTTGTTATGAGCTTGAAATGGTATAATTATGATGAATTCATGAATACATTGAGTGTTTGATAGATGTTGGAATGTACCTTCCCAAAAGGGAAACTTTATTTGCACAAAGTTTGTTGGATGATAGTTTGAACATGTTTGGGATGTGAGGAGCATGTTAGTAAGTTCATGGATGAATTCTAATGTGATAGAACATGTTAAATTAGTTGTATAGGATGCTTGGATAATCATGAGTGATGTTTGGACTTTGATGATCACGTATGATGTTGATGTGGTTAGTAGTTAGGACATCATGTTTGGGACTGGAAATTGATTGTTGTGATGTTTGTTGAATGCAATGAACATGGTTAATGAATATGATTATGATCATCATACATGCGTACGAATCTGAGACCCCTACTTAGTAGGATTGGCAGGGTTTAGGATATGAAGTCGCGAGTGGCTTCACATGGCATGTGGTGCGTGATTTGATCTTTGTGTGACATGTTAGTTATGTTATAACTTGTGGATACGTTAATGTTCTAGATTCGCATGACTTGTATGATACTTGGTTGTATGATGATCTAAGTGATACACCTAGATAATATAGCATACATATGATCTATTTGAATGTTAACCATGTATGATATATGTGTATGATTGCTTGAATGGTTTAAACACATAAAGTCACCAACTGGTCAAACGGATCAACTGGGTCAAACGTGTCTGTTTTTCTGAAATCTTGAGTCCTTGGTTGTTGTGTACTTAGGGTTTCACATGTTCTCTATTTACACGTACTCACGTACTTATATGATCTAGGTAACCTTGAAGGTTTTCTGTCTGTTCTGTCTGTCAAGTAAAACTCTAAGTGTCTATCACACATATCAGGTGAGTTCATGCCCCACTCTTTATTTAATCTCTTTTGGGGGAGATAGCATACTGGTAAATCACAAACGCTTTATATATTCGAGTTATGTATAATATCAATATAGTGTTGATATCATGGAAAAGTCCTCACACTTTCGAATTGTTAATATTGAATAGCGGGGAAATTTGGGTAGTACTACTGGGTCTGACGAGCCCCACCTGTGTGACTCGAGGTCAACCGGGTGCAATTTGTCCTATTGAACATTGTAGTAAGCTTCAGTTGCGAAATCACTATGAATTAATATTTATTGTTAATGGACTAGCTATCTGTTACAATGCACTACTTTTATATCTATGTTATTAAACTCTTTATGTTTGAATATCACCAACCATTGTCTTGACATTTTAGTATGCTATTCTCAGGTCATTAGCTTGCTTGCCATTAGGAGCACTACAAGGTTTCACTTGCATTCTAAGACCTGGTCTTTAGGACATTTTTAGTATTTTAATGGTTAATGTTTACTCTTTTGGGTTGGCACATGTTTTGCCATAGTATACATTTTTATTTCTTTGGATTGTTTTACAAAGTGCTTCCGCACAGTTTAAAGTTTGTACTTTGGTTGATTTTATTTTAATTATGGCATATAGAGTCATTCTGAGTAACTATTGACTATGATCCTGGTTTGTTCACACGCCTCACGGTAAAACTCCGCACGTGGATTTTGAGGGTGTGACAGAGAACTAGTCTCTCATGCAAATCAATGTTCTCAGGCTAACCGATTTTCAAAATCATGTTTTGATTTTCCGAGCCTCCAGATTTAATCTCTACAATCTCCCCCTAGGCTTGGTGAATCAATTCTTCAAGATTCAACATCTATAACTTTGTAATTTACACCATAAGTATACATGTTGTTTAGGGCCCTCATAATCAATCACTCGAATTGAGCTGCTAGAAAATAAATAGATTAATCAACTTTAATTGGACAAGCCTGAAGCTTCATCAAATCTTCTCTCCCGAACTTGAGCAAGTTAACTGGGTTAATGATACAATATTCTTTGTCAACATAATTGTTAAACCAATTGAGACTAAGAACATGAAATGCAACAATTCGAAGAGAATACAAGAAAGAATATTATCAAGAATGATTCGTCAATGATTATGATTTAGAAAATTTTGTGAACAAGAGTTAACATCACTGATTACATAAGATCCCTTATTTATAGTAGTGATCATCTGAATAACTATTGCAGACATACTCAACAAATATTAAGATTTTACACTAAGGACCCTATACTATTTCTTCTGAATGGAAATAACCCTTTGGAAGATTTCCTTAGGAAGATATCCAAAATAAATAAAACCTTCCAAAGCAAACATAACCTTCGAAAGAACTATGTTAAGATTCGGAAGAAACTTAACTTCGAAAGTTATCACTTGTTTTGGTTTTTAATACTTCACAACCTCCACCTTAAAATCCAAAACAAGATTTTAACCAACTCCTAATGCACTCAAGCAAAACTTAAACTTCACACCAGGTAGAGACTTTGTAAACATATCCGTTGGATTCTCCAAAGTAGAAACATTTTCCACTCACCTTCCCAACATTCACCACATCTCTTATGAAATGTAACTTCACATTAATGTGCTTTGTTCTCCGATGAAACATGCTATTCTTAGACAACTGAACTGCACCATGGTTATCACAATACACCACTGAGTCTGCAATCTTGATGCCTAATTTAATTACAAAACCATGTAGCCACATGGCTTCCTTCACTCCCTCAGTCAATGCTATGTACTCGACCTCTGTTGTAGATAATGCCACTACATGTTGTAACTGAGCTTTCTAACTACCCAAGTTACCCAGCACTTGAAATGCATATCTTGTAATAGATTTACCTCTATCCAGATCCTTGGCAAAATCTGAATCAATATAACCAACAAACTATCATTCTTCTCATGTTCATGATGCCCAAACACTAATAAGCCATAGTGTTTAATACCCTTGAGAAATCTCAAGATCCATTTCATAGCAACCCAATGAGCTTTACCCAGATTTGACAAATACCCAACTAAACTCATAGCGTACCCAATATCCGGCCTTGTACACACCATCAAGTATAGCAAGCTCCCAATAACATTAGCATAAGGCACTTTCTCCATATATCTAACTTCAGCATCTGACACAGGACAATCAAAGCTTGACAGTTTAATATGAGCACCTATAGGAATAGTCACTAGTTTCATATCATCCATCCTATAGTTACTTAGCACATTCTCCAAGTAAGATCTTTAAGACAACTCCAACACCGTGTGTTCTCAATATCTTTTGATCTACATGCTGAATATCTTCTTGGCTTCAGCTAGATCTTTCATCTCAAATTCTAACATCAACATTCTTTTAGTAGCCTCAATTCTTACAAGTCTGGGCAAGCCACCAACATATCATCAACATACAATAACAAAATACACAAATTTGTTTACACTGTATTCCTTAAAATAGACACAACTATCATAGTCACTCTGATTCAACCCATTAGTCACCATATGTTCATCAAACCTCTTATACCACTGTCTAGGGGATTGCTTTAGCCCATACAAAGACTTCTTAAGGAGACACACTTTAGCTTCCTGCCCCTTAACCTAAAACCCCTCCAGCTGCTTCATATAGATGGTTTCATCTAACTTCCCATGTAAAAATGCGGTTTTCACATCCAACTAATGCAACTCCATATCCATAGAAGCAGTCAATGATAACATAACACTGATAGATGAATGTTTCACCACAGGTGAAAATATCTTATTATAATCAACCCCTGGCTTCTCTGTAAACACCTTAGCTACTAATCTAGACTTGTACCTATGAGGTTCACCTTCAGAAATCCCATCTTTCAATTTGAATAGCCACTTACATGACACAAGCTTATGACCCTCAGGCTTATCAAACAGCTCCCATGTGCCATTTTTATAAAGAGATTCCATCTCTTCCTCCATGGCCTTACACCATTTTGCGCTTTCTTTCACAAAAATTTCCTCAAAGTATGACAATGGTTTATAGATGCTTTCTTCTTCTGTAGCAACAAAGGCTAATGCAGGCAAATCAATCCCCTCTCTAAACCTGAGTGGAGGTACCACTTGTCTTCTCTTCCTATCCTTAGCCAACTAGTTTTAACACTCGACTATTTAGAGTCAAAGAAAGAAAGAATAAAGTGAAGAATAAGAAAGAAAAGATATTTTACCCAAGTGAAGGGATAAAAAGTGTCAAAAAGGACAAAAGGTTTGAAAAAGTGGGTGTAAAAGGTGATGGCCGCCATCACTCTCTCTACACCCACGAAATTCGGATCTTGTTACAGAGAGAAAGAAAAAGAACACAAAGCTCTCGGGTTTGAAGAAGAACCAGCTGAAAAGTCGAATTCAAGGCAATAAATTCATGGTTTTTAAGTGTTCTTAAGTGGCCTTGCCTCGGTTGTATGCTTATGTGTGTTGTGTGTGTTCGGTTGTATGTCTTTAGTGGGTTTTTAGGTGGTTGAACTCAATTGCAAACGAGTTTAGAAGAAGCCATACTCAAGAGCTGCAAAGGTGAGTTTTAGAACCCCTCTTTTACATGTTTTAACTGATTTTGGGGCTGGAAATGCATGACCATATGTTTTTATAAAACTGGGTTTTATACCCGTATGTTTGCATGTATGTATGTTGCGGTATGGTGTGATTTTGTACTATGTTCATGTTTGATGATGTTATGGTTGTGTTTCTAAGGCTTAGAATGTAAGGTTTAAGCTTCGAACATAGTAGATGAGGTTTTGGAGACTAATCTACTGATAAGTGTGCCCTAGGCTGCTCATACGCCCAAACAGTAGTTCATACGCCTAAATTTAGAAAACTGCTTAAGCGTTGACAAATGCGGATGAGCAACGACAAATGCGGATGAGAAAGTCAATGCGGATGAGAAAGTCAATGAGGATGAGAAAGTTAATGCGGATGAGTAAGTCATGCGAATGAACAAATGCGGATGAAAAAAAGTTATGTAGATGAACAAATGCGAATGAGTAAGTTCATGCGATTGAACAAATACGGATGAACAAAGTTAATGCGGATGAACAAATACGGATGAACAAAGTTAATGCGGATGAACAAATGCGGATGAGTAAGTTCATGCGACTGAACAAATGCGGAGGAACAAACTTAATGCGGATGAACAAATGCGGATGTGTAAGGTCATGCGACTGAAGAAATGCAGATGAACAAAGTTAATGCGTATGAACAAATATGGATGACTAAGTTCATGCGACTGAACAAATGCAGATGAACAATGTTAATGCGGATGAACAAATGCAGATGAGTAAGTTCATGCGACTGAACAAATGCAGATGAACAAAGTTAATGCGGATGAACAAATGCGGATGAGTAAAAAGAAATGCGGATGAACAAAAAGAAATGCGGATGAGTATAAAGAAATGCGGATGAACAAAAAGAAATGCGGATTAACAAAAAGTGAAATGCGGATGAACATTTAGAATATTTTTTGACTTTTCGGAGAAAAAGTGAAATATAGGCTTTGACTTGGGATGTTCCCGGGGGCTAGGTAAGTTGACTTTTTGAGGTCATAGTTGTTATGATGGGCATGGTATGATGATGTATGATATGATTTGATGATGTTATGATGTATGATTGATGCTTATGCATGATGGTATGTATGATGTATGTTATGTATGTATGATGCCCTGTATAATGATGTTGACTGTGTATGTTGATGTTCCTTACATTGTATGTTTATTTTTCCATGGCTTTACGTTGAATGTTAATGAATGAAATGAAAAGTATTATGTAACGTAAAGTGGAAGATAATGAAAAGAGGAACGTAATGAATGAATGCATACATTAATAAAAGAGAAAGTATATAGAGAGAGAGGCTTGCAAGCAAAATGTATAGAGGTGCACGGCTCTATAATGTCGTAAGCTCAACTGCGTATGGTTTAGCTAACCCTTAAGGATACACGCATGGGTTCTAGTCTTTATGACTGACCAACGGTGTGGTACATGGTTTATAGTGATTACTCACCTCAGTGTTGGTGCCAGGCTATGTGCAGTGTGGAAGTCATTTATGATATTTGACATAGTACCCGAGTTAATGTTGGGGGTGTAGTATATAGTGGTTTATAGTGATTACTCACCTCGGTGCTGGTGCCAAGCTATGTGTAGTGTGGAGGTCATTTATGATCTTCGGCCCAGTACCCGAGGTATGCATAATGTTGGGGGTGTAGTATACAATGGTTTGTAGTGATTACTCACCTCAGTGTTGGTGTCAGGCTATGTGCAGTGTGGAGATCATTTATGATCTTCGGCCCAGTACCCGAGTTATGCATAATGTTGGGGGTGTAGTATATAGTGGTTTATAGTGATTACTCACCTCGATGCTGGTGCCAGGCTATATACAGTGTGGAAGTCATTTATGATCTTTAGCCCAGTACCGAGTTATGCATAATGTTGGGGGTGTAGTATATAGTTGGGATCTTTTTCGCTTACCTCGGTGCTGGTGCCAGGCTATGTTTAGTGTGGAAGTCAATTATGAACTTCGGCCCAGTACCCCATTTGTTTGGGGCATAGCTGATGACACTGATCCAGTTAGTGATAGGGAATGTGATAAAGAAGGAAAGAGTTAAAAAAGTATGTGATGAACAGTAAATGAAGATAATAATGATATTATCTATCTGTACGTATGATGTGTGACCACATGCAAAAGTAAAGAATGGTTTTAATAAAAGTAAAGTATGTTTTATTATAAAACTAGAACTCACTCAGCAACGCTAACTTTTTATGCTTTCTCCAGTTGGCAGGTAAAAGTTGCTGAGGATGGCACGGGGCAGCTACTTAGCTCTTTTGGATGGCATCCATATTTTTAATGCTTTGTGTTGAAATATAACATGTATTTTGTAATTTGATAACAATGTATTATTTTTCAAATGCATTTTTAATGAAAATATTCTTTTTAATGTTTCTGCTACAATGTTTATTTCAAGTTAAAGTAATTATATGTTTTATGGGCAATGATTTACCAGTTGTAAGCGTCCCGGGAACGGGGCCTTACAAGTTGGTATCAGAGCCAAAGTTTAAGTGAAACGAGTAAATTTTCAAAAGAAACCTATACTTAAACTGAAAATGGGACGGAAAGGGAAGGGATGCCAGTTTGAGTAGCTACATGCCATGAGGTATTTTCTTTAATGTTTACCGGTATTATGTGCGCATGTTATGTGGTTATGTGTTGCTGGTAGACTTAGATGCTGATGTAGTCATGATAGGTAATGCTTGGGGTATGAAGAGTAAAGTAAGTGGCTAATCACAACTGGCCACTATAATTAGGGACTTACTATACTTGACGTAAACTAAATTGTTCCCTTGAATGACCGTGTTGGTGTTTGAATCTTTCAGTGTGTGTGTTAGAGGATAGCCGATGGTATATAATCTAAAGCTTCACGTAGTGGAGGTCGTGGTGCTGAAT
Organism: Flaveria trinervia; assembly: GCA_025506515.1. Taxonomy (NCBI): domain Eukaryota; kingdom Viridiplantae; phylum Streptophyta; class Magnoliopsida; order Asterales; family Asteraceae; genus Flaveria; species Flaveria trinervia. The sequence goes on along the minus strand of CM046443.1, from coordinate 77,892,275 downwards.
CACAGGTTACGAGAGGAAAGCCTAGAGCCGAAAATATGGTTCATAAAGAACCCAAGTCCCCTCATCTAGAGGGCGGTGACAAGAGTGCCAATCTGAGAGCCTCAGTAAAGGAGGCTGTTGTGGAAGAAGTTCATCAGGTCATGCAGATGATCCTACCATCTGTAGTGACAGAAGTGATAAAGGCTATACGGGAGGGGGAAAGGAAGGAAATGAGTAGACCTACGGGTGAAAGGAGACAACCCGAGACTGAAACGGTTTTCTCTGATGATGAAGAGGAAGAGGAAGAAGAAGAGCCTATGCTGAAGGCGATACAAGGCTGTAACTATGGGGCATTTCAAATGTGTAAGCCCCCTACTTTTGATGGTAATGGCATTGATGCTGCTGCTCACCAATGGGTGAGAGAGATAGAAGCTGTTCTAAATATCAGCGAGTGCCAAGAAGACCAGAAGGTGAAATTTGCTACCCACTCGTTTGTGGACTCGGCTCTGTGTTGGTGGGACAATATAGTCCAAGCCGAGGGTAGTCAGGCAATAGGAAGAATGAAGTGGGCAGAGTTGAAGACGCTGGTGATTGAGGAGTTCTGTCCTCACCGTGAGATGGACAAAGTTGAAAGGGAATTCTTGCAGCTGGAGGCGGGAACCATGACACATCAACAATACACCACTAAATTCAACAAAATGGCATGGCTAGTGCAAGATCAGGTGACACCTCTGTCATGAAAGATTAAGAGGTACATTTAGGGCTTGCCAGCGGATGTCCGTAGGCACATGGTCGCTGCCCGACCGAGTACATTTAGGTCGGCGGTTGATTTGGCGGGGATATTATACTATAAAAGAACTGTGGTGGTGACAGAATCTAGCAAGGAAAGAGGGAGCATCGGAATCAGAACGGGAAGCGATTTGGACGTGGTGGAGCCACTCCAAGTAACAAAGGTGCACGGGTGGATGACTGGCGTGTGGTCACATCCGGTGCAGGGTCGAGAAGGTGTGTCAAGTGTGGATAAAAAACACCCTAGGGAATGTAGATTTGGGACCAATTTATGTTTCCGTTGTGGAAGAACCGGACATGTGGCGAAGAACTGCGATGTGAGGAGGTGTTATTCTTGTGGTGAGGAAGGTCACATGAGCAGGGATTGCAAGAAGCCGAGGGCTAAAGGTTCGGGAGTGAATAAGACTGGAGAAGAAGGGCAGAGGGCAAGTGCCAGAGCGTTCACGATGATGCAGAGGGAGGCTAGGACGGACCTCGATGTTGTGTCAGGTACGTTTCTAGTAAACCAAACTTTAGCCTCTGTGTTATTTGATTTTGATGCTAGTAAAAGTTTTATGTCTACTGCTTTCTGTGCTAAACTGCCTGTTAGTAGTAGGAGTGTAAATGCGCCATTTGATGTAGAAACTACCATAGGAGGGTCTACCTGGATATCTGAGATGAAAGAGGGTTGTGACATAGAACTAGAAGGATACAAGTTTCCTGTAAGACCATTTGTGATGACCTTAGGCGGGTTTGATGTAGTCCTAGAAATGGATTGGTTGGCGGACTACGAGGCAAACATTGTGTGTCGCAAAAAGATGGTTCAATTAACAGCGCCTGGCGGGAGCACGATGACGGTTTATGGTGATCGAGTCATGACTATTCCGAAGGTGATTTCGATGGCGGTGGCGGGAAAGTCCATGAGGTGTGAATGTAATGCCTACTTGGCTTACGTAAAGGACGTGGATACACCAACACCACAACTGACCGATGTACCGGTTGTGTGTGACTTTCCAGACTTGTTCGCGAAGACTTACCAGGAATGCCACCTGATCGCGAGATCGAGTTTCAGATTGACTTGATACCCGGTGTCAACTTGTTACTAAGGCGCCGTATCGGTTGGCTCCGACCGAGAGGAAAGAGTTGATAAGGGATTCATTAGACCGAGTATCTCTCCTTGGGGTGTTTCGGTTTTATTCGTGAAGAAGAAGATGGTAGTGCGAGGATGTGTATCGACTACCGTGAGCTGAATAAGTTGACAGTGAAGAACCGGTACCCCTTACCGAGGATTGATGACCTATTTGATCAACTTCAAGGTGCCAGATGGTTCTCAAGAATAGATCTTCGATCTGGCTACCATCAGATGAAGGTTAAGGAGCAAAATATTCCTAAAACAGCTTTTCGCACGCGTTAGGGACACTACGAGTTTCTTGTTATGTCTTTTGGTTCGACCAACGCGCCAGCTGCTTTCATGGATGAGATGAATCGAGTGTGTCAAACGATGTTAGATAAATCAGTGATTTTGATTATCGATGATATCTTGATTTATTCCAAGAGTGGGGATGAGCATGCCGGACACATTTGAGAAGTGTTGGAGACGTTGTGAAGAGAGAGGTTGTATGATAAATTCTCCAAGTGCGCAATCTGGTTGCGCGAGGTTTAGTTTTTGGGTCATGTAGTAAATCCCGGTGAGATTATGGTGGACCCGGCAAAGGTGGAAGTGAAGATTTGGTGATTTATTCCTATGCTTCCTACTCGGGGATGGGACGTGTGTTGATACAGATAGGGAAGGTTATAGCCTATGCATCCCGATAGTTGAAAGTTCATAAGGTCAATTATCCCACTCATGACTTGGAGCTAGTAGCCGTGGTCTTGCGTTAAAGGTATGGAGGAACTATCTAGACGAGATGAAGTGCACCATATTTAGCCGAGGTGCATAGGGCCTTTCTGAATTATTGCTCGATTAGGAGAGGTGGCTTATAGATTGGAGTTACCAGATTCGTTAAGTGGAATTCATCCGACATTCCACATATCTCATCTAAGAAAGAGCTTAGCAGATGAGTATATGATTGTACCACCGAAGGATATCAAGGTAGAGGAACAGCTCAATTATGTGGAGCGACCAGTGCGATCATTGATCGTAAAGAGAAGAGGTTGAGGAATAAAATGGTTCCTCTTGTGCGTGTACAGTGGAAGCACAGGAAGGGATTTGAGCCTATGTGGGAGACCTAAGAATAGATGAGGCAGCGTTACCCATGATTGTTTTAGGAGAAACAGGTTTCGGGGATGAAACGTATATAAGGGGGGTGGACTTGTAACACCCGACTATTTAGAGTCAAAGAAAGAAAGAATAAAGTGAAGAATAAGAAAGGAAAGATATTTTACTCAAGTTAAGGGGTAAAAAGTGTCAAAAAGGACAAAAGGTTTTAAAAAGTGAGTGTAAAAGGTGATGGCCGCCCATCATTCTCTCTACACCCACAAAATTCGGATCTTGTTACAGAGAGAAAGAAAAAGAGCAGAAAGCTCTCGGGATTGAAGAAGAACCAGCTAAAAAGTCAAATTCAAGGCAAGAAATTCATGTTTTTTAAGTGTTATTAACTGACCTTGCCTCGGTTGTATGCTTATGTGTGTTGTGTGTGTTCGGTAATGTGTTTTTAATGGGTTTCTAGGTGGTTGAACTCAATTGCAAACGAGTTTGGAAGAAGCCATAATCAAGAGATTCAAAGGTGAGATCTAGAACCCCTCTCGTACATGTTTTAACTAATTTTGGGGCTGGAAATGCATGAACTTATGTTTTTATAAAACTGGGTTTTATACCCGTATGTTTGAATGTGTGTTTGTTGCGGGTATGGTGTGATTTTGGACTATGTTCAAGTTTGATGATGTTATGGTTATGTTTCTAAGGCTTAGAATGTAAGGTTTAAGAATAGAACATGATAGATGAGTTTTGGGGTCTGAATCTGCTGATAAGTGTGCCCTGGGCTGCTCATACGCCCAACCGTAGTTCATATGGTTAAGTCTAGAAAAACTGCTTAAGTGTTGACAAATGTGGATGAGAAGTCAATGTAGATGAGAAAGTCAATGTAGATGAGAAAGTCAATGTGGATGAGAAAGTCAATGCAGATGAGAAAGTCAACGCGGATGAACAAATCCGGATGAGTAAGTCATGCGAATGAACAAATACGGATGAACAAAGTTAATGCGGATGAACAAATGCGGATGAGTAAGTTCATGCGACTGAACAAATGCAGATGAACAAAGTTAATGTGGATGAACAAATGTGGATGAGTAAGTTCATGTGACTGAACAAATGTGGATGAACAAAGTTAATGCGGATGAACAAATACGGATGAGTAAGTTCATGCGACTGAACAAATGCGGATGAACAAAGCTAATGCGGATGAACAAATATGGATGAGTAAGTTCATGCGACTGAACAAATGCAGATGAACAAAGTTAATGCGGATGAACAAATGCGGATGAACAAAGTTAATGCGGATGAGTAAAAGAGATGCGGATGAACAAATGCGGATGAGTAAAAAGAAATGCGGATGAACAAAAAGAAATGCAGATGAGTAAAAAGAAATGCGGATGAACAAAAAGAAATATGGATGAGTAAAAAGAAATGTGGATGAACAAAAAGAAATGTGGATGAACAAAAAGGGAAATGCGGATGAACATTTAGAATATTTTCAGACTTTTTGGAGAAAAGTGAAATATAGGCTTTGAGTTGGGATGTTCCCGGGGGCTATGTAAGTTGACTTTTTGAGGTCATAGCTGTTATGATGGGCATGGTATGATGATGTATTATTTGATTTGATGATGTTATGATGTATGATTGATGCTTATGCATGATGGTATGTATGATGTATGTTATGTATGTATGATGCCCTGTATGATGATGTTGACAGTGTATGTTGATGTTCATTACATTGTATGTTTATTTTCCCATGGCTTTACGTTGAATGTTAGTGAATGAAATGAAAATTATTGTGTAACGTAAAGTGGAAGTTAATGAAAAGAGGAACGTAATCAATGAATGCATGCATTAATAAAAGAGAAAGTATAGAGAGAGAGGCTTGCAAGCAAAATGTACAGAGGTGCGTGGCTCTAAAATGTCGTATGCTCAACTATGTATGGTTTAGCTAACCCTTAAGGATACACGTAGGGGTTCCAGTCTTTGTGACTGACCAACGATGTGGTACATGGTTTATAGTGCTTACTCACCTCGGTGCTGGTCCCAGGCTATGTGCAGTGTGGAAGTCATTTATGATCTTCGGCCTAGTACCCTAGTTATGCATAATGTTGGGGGTGTAGTATATAGTTAGGATTTTTGTTGCTTACCACGGTGCTGGTGCTAGACTATGTGTAGTGTGGATGTCAATTATGAACTTCGGCCAGTACCCCATTTGTTTGGGGCATAGCTGATGACACTGATCTAGATAGTGATAAGGAATGTGATAAAGAAGGAAAGAGTTAAAGAAAGTATGTGATGAACAGTAAATGAAGATAATAATGATATTATCTATCTGTACGTATGATGTGTGACCACATGCAAAAGTAAAGAACGGTTTTAATGAAAGTAAAGTTTTTTTATTATAAAACTAGAACTCACTTAGCAACGCTAACTTTTTTCTTTTTCCATTTGGCAGGTAAAAGTTGCTGAGGATGGCACGGGGCGACTACTCAGCTCTTTTGGATGGCATCCATATTTATAATGCTTTTGTGTTGAAATGTAACATCTATTTTTTAATTTGATAACAATGTATTATTTTGAAAAAACATTTTTAATGAAAATGTTTTTTAATGTTTCCGCTACAACGTTTATTTCAAGTTAAAGTAATTATATGTTTTATGGACAATGATTTACCAGCTGTAAGCGTCCCGGGAACGGGGCCTTACACTTCATTAATACCATCTCCCTGGCTATCCGAAGTGCCATGTTCAACACTTTTATCACTCACTACCTACTACTCCACCTTTATCTGAACCCCACTCTGATCTTTAACTTTTGAACTACTTTTCCCTTTAATGTCTTTATACAAAAAAAACCTCTTGAAAAATCACATCTTTGATCAACATCACCGTAGGTCTGCCACCATCTAGCATCTACAACCTATACCCTTTTATACCCTTAGGACAACCTAGAAATACACACTTGACAACCCCGGGTTCTAGTCTCACTTGGCTAATATGAGCATAAGCCAATGACCTGAACACCTATAGTATCCCATAGTCATTCTTTATACCTGACCATGCCTCCATAGGTGTTTTCATGTCTAATGTAGCTGACGGAGACATATTGACTAAATAAGCTACAGTTGTAACAATTTCAGCCCAAAACATCTTAGGTAACCCAAAACTAGATAACATGCACCTAACGTTTTCAAGCAAAGTCCTATTCATCCTTTCAGCTAAACCATTCTGCTGTGGATTCCCTAGCATAGTTTTATGTCTTGCAATACCATGAGTTTATCATATTGATTGAACTCATGATTGCAGAACTCCAACCCATTATCAATTTTATCTTTCTGACTTTTCTTTCAGTTTGAGTTTCCATAAGGACTTTCCATTCCTTGAACTTACTAAAGGCATTACTCTTATTCTTCAAGGTAACCACCCAAACTCTTCTTAAACAATCATCAATCAATGTCATAAATACCTAGCACCACCTAAAGAATCAACCTTAGCAGGACCCTATAAATCAAAATGAGTATAGTCCAATACACCACTTGTGATATGTTTAGCCCTAGTAAACTTTACCATCTTGTGCTTCCCAAGAATACAAGTTTCATAAAAACCGAAATCACAATTCTTTAACTCAGCCACTACTTGTTGCTTTTGCAACTCCACTAGTCGTTGATGACTGATATGACCAAGCCTTTAGTACCATAACATGGCTTTAGAACTACTATCACTTGAGGCAGTTGTCACATGGGACTATACTACACCAGCACTATCTACTAAATAGATATTATTATCCCTTCTACTACCAGACAATACCACCATTGATCCCTTATTCACCTTAGCCTTACCATCTCTAAGACTAACATGGTAACCAGAACTCTCTAACAACCCTAATGATAACAAACTCCTTTTAAGACTAGGAATATACCTTACATCATGAAGATTTACTTCCATACCATTCTTCATCTTTAGAGTCATTATACCATGACCCATAATCTTACAAGGTCTATCATCCCCTAGCTTCACGGATCCAAGATCTTCAAGCTTTAGATCATTAAAGAACTCCTACACATGTGTCATATGATATGAGCACCCTGAATCCATCACCTACTCATCGTGTTTACCGCTGCTTGTAACAGCCAACACATCTGCACTTTCATACCCATCAGAGGTTTCATCTTGTGCATTGTTCCCTGAATGAGATTTTGACCCACTTGATTACCCTTCTTTCTTTTCGAGTAAGGACAATCTTTCTTGAAGTGATTTTCTAATCCACACACATAACACATCCTCTTAAACTTGGACCTTGACTTTGAGACCCTTCTTGGCTTGAAGTTTCTTTGTTCAGATCTTCCCCTGACTACCAAGCCCTCTCCACCATCTTCCATATAATTAGTCATCTTCTTTATTTCCTTTGATTTGAGGCTACCAACACTTCCTCCATGATAAGAGTATCCCTACCATACATCGATGTCTCCACAAAGTGCTCATAGGATGATGGAAGAGATGTCAAGAATATGATTGCTTGATCTTCATCATCCAATTCAACTTTGATGTTCTCAAAATCTAACACCAACTTGTTGAATTCATCTGTATGATCTTCAATTAAACTCACAGGTGCCATTTGGAACGTGTACAAACGTTTCTTGAGATACAAGTTGTTCGCAAGAAACTTCGTCATGTAAAAACTTTCTAATTTCAACCAGACCCCTACAACCGACGTCTCTTTCGATACTTCTCGGAGTACTTGATTCCCCAAGTTCAAGATGATTGAACTGTGTGCCTGTTCAAGCATTTCCTTCTTTTCCTTGTCTGACATTGTACACGACAACTTGGATTCTCCGGCCAAGGCATCCACCACCGCTGATGAACGAGCAATGCCTTCATTTTCAATCTCCATTTGGCTATGACAGAAATCCCCAGTAATAAATAAACTATGCCACTCTATTCGGTTGCTTTATTTGGAAAATGGTGACAAAGAATCTGACTATGACAGAGATCCCCAGTAATAATTAAACTATGCCACTCTATTTGGCTGCTTTATTTGGAAAACGTAAGATGGTGAGGTATCTTTATGGTATATGTAATCAAATGTTGGGAGAATTTTAGGCAAATGATAATCGGGGTTGGGTCCTACTAAAATGTGTTGAAGCTGGTATCTTTGGTATGTAGCTCTTACATGTTACATGAATGTTTTCATGGTTAATTTTCCTGTTTTATACAACCACCTGTGCAATTTCCATAAACTCGTTTGTAGATGTTGCTCTAAAGATAATTAATGATCACTCGGAACTAACTATCTAGAAAGGATTACTTAATGATGTTTTCTTAGCTTTGGCTCAGAAGACAGAAATTTAAACCAATAATGTCTTCAGAATCATCAGCTCAAGTAAGTATATGTTCCTTACTCTTTTTTTTCAGTACATATGATCAATTGTTGGTAGTGCTCTTTTTTGGTAGTCAAACTAATAACTACTAGAACTTGAAGATTATAAGGATATAAATCACATGGTTTTATTAAGAATGATTATTGTGTAGCCTAGTGTGAATCGGCAACTGACTTTTGGGGGAAATAGTTGGTGACAAAAGGTTTTGCACACAAACTTTGGTCACAATTCGACCTTTTTGGTACATCTTAACCCTTCCAATAAGACACATGTACCAATTAACGCATAACATAATTCTAATACTTTAGAACCTTGAAGTTATAGCCTTGGATGTCCTGCTAGGCTGCTAAAACAACGTTGGTGTAATTATAAGTGGTCTCTTTGATGAAGACATTGCAGGATGCATAGCATAGATTGTAAGCCATACCTTACACTCATTTATACTAGAATCTATTGGAGAGATACAAATGAAAATTAAATTTGGTCTTAGGCTGGCATCAAACCTTTTTTCTTTCTATAAATTTTGTAAATGATCAACATGTTAAATAGATTAACAAATCAATAGAATATTAAATCAATATATTATCACAATAATAAACTAGTGTAGAGGCAAAAGCTTCAACTAGTATGTTTCAAGTGTACAAAGTTCCATGTAGCATACTTGATAATACATAATACATGAATATCTGATTCTAGTTATCAACAATTAATTTTCAACTTTATATGTTAATTTTTTTGGGAATGTGTGGTATAATGGTCTTCTTTGGTGGTTTTTTTAGTTTTTGGAGTATTTCATACGAAAGTAGGACCCTATGAAAATGAAATGAACCCTTGCAATCATTAAGGATAATTTGGAAAAAATTGCCAAAATGCCGAAGAGCAAATTTGATGAGACAATCCGAGGGCCGATTGTAATGATGCGAAATACAAAAATGCTACCCTTCCCGAGTACTTTTTGTTGCTGCTAAAATGGGCTACACACGGTTTATAGTTGAGCATATTTGATCATATCTCAATCTATATGGAAACAAGATGACAAAGGAAAAACTACATTTCACTTGGTAATTTAACGTCGCCAAGCAAAGATTTATAATTTGTTATATGAGATTGGTGCAATGAAAGATTTAATAACACCCATTAAGACAAAAAAAATCCAATAACATGTTGCATATTGTTGCAAAGATTGCTAAGCAAAAACGATTTCAAAATGTATCTGGAGTTGCTTTACAAATGCAACGAGAGTTGTTATGGTTAAATGTATATCTTTATTTCAAGCTTATGTATAATCTTTTTGTCTTCACATATGTATAAGATTAACATAGATGCGAAATATATAATGAAACAATCGAGAAAAATCTAAACTAAAAAGGAAATGGACAAAATGCTTGAACGATTCAATCGAGTCGCCAAACTTTGTGTAATGCACACAACATCCCAAATACTTTAATTTAAAATTTTAGGTCATTATATAGTTTACACAATCATATTTAATGCTATTATTATTTACAATTTTAACAAATATGTAGAAAGTGTTTCTAGGTCAACCTAATCTGAGTCATACCGTAAAATTACATGATTTGACCTAACCATTTTGAAAGGTGAAGGAAATTAATAGACGGAAGATTCACAACAAAAGCTAACTACCTATTAGATAGACCTTTTGAATATCTTATAGATATATATTGTATTCAAATATATTCAAACTCATAATAGATTAGGTCAAATTGTATTATAAATTATGAGGTAAATTAGGATTAGGTCAATTGTATTATAAATAATGAGGTAAATTAGGAATAAGATTGAGGAATTTCATAAACCTTTTCATGGTATAAAAACTCATCTGATCACCACAGCCATAACCCAAATACCTGTTTCCCATCTCCTTCTGCTTCCTGACTTCTATCCCCTCTCCATTCCCAATCACTATTGAGTCAAAACTTCATCCCGCAATAGCAATAATCAACATGAGAAACTTTATCCCATTTGTTCATGAGATGGAAAACGGGCAATACAACTCATGGGCCGAACTATTTTGCATCCACTGCCGAGCATGTCAAGTCAGCAATCATATCGATCCCAAGTCCCCTCCCCCTCCTTCCTCCATCACTGTTACTACCATATCTAATGCTGACCACCCAAAGACACCATCATATTCTAAGCCTCATGCCGAGTTTGAACTCTACTCAAGGTTTGATGCCATTATACTGCAATGGATTTACAACACCCTCTCTAACAACTTACTCCACACAATTCTAAAACCTAACACCACCGCCACTCAAACCTGGACCGCCCTTGAAAACATCTTCCAAGACAATCAATACTCACAAGCAGTTTACTAGAAACATAAGTTCATGACTACCAGACTTGACAACAATCCAAAACATCTCATCTTACTATCAAAGCCTCAAGATGATCTCGGATCTGCGAGCGAATAACGGAGCACTAGTCACCGATCAAAGATTAGATCTTTAACTCATTGCAGGGGTCAATGAATCATACGGCGGAGTAGCCATGATGATCCAACAAACCGCCCCACTTCCAGACTCCTATGAAGCTCGGTTTAAACTCATTCTTGAAGAAATTCGAAAGAGTAATCAGGCAAAACCGAATGCTACCTCGGCCCTCCTTGCCTCATAAAAACCTCCATCGAACCCCACTCGACCTCTCGATAACATAACTGCCTACCCCCAATCTACAGTCCCTCCCTTTCACAATCAGCAGCCTCAGCCAGGCGGCCGAGGACGGGGTCGGGGTGGGCATGACCATGGATGACTAGGTGGAGGTCGCGGCCAAGGATTCTTTTCCCATCAATAGTGGCCACCAAGTGGCTAGGGTGCTGCACCCCTCATACCCAATTTTATGGACCCTCCCATGGAATGCTCCCACTAATTCATGGGCTTATGGGCCATGTCCATTACCCCACTACCTCTTCAGGCCCGCCCCATAATCCAGGCCCAGTGATACTTGGACACTAGCCTAATAAGTCCTATACGACTTTCAAGACAGACCATGCCCAACTGACATCTACACACTATGTCTCTCCATCCCCCTACTCCAATTGCTATATGGACACGGCGCCACCTCCCATATGACTACTACTCAGGTAACTTCTCGTCTTATGTTAGTAATAGTCTTACATGGAATATAATTACAGCTAATGGTACTCAAATACCAATCTAAGGTTCAGGACATCAAACTCTTCCTCGTCCTTTTCCCCTTTAAAACTAAATCATACTTTAAATGTTCCTAATCTAGTTAAAAACCTTATTTCCATTCGTCACCTCACTAATGACATTTGTATCTCTATTAAAATTGGCAAGTTTGGTTTTCTTGTGAAGGACTTCCAGACACGGAGACCCATCCTCCGATGCAATAACACGAGAGAGATTTACCCGTCTGCCTTTCACTCTTCTCCTCAACAATCATCATCTGCCTTCGCATCCATCAGTCAAGATTTATGGCACCAAAGACTTGGCCAACCTAGGTCTTCTAAAAAATAAATTGAAACATTGTTTATCTTTTTCTTCTAATAAAGTTTCAAAGTTGGTTTGTTCCTTTTGGGTTTTTGGCAAACATACTAAGTTACCTTTTTCTCCTTCAATTACATCTATATATTAACCCTTTGAAATCATTCATAGTGACTTATGGACCTCCCCCGTGGCAAGCTCTAGCGGTCATCAAGATTATATATTATTTCTAGACAACAAAACTACTGTTTTGTGGACTTATCCCTTATCTCACAAGTCACAAGTGTACAACACTTTTCTACAATTTAATAATCTCATCAAAACACAATTTACTATCTTTATTAAAACCACTCAATGTTATAATGGTCGGGAATACAACAACATTTTTTCCACAACTTTTGCTCACATAACGACCTTCAATTTTGGTTCTCTTGCCCACACACGTCACCTCAAATAGAATGGACAAATGGAAAATCTGATCATTAACAACATTATCCATACTTCTCGGTACCACTCTTCCGTTAGCGTTATGCCCTTCAAGATGCTACATACCTTTTAAATACCCTACCTTCTAAACTTCTCTACAACCTTACCCCCACCCATCTTCTGTACAACCGCTCGCCCGATTACTCTAACCTATGCGTCTTCGGATGCCTATGTCCCACTTCTCCCATCTACCACCATTAACAACATGACAAATGCTCCACACCATGTGTTTTCCTTGGCTACCCGTCCAATCATCGGGGGTAGAAATGCTTGAACCTCTCCACCTGCCAAATTATTACCTTCTGCCATGCCATCTTTGAGGAAACTCAATTCCCATTCTCCACCACCACACCCTCAATAACCACCCCCTATCAATATCTATCCTCTGCTATCCATCCCTTTTACCTCTAACCGACTAGCAACCCACCTCCCTCTCCTTTCGTTTCCTACACACTTACTCTTACCGGCGTAGACAACCCACTACCTCCGACCCTCCCTCACCCTCACCCGAAACCATTGTTGGGTCCCCACCCAATTCATCTCCCTCACCCTCCCCTTTGACTCCACCGCCACCACCCCCTCTACCGCAGCAATCTCACACTATACACATAGAAGCATGTCAGGCATCTCCAAACCCTACCAACTATTCACTTTCAACACCCTTGCTTCCTCCTCCCCCTCCCCCGCAATCCCTTCGATGCCTTTTCTAATCCAAATTGGTCATTGGCCATGCACGATGAGTTCCAGGGTCTTATCAATAATGAGATGTGGGATTTAGTCCCGAGACACCCTAACATGAATATAGTGCGGAGTATGTGGTAAATTTAAATTTGATGGTTCTCTTGAGTGAAACATAGTTCATTTGGCTTGTGATGGCAGGTTTCAACAGGTTAGCATTAACTATGGTGAAACATTTAGCCCCGTGGTTAAACCAGCAACAATACGCACGGTCTTATCTCTACCTCTATTAAGGATTGTCCCATGCATTACTAGACGTCAAAACCACATTTTTACATGGCACACTACATATGATGGTTTACATGCATCAACCACCAGGCTTTCAAGAACAAAGCTATCCTAACCATGTGTGCCTATTGCACTAGTCCTTATATGGTCTCAAACAAGCCCCTTGTGCCTAGTATCAACACTTCGCCGATTATGTATATACGCGGGATTCAGTCATAGCAAGAGTGATCACTCTCTAGTCATCTACAAACAAGGTGCTGATATTGCATATCTATTACTATATGTGAATGACATCTTACTTATCACCTCCTTACATGTGCTACGGTACATATTATGCAGCTTTATCAACCGAATTTGCAATGAAAGATTTAGGCCCCTTGAGTTACTTTCTTGGCATCTTAGTGACCTGCCAGACACCCTTATGTTACTATCTCAACAACAATATGTTGTTGACATCCTACAATGCGCAGGCATGTCTACTTGTAACCCTACTCACACCTCGGCTGATACAAAATCAACGTCAAGCTCTACCGATGGCACCTTACTTAAAGATGGCATATCTTATCCGCAACTGATCGGAGCCTTGTAATACCTTATCTTCACTTGCCCTGACATCTCCTATGTCATTCGACAAGTGTGCATGCACATACACACTTCCCGAAATACCCACATGAACACCTTCAAGCGCATCCTATGCTACATTCATGGCACTTTCTCTCATGGGCTCCATCTCACCAAATCGCCAATCATTTCTCTCACACCCTACAATGATGCGGATTAGGGTGGATCCCCAGATACGCGGCGTTTTACATCCAGGTATTGCATCTACTTGGGTGATAGTCTCATCTCATGGTCCTCAAAAAGACAAGCTATTCTTTCTCGTTCTAGTGCTGAAGCCGAATACCATGGCATTGAAAACATTGTGTCCGAAACATGTTGGCTTTGAAACCTTCTCCTTGAGCTGCACACCCTCAACCACACTAATCTACTTTATTGCGACACTGTTAGTGCAATTTATTTAGCAGACAACCCGGTTCAACATCAACGTATAAACATATTGAAATGGATATCCACTTTGTCTGGAAGAAGGTCGTACCAGGCTAAGTTCGTGTTCTTCATATCCTGTCTCATTACCAAATTGTTAATATCTTCACCAAAGGGCTATCACGGATCCTTTTTGATGACTTTCTCAACATCCGTGAACCTCCTACTTTGACTAGGAGGGTATAATAGATGGAAGATTCATAAAAAAGCCAACTACTTATTAGATAGACCTTTTGAATATCTTATAAATATATATTGCAATCAAATATATTCAAACTCATAATAGATTAGGTCAAACTGTATTATAAATAATGAGGTGCATTATGAATAAGATTGAAGAACTTCATAAACCTTTTCAGAATTGTTTCTGGACTTGTTAAACTAACTTGATATAAGTGTAGGAGGTAGAGCGAATGATCTCCCCTCAATATAGATAAAGAAGAATGTAGATGGTGAAACACCATAAGATTTATTTAAAAAGTACATGCTTGGTAACCAAAAGTGAGGATTGGATGAAAAATACATCTTAATGTATTTTGATTGCAACCCTCATAACCACTTTTGTATTTACAGTAGCTTTTACACTGCCCGGTGGATATAACAAGAACATCGGTATTCCTTTTTTTCGTAAAGAACCATCCCTTATTAATTTTGTGATCTCAGAAGTTATTTCATTGATATCCTCATGAACCTCATCCTCATATTTTTATCTATCCTAATATCACATTATGCTTAACATAATTTTTTGGAGTCATTACCCAAAAAGCTAATGTCTTGTCTTTCGATGCTTTTCCTCTCTATAGTAACAATGATGGTTACATCTAGTGCAGGTTTCTTTGTGATTTATGATAAAAAGCTAGAATGGGTGCGAATCATGATCACGAGTTTGGTTGGTATGCGGTCATTCTATTCGCCATATTATAGTTTCATCTTCAAAGGGATGTCTTGACTTGAGATATTAGTCTAGTTATCCCTTTATGCCTAAGAAACGTATCCTTTACTTCTGAAATCGCCGTAATAATGTTTGTTTCTTGTTCGAATATTTATATTCTTTAAATGAGTATTTTTGTATCTTTTCTTGTCAATTCTAATTGTTGAAATTAGTAACTCGCCTATTTCCTAAGTTTATTTAATTTGTAATTATTAAGGGAAAGTTACATGTGAGACAGTTTAGATGATTATATATGGGATAATTCTATTACAATATTACATATGGTCAAAACAGTTTTG
Source organism: Flaveria trinervia (assembly GCA_025506515.1). Lineage (NCBI taxonomy): Eukaryota > Viridiplantae > Streptophyta > Magnoliopsida > Asterales > Asteraceae > Flaveria > Flaveria trinervia. Next base: position 77,876,761 of record CM046443.1, on the reverse strand, counting down.
TCGACTAACATATAAGAAGAAACATGTTCTATTTTTAAATAAGCAAGACATTCACAGTGGATTTCTTACCTTTATCCATATAACATTAAAAATAACTTTATTTTTTCTCTTCTTTTCAATTAAATAATACTTTTATACTCTTATCATTATTTTTTCCCTCTCATTCACTCATAATCACTTTCAGGCAATATTAAAATATTATAAAGATTAAATAGCAAATTTTCAAATATACCAATCAAAATAATATTTTCTCTTTCCTTCAATCACAAACACTCAAATCATTCATATATTATACCAATCACATCCACATATTTTGACTTAATTACATCGGTGGTCCTTGTGGTTAGGCCAAATTTCACTTTGCACAAATGTAACAATGATGGCCCACGAAACAAATAGACATGAACTTTGACTATTAAATTTTTTTAAATGACTAAAATACCCTTCCGCACCTGGATCATCATCTTCCCAGCCCATCCGCCACCACCTTCATCCACCACCATCATCGCCGCCTCCACCACCATGGTGCTTCCCTGCACAGGGCCTTGATTGGGACATCCATTGTTTGAATCAACGGAAAACTTAGAAACCCTAGAAACAAAAACCCCTAAATCAAGAAGAGTGAAACCTTAATGATGGTGTTATATGGCTGGTATGGTACTAGTGGTGATGACGGTGAAAGTGGTGCAGGTGATGGTAGTTGAAGGTGGTGTTGGTTGAAGATTGAGGATAGTGGTTGTGGTTGAAGGTTGAAGGAGGAGGTGGTGGTTGAAGGTTGCGGTGGTAGTGGTTGAAGGTTGAGGGTGGTGATGGTGGTGGTGATTGAAGGTGGTGGTGGGGTTGAAGGTTGAAGGTAGTGGTGGTTGTTAAAGGTTGAGGGTGGTGGTGGTTGAAGGTTAAGGGTGGTGATGGTGGTGGTGGTTGAAGGTGGTGGTGGGGTTGAAGGTTGAAGGTGGTGATGGTGGTTAAAGGTTGAGGGTGGTGGATGAAAGTTGAGGGTGGTGGTAATGGGTGGTCGTTGAGGTGGTGGTGACAGTGGTTGAAGGTAGAGGCTTCTATGGTGGTAGGATAAGTAGTATAGATGGAGAAGAAGAAAAGTGAAAGGAGGTAGTTTTGTCATTTCATACACACTTAACAGAAATAACAAATGTCCATCCATTTCAGGGACTATCGTTGTTACGTTTGTGCAAAGTTTTGGGCTAACCTTGTAAATTTGGAGAGTTAGAGACCAAAAGTAAAATCAGGTCTAACCATAGGGACCACCCATGTAATTAACTCATATATTTTTAGAGACTACACTATGAATGCTCTAAGCTACTAGGAATTCACTTCTCCATCTCCATTTTCATTTCCATACTCTAATAGAAAAGTATTAGGACAGACACATAGTAATATAATATTTCTCTTACCAAAATTTTCTTGCTTATATATTTTATTAACTAATCATAATAATTACTAATACTATTATATAAAATTTTTAAATAAAAATAGTTTTTTACTAAATTAAAAAAGATATATTTCCATTAACATTATTTCATGTTTTTAGAAATCTACTTAAAGAGTCCACATACACTGAAAACACGCACACTCAAGAGTGCCATGAACTAGCGACACTTTAGAAAAATACAAGCAAAAATCATTTTTTTTAGTTTTATGGTTACAAACCTTGGAATTGATGATACCTCTCTCGACAATGCTGGTGTGAAGAAGAAGTGGGGAAACCAACTTCATCTCTAGGCCATGTGACAATGGAGAAAGGACGATCCATCAAAGGAAACTAGATAAAGAACAGAGCCAATCCAATGATGTATAACTCTTATATATATATATGTCTCTCTTCCCCGGAAGCACCATGCTAACCCAAAATCACCTCTAAACAAAGATGTAGAGTGACTCGTGGAACATGATCAAACACCATAAAATTACGCACTGAAATTTCACAAATTCAAATGATAATCTGTTGGGTATTTATACCCATACAATAACAGTTACAAATTGACAAAACTAACATAACTAACTCTAAAGTTCATGCTAATTACAAACAACTTGACTTTTCTATTTTGACTTTTATATTCAATAGTTTGACTTGATTAAGGATTAGTCTTGATTAATATCTTCCAACATCATCTGTATCGTCTTCCATCCAGAAATTTTTCATTCATTTTCTTGGGAAGGTATGAAGATTTTGAGGAGAGAAAGAGAAGAGAGGAAGGTTGCAGGATGTTGAAGGGTGTGGGTTACAACACAACAACACAAAGAGGAGATTAACCAAGCTTTAATCAAACAGTAAACTGCATTAACCAAGATAAGACACTAAGAACACAAGTAATGTAAAAGACAGAACACAAAGAACACAAGTATATGGTTTTCAAGAATGCAGTATATTGTTTTCTCTATGTTCTATTACAAGTGATACATAGGATATATGAAAGATACAAGAACATGAGATACTTATACAACATCCTATAGCCGGCTATACTTTGAAAGCCAGCTGGCTACAATTGACTAGACACAAAAATCAATTGTAAAGTAACAAGGCAGATTGCCTTTTGACTAGTGACTATGACATGCCGTAGCTCACATCCTTATCTATTACAAAAAGGATAAAGTACATAAAGTAGATAGTTACAGACTCAAGACCTCAATGTACAGTTACCAAAAGCATGGACCTTTTCACCAAACCATGTTAGTTGGTGACTTGTAGAGTCGCAGCGGAAAGGTGTCCAGCTTTATGGAACGTACATCAGATAAAGCATATCTAAAAGTCTTCGGAAGAAATCTGTCTTCATGAACTTGAAGCTTCGGAAGACTTTGTCTCTGAGGCTTTGGAAGACTTCATCTTTGGCTTTGGAAGATTTCACACTTAGAGTATTTATGTTGCACATGTGAAACTTCCGAAGCGTTCCACTTCAATGCACTTGTGCAGCATGCAAGAGAGACTAAAGATGTTTAGGTTGCATCAGCCTCTTCATTAATCTCTACAAAGTCCCCCTAGGCTGATGCTACCAAACACATAGAAAACTTCAGATATTAACACTCCTCATTAGGATGATCACCATTCCTTTCTTCATAAGATGATCAGGATCCTTCAGGCTATCAAAGTGTCTTCTCATGTCAAAGAGATCATGCAGAGGCAACTGAAACATATCTTGCCATGTATAAATGTCTTCAATGCCTTGATCTCTAATAACATGCCACCTTTCTGGATTTGTGGTGTATGTCCAAGACAAGATGGGTCTTCCTGATTCTAGAGGAGCTACTAAAGTTGGAGTTGGTTGAGCATCCTCTGGCTGCACATCCTCAGGTTGTTTTGATTCATCCTGAGGTTCAGAAGAGGATGCATGATTCTTCTTCTTCTTAGACTTTGGTTTAGAAGTCATCCTCTTCTTTCTCTTTCCAAATTTTAACTGAGAAGACTGGCCTGCAGCACCAGATTGATCTTTACAGTCTCTCTCAGTTGGGACTTCCTCTCTCTCAGGCTCAGAAGGAGAGGGAGGTTGACCCTACTGTGGATCAGAAGATGAAGCTTGTTGAGCATTAGCAGGAGGTCCGGGTTGTGTTGTGTCTGTTTTTTCAACCTTAACCTCCACTTCAGGTGGGGCCTGACTTGGAGTGGAGTGTAAGTTAGTGAGCACTCCACTCTTGATCTTCTGCTTGATTACCCTGATATGCTCATCCATAGTGGATAGAGACATGGGTCCAAGTATCCTTCCGGAGAATCCATACAGCTTCAAGAAGCTCATCATCCTCTGCCTATCAGCAAACTTCTTCATGGTCTTTTGGATGATGGCTCTTGACTTTGCAGCTTCTTCCCTCATCTTCCTCTTTGTTGTCTTTCTTTCCTTGACTAACTCAAGCTCAATTTGTTTTAAATAATCAAACTCAACATAGTCATAAGTTAAGGGAAGGAGTGCATCTGCCTGATAGAGACCTGTGGCACTCAGGTAGTTAATTATCTTGATTCTATCTTCTTCCTTATCTACCTGAGTTCTTGTTGAACCACATCCTCTTGTTTAGGGCTTTCTTGAACTGGTGAGAGGGTAGGCATACCTCTGTACAATCTTTTTCTTTTGCTTTCTTCTTTGATCTGTACCAGGAGTTCTGCATCTTCTGCCTCCTTCTTCTCTCTTGACCTTTCCAGATCAACCAGCCCATTCAATTCATCCAAGGGGAGAGAAATGATATTATCTATGTCATAGTTCCTAGTCTGCAGATAGTTGATCTTGACTGCCCTTAACTCATCATTCTGAGTATCTGGTCTGGGGGCAGCCCTGATTGCAGACTCCATGAGTCTTGGAGACTCAGTAGAGGAACCTTCTCCCCTTAGCCTCCTTTTCCTCTCTCTCTCTCCTCCTTAATCTCCTCAGATGTCATTTTTCTTTTCCTTTTGTCACTCACAGACCTTTGTGACTCAGGGTGGAGAGAGCTTTGGCCTTCATTGCTCATTGCAGCATCTGAGCTCAGGCCAGAGAGAGGTTGAGAAGCACCTTCACCAGCAGGTGTCTCAGAAGGAATATGGATCTCTGCAGTAGTGGAGATGATGAGACAGGGCTCTCAGGTTTTGTCACTGGGCCTTTAGTCAAGGTTTCCCTATGAAGCTAATCTTAGGGTCTGTCTCAACATCCAGTTGACCGATGACATTGCCTGATTGCCTTAGTCTCCTTCTTAGGCTGAACTCTGCAATGATCCTGTCATGGATTCTTCTAGCCAGTCTGTCAGCTTGTCTTGATTGGCTTGGGTTGACAAGTGGCATGTTGACTAGATCCAGACCTTCATAGTAGTTCAAGGTCTGAAAATTAAAAACTTCTTGTTGTCCCTGAACTCTTATGATGATGAGAGTCTTCTAGTTGTTGTCATACCTCCATCCAATGATGTGATTGAAGGATGATAAAGGTGACATGGCTCTTGGTATCCCATCCTCAAACAGACTCTGTATGAAGAAGTCTGTGTAGTCCACATCAGTGTGAACTAGAGGAGGTTGCTGAGAATGCACAATTGCAAATAAGGATGGTGAGTCCTCAATGTCCATTCTCTCAGAGGAACTCCCAGGTTCTGTGGCTGTAAGGACTTTCTCCCCCTTTTTGGTACCATCACCCATTTGTATAGGTGAGCTGGAGGATAGATCAATCACATCCACATGTTCTTGTGTTCATGGTTGAGCTCTCCTTAAGGGTCTCCCAGCTAGTTTTTCCTTAAGATATGAAATCTCATGTTGCTGATCATTGATCCTATTGTTTAAGGTAGTCACCTGAGATTCAAGGTGACTGACCTTTGAGACTAATTAGGTGCATGTTTTGGATAGTTGTTGCACCTTTAGTCTCAGATCCCCCTCATCTTCATTAGAAGAATCACTAGGGGTGGAGAAGATTGGACTAGAGTCCTTTCTCTCATGACCAGTTCTAAGTTCTTGGCCACTGGATTTCCTCTGCTTACTGGCAGTCTCAGTTGAGATGTCAGTAGGCTGAGTTGCCATGGTTGAGGTCTGAATGATGTAATCACTTGCAGAAGTGAGAGCCTCTTCCATATGGACATCCTGAACAAGTTCAGGAGTGTCCACCTCAGTTGTAGTTGACTGATGTGGGATAGATGTAGGAGACTCAGGAATATTCATCTCTCTTTGAGTAGGGGAAAAGAAAAGAGACTCATTATACTCACTAAAACCTAGATCTTCATCAGTATAGAAGTCAAGGTAGGAATTGGGTGGTTGAGATCTATAGCTGGGGATGGTAACTGTCCCCTGAAGGTTGATCACTTGAGTGTTGAGACTCAAAGTGATGGCTTAAAGCAGTAAGGCTAATGAGCTCATCAGGCTGAGCATGAGGAACCTCAGCACTGATTTTAGAAAAGATGGGAGTGGTCTGCTCCTCAGGAGAAGTGGGAGCTCTAATCCACTTCTTCATGAATGGGTGAGTATATAGGGGCCTCCACAGACTGAATAGTCTGAGCAGGGGTTCGTTTGGATTTTCTTTGGTAGGTGATGGAGATTTGAGGCTGTGTAGGTGGTTGGAAAGTAGCAGGTGTGGGTTCAACACTAGCTTGTGCTGCTAGGTTGTCACCTTGAGCAATGAGCTCTAACATTTTTGGGACTAGGGCTAACTCTACCCTAGAGAATCCAACAGTGGACTTTCTCAATGTTTTAAAGATGTCAGGCTTCATCTGTCCCAATTTAAGAATGTTACCTGTTTCCCTTAACTGTGAGCCCAGTTCATAGTTAAGAATGTACTGGACATATCTAGGAAACATGTAATATTCTAAGGAGTCTAAATTAGCAAGCAAATTTGTATAAACAAACTGAGAGTACCTGAATTTGACCCCTTGAACCATTCCATGGACTATAAAGGAGAGATCTTCAGGAATCTGGTCCCATCCACCATGCTTGTTTGATAAGCTGTGAATGACCACATGGAGTAAGAATCTCCATTTGGATGAGACCTTCCTTTTCCTGAAAGTCTTTACAGAAAAATCTCCCTCATACCCCATCTGCACAAAGGAATGATTTACAGCTTCCTTTGGGAAGAACACCTGACCTTCTTCATCTTCCAGCTAAAGATGTCGGTTGATGATGGCCAGAGTGATGAAGATTGTTCTCCCCTGCACTATGGCAGACAGTGCCTTCTCCCCGTCCATAATGACCTCTTGGCAGGTATTCCAGAATTCAAGCAACTGATCCTCATAGAGTGGAGGATCAATGGTCAGGGAGGTGAAGTAGTTCGACAGAGACAAGAAACGACAAACCTTTGAGAAATGAGGATCTTTCTCAGAGCATAACAGAGCAACCTGATAATAAGCAAGTGTCTAAAATAACTATTTAAGCTTCGGAAGATAAAATTGAAATCTCTTCCGAAGGTAAGTTTCTTAGATAGTTAAATATTTTGAAGGTATGATTTTCTTCCGAAGTTAAAATGCATAACTTCCGAAGTATAAAATCATCAATTAATCTGAGGAAAGTCTTCATAGAAAGAGTTTTTTTAATCCAAGAGAAACATGAGCTTATGAAGATGATGGACTAGACAACTTAGAACACACAAATTTTTTTAAGAAATAATAAGAATTAGTTTTAAGAAAAATTTACTCAAGGTTGATCATCCCAATAGCTGATATTAGATATTTAAATCTTTGTTCATCAAAAGCTTTTGTAAACAAATCAACATATTGTTCATCTGTGTGAACCTTGACTAGTTTAATTAATCCCTTTTCATAATTATCTCTTATTAGATGATACCTGATATTGATGTGCTTTGTCCTTGAGTGCTACATAGGGTTCTCTGTAATTGAGATAGCACTGTTGTTGTCTATGTGGATTGGAGTCTCCTTAAAATTTAACCCATAGTCTAGCATTTGATTCTGAATCCAAAGCACTTGAGCACAGTAGCTAGCGGCAGCAATGTATTCAGCTTCAGCAGTTGATGCAGAGACACAGGATTGTTTCTTGCATTGCCATGAGACAACCCTTCCACCAAGAAATTGACATCCCCCAGATGTAGACTTTGCAGTCATATTGTAACCACCATAATCACTATATGTATAAGCATACAGATTGAAGTCAGAGTTCTTGGGATACCATAGACCAAGTGTTGATGCACCTTTTAGGTATCTTAGAATCCTTTTGACAGTGATAAGATGAGACATCTTAGGGTTGGCTTGATATCTTGCACAGATGCATGTAGCAAACATGATATGAGGCCTGCTAGTAGTAAGATACATAAGAGACCCAATCATAGCCCTGTATAAGTGTTCATCTACACACTCCCCCTCAAGATCAGGACCAAGGGAGTGATTTCTGGCTATGGGTGTCTTAGCAATCTTACAGTCAGTCATATTGAACCTTTGAGTATGTCTTGAACATACTTTGACTGACTTATGAAGATGCCATCTTCAACTTGTTCACTTGAATTCCCAGAAAGAAATTGAGTTCCCCCATGGCACTCATTTCAAATCTGTCTTTCATCAGCTTCTCAAAGTCTTTGCAGAGCTTTGGATTAGTTGAACCAAAGATGATGTCATCCACATATACTTGAACTAGCAATATGTCTTTTCCTTGTCCTTTGATGAAGAGAGTTCCATCTATAGTACCTCTCCTGTATCCATGTTTACATAGATACTCAGACAGTGTCTCATACCACTTCCTGGGTGCCTGATGCAGCCCATAGAGAGCTTTGTCAAGCTTGCAAACATGATCAGGATGATCAGGATCTTACAAAACCAGGTGGCTGTTTGACATTAACCTCTTCATCTATCACTCCATATAAAAAGGCACATTTCACATCAAGTTAAAAGACCTTGAAGTTCTTGGATGCAGCAAACGCTAGGAATATCCTAACAGCTTCTAATCTTGCCACTGGAGCAAAGACATCAGTGTAGTCAATCCCTTCTTCTTGTGTGTATCCTTGAACAACCAGTCTAGATTTGTTCTTGATGATGATGCCTCTATCATCTTTCTTATTCCTAAACACCCATTTGGTTCCTATGGTAGTCTTCCAAAAGGAAGAGGACAAAGTTTCCAAACTTTCTGTCTTTTGAATTGAAGCAGCTCTTGCTGCATGGCTTCAACCCAACTTCCATCCTTTAGAGCTTCTTCAACTTTCTTTGGCTCTATCTGGGATAGAAAACAAGAGTGAAGACAAACATTTGCTTCATGGGTTTGTCCTCTTATCTTTACCCCGAAGACAACATCTCCAATGATGTTTTTGGTAGGATGAGACTTGTGGATCCTAAGCTGAGGAATCACAACAAGTTGTTGAGAAAGATCTAAATTAGAAAAATTTAGATCTGGCATAGATGTTCTCCCACAACATCAGCACACTTTTCAAGTGAAACTTGATCCAAGCAGTGTGTGACATCATTGATGTTCTCATCTGTGGTGTGGTTAGTGGCATCAAGAAATCCTTGGTCACTGTCACCATCACCATTGTTTCCTTCCATAGTTGAGGTGTTCTTATCTGGTTGTAGAGCCTCTGAGCTAGAATTTGAAGGCATACCAAATGTATCAGCTGAATTTGTATTGTTGTGCTGATAGAAACCTCATTTGTAGAAGTAGTTCCAACTGGAGCTGAAGATGTATGACTTGAAGGTCTTCCTAGCTCAAATCTTGGGTCAGGATCACCTGTATTTAAATTTTCTACAAATCCTGAAACATTCTCACAAGATTTATTAAAATAGTTGGTAACCAAATCAAGATCAAATAGCTAATCTGGACCAGAACCAGCAACACAAGGTGTGTGTTCATTGAAGGTCACATTGGCTGACTCATCAACTATTCTAGTTCTAAGATTGTACACTCTATAAGCCTTATCTTGGGAAGAGTATCCAATAAAGTGTCCATCATCTAATTTCTCAGCAAACTTGACAATTTGATATTTGGTATTCAAGATGGTGCAAGGACATCCAAATGACCTGAGAAAACCAATGAAAGGTTTTCTTTTGTGCCAAAGTTCATAAGGAGTCTTCCCATGAGTCTTAACTACTAAAACTCTGTTCTGCACATAGCAGGCAGTGTTGACTGCCTCTGCCCAGAAGGTGATAGGCAGTTTAGAGTTAGACAGTATGGTTCTTCCAGCTTCAATCAGTGTCCTGTTTCTCCTCTCAGCAACACCATTTTGCTGAGGAGTCCTGGGAGCACTAAATTGTCTTGCAATACCCTTATCATTAGAAAATGTATCAAGGTTTGATTCTTGAATTCTGTTCCTTGATCACATCTTATGATTTTGACCTTGTGATCAGACTGATTCTCAATCTTTAAGATGAAATTCTTCAGAATCTCAGGAGTCTCATCCTTAGTTCTAAGGAAAAAGACCCAAGGGAATCTTGTAAAATCATCTGTGATCACTAGACACTAAAGGTCCTTCCTAAACTCATTACACTGGTGGAGCCAAAGAGATCCATATGTAACAAGTGTAGGGGTGTAGTGATGGAGTTCATTTCCTTAGGCTTATGAGATACCTTATGCTGCTTCCCTTTCAGGCATGCAACACAGTGATCATCACTTGTAAACTCTTTCTTTGGCATTCCAGTTACCAAATCATGCTTAATCAATTTATTCATGTTCTTAAAGTTTACATGGCACATTCTTTTATGCCATAGGAAAGACTCATCACTATTGGCTTTGGATAGAAAGCATGAAACTTCTCCGGAGGGAGAGGTTTCTTGCAAATCCATCTTGTACATGTTTCCTTTCCTGGGGGCTCTAAGCAGGATATGCTCATGAGGAATGACCGCACCAGGCTTAAGAACAATGCACTCATGCTTGTCTTGGGCTCACATGCAGAAGGTAAATTAACAATAATAGATCCTATGGTTGTACTAAGAGGATCTTGAGCTGTTGTTTATGGAGAAATCTCAGTCACTTGGTATTTCATAGACGTCCACACCACCTTTGGAGTCTTGGACTTGACCTTCAAAACTTTAGAACCTTTTGGAGTTTCAGAAGTTATGATGACTGAACCTTCGGAAGATTCTGCAAACACTGCAGCAGACTTTAGTGCTTCGGAAGAACTCCTTTCTTCCGAGACCAAATGTTCTTCCGAAGAGAATTTTCCACTTCCCTTCTTTTTAGGTTTGAGACTTTCGAAGGAAAGTGGTTTTCCTTTCGAAGCCTGAATCTTCTTGGAACTCTTTGAAGCCTTTGTTTTGGCCATGTGGACAGTACTTTTAGGATTGAAGGGACAATCTTTGCAATGTGAGTGGTGTTGTCACACATAACACAATTCATCTTCTTCTTCACAAGAGCCTTGTCTAGAGAGTAAGACTGTCTTTGGTCACTTCCCTTCTCCACCTTCATCTTTGCAGATGCTGAGACAGTACTCTTGGGCTGAGAACCGTGCTTGGAGTTTGATGGACCAGGCTGTGCAGCAGTGGTACACAGCAGATCAGTCTTCTTCTTGCTGCTGAGATGAGTTGAGCAAGAACCAGAACTCTTAGCAGAGTTTTGGTTGATGCCTTCAGTCCCTACCACTTTAAACCCTGCAGAAATAAAAACTTGCTTTTGCTTAGAGTCAAAAGTAGCCTTGATCTCTTGAGCCTTCCCTGCCTTCCTTTTGCTCTTTCTGATCAAGTTCTTTCTCATGGACTTGGTCATCACAGTCTTCACTTTCTCCTTAGAAGGATAGTGGCCCTTCTTGGAATCCTCCTCTTCACTCTTAGTAGAAGGATTCTTCACTATCTCTTCTTCATCCTCCTCACTCATAGGATCTATGAGAGGAAGCTTATCTTCACAAGTTCCACACCTAGGAGATCTTACTGACAAGATTGTGTGTGGAGGAGCTATCTCATTGGATCCCAGTCCCTGTCTATTTTGATAGCACACTTTGTTGTGCAGGGATGAGGATATCATGTTCTTGAAGGTCTCTTCTTCAAGAACACTCTTTTCTGCCCTAGCTTTGATGATCACAAGCTCAGCCTGGCACTCAGTTAACTTGGTTATAAGATCTTTAATTTGAGTCCTAAAATCTGTGTGTTCATGTTTTAGAACGGAAATTGTTTTCTCTAAGTCCTCTATTTTCAGCTTATAATCATTTTCAATCTTTCTAAAATCAGATATTAAATTGTTTAAGGACTCAATATCAGATCTCAGTTCCAAGTTATAGGACCTGCACTTTAGCAATGCATTCAAGAGTACAGAGATGTTCCAATACCTTGGCTTCATCATGATCTGCCATCAATGCTTGGTTTGGAGAAGCATCTTCCACCTGAAAGCTCCAGTCAAAGCCTCCTTCCTCAACAGCAACAGCAACTTGCTGCTTTGACTTCTCATTATGGAGAACTTTGTCAGTGTAGTTTGGTCTGGGTTGTGTTTGGCCACCATTGATTCTAGGTGCCTTACACTCTCTGGCAAAGTGGCCCATCAAGTTACACTTGTAACACTTGACTTTGCCTTTGTTCGGTCCAAACTTTCCACTGGTTGCATTGCTTGGGAACTTCCTTCTAGTCCTCTTGTAGAACTTCTTGGCTCTGTGAGTGAGAAGAGCCATCTGCTGGACTATTTCCATGTACTCCAGATCATCTGGATGGATACAGTCTAGGTCTTCAAGAGTGAAACGAGAGTTGCCACAGCTTTCATCAGAAGACACAAATGCTTGAGAAGAGCTTGCCTCTTGGAATGGGCTTCCTTGAGTGTAGTTCTCCTTTGGTGTCTCTGGAAAGGTGATGAAAGGACCCTTGGGTGAGTTGTCAGGGTAGCATATAAGATGATGTTTGGGTTCTATGCTATCCCTTTCAACCTCATGTAGGGCTGAACCCATTTGATTGTTGGAGTTGCCAGATGAACCTTACATGTTCATCTCCATCTGGTAGCCACTGAGAATCCCATATAACTCTGTCAGAGTGAGAGTTTTGAGATTTATAGTTCTCTTGATCACCATATAGTAGTGTGTCCATTGCCTAGGAAGTGAGGACATGAACTTCCTTACAATGTCTCTATTCTCAAGAGAAACTCCTCCATCCACTAGGGTATCCACAATCTCAACATACCTGAAGTATTACTGAGTCATGGTCTCACCTGTTTTGAAGGTGAAGTTTTCAAACTGTTGCTTCAGGAGATCCTTCTTGTTCTCCTTAGCTTCAGAAGAACCCTTATACATCAGTTTCAGTGCATCCCACAGCTGCTTAGCTGTTTTGCACTTCTTGAAACCTCTGTACACAGAGTTTGGAAGGCAGTTTGAAGAGCTGTCATGGCTTTCCTGTCTATCTCTACTCTCTTCCTATCTTCATCAGAGTAGTTAGCCATATCCTTGGGGATCATACCAGCACCAGTAGCAGAGGGTGTGCTGGGTATGAAAGGTCCATTCTCAATAGACTCCCACATTCTTAATCAAGAGACTTGATGAAACCTTCCATTCTTAAACACCAGGTGTCAAACTCATCAAGAGTGATCAGTGGGGACTTGTTCATGGTTCCAGTTTCCATATAAGTTTTGGAAATGGCTGCCATTTGAAAAGTTTGGTATTTGTATGTGTGAGGGATCTTAAGATGGTGAGACCTTATATCAAGAGCCTGAATGCTCTGATACCAAATGCAGGATCGTTGAAGGGTGTGAGTTACAACACACAACACAAAGAGGAGATTAACCAAGCTTTAATCAAACAGCAAACTGGATTAACCAAGATAAGACACTAAGAACACAAGTAATGTAAGAGACAAAACACAAAGAACACAAGTATATGGTTTTCAAGAATGCAGTATATTGCTTTCTCTATGTTCTATTACAAGTGTTACATAGCATATATGAAGATACAAGAACATGAGATACTTATACAACATCCTACAGTCGGCTATACTTTGAAAGCCAGCTGGATACAATTGACTAGACACACACAAAATCAATTGTAAAGTCAAAAGGCAGATTGAATTTTGACTAGTGACTATGACATGCCATAGCTCATATCCTTATCTATTACAAAAAGGATAAAGTACATAAAGTAGATAGTTACAGACTCAAGACCTCAATGTACAGTTACCAAAAGCATGGACCTTTTCACCAAACCATGTTAGTTGGTGACTTGCAGAGTCGCAGCGGAAAGGTGTCCAGCTTTATGGAACAGTACACCAGATAAAGCATATCTTAAAAGTCTTCGAAGAAATCTGTCTTCATGAACTTGAAGCTTCGGAAGACTTTGTCTCTGAGGCTTCAGAAGACTTCATCTTTGGCTTCGGAAGATGTTGGTCTTGGCTTCGGAAGATTTCACACTTAGAGTATTTCTATTGTACATGTGAAACTTCCGAAGCATTCCACTTCAATGCACTTGTGCAGCATGCAACAGAGACTAAAGATGTTTAGGTTGCATCAGCCTCTTCATTAATCTCTACAAAGGTTATAAACAAGGTTTCTTTCTTCTCATGAAAGACTAGCATGTATGGTGGAACTAGCATCATTTCAGTAAAGCACGCGTAATATAACACAACCCAATAAAAAAAAGAACCATAGACACTGACGTCTTGGTTTAATACTTTATATAATACTAGACTAAAACCCATGTTATACACTAGTTCAATCATTAAAAGTTGCTTTTAATAAAAAGGTTTGTAAGTCATAATATTATTGTTAATACTTTGTGTATCGGTTTTTATGTTTAATTTTTTAAAATCATTTATATCTATATTAGTAGTTTTTTTATCAATGCTTATAATTCTAAATAATGTATAATATGAAATGAAATTAACTTATAAATAAGAAATTTGGGTAATAATCAAATTGTATTAAATATGAGAACATCTATAAACATCCGAAAACTTCTTTGTATACAAATTTGATGTTCTATTTGTAACATAGAGAAGAGAGAAAATTGTGACTTTGTGATTTTTAAAGCTCAATATTAGGGACCAAACAAGCAATGATTAAAAAGTATTAGGGACCAAACATGCATGATTACAAAGTATTAGGGACCAAAAATTTGTGACTTTGTGATTTTTAAATCTCAATGTTTGATGCATTAACTCGAGATAATACAACATTAAGCTTGAACCGGTGTTAGGGACCAAACATGCAATGATTACAAAAGATTTTGGACTATCTTTGTGAGTTTTAAAGTTTGGGGACCAAATATGTGATTTGATTAAACCACAAGGACCATTTATGTAATATTCTCTTTTTGTTGAACAAAAACATAAATCAGTTTCATGCTTACATCAATTAAAACTAAATCAATTTTCATGCTATTATAAACAAAAACATAAAATAGTCAATTTGATGTTAAAAAATCAAAATACGCAAAAGTTTATATTGAAATCAAAATCAAATTCTTAAATCGTACGGACCACTACTTGTAAATAGGTCAATAAAGACATAAAAGGATCAGTAGGTTAAACTTGAAAATAACATGATTTGGGGTAAATCGAAACCATTGTATGCTTGGGTTGAAAAACATATGAAATGGTTCATCTTTACATTTGAAAATTGATATCACGATTTAGAATAATCAAAACCCTAAATTGATTATTTCAAATGCTTCATTTGATAATATATAAAAATTGTTTCAGGATAGAAGATATGTGCATGATCGGTGCTTATACTCAACACAAGTCTTTCTCTCAAACTCACTAACAAACACTCAAGAAGTAGAGTTCTTCTAAGAGTTGATTATAATATACTAAGTGACACAAATAATACACAAGAGAATAATTTTCAAGATACTTGTATATATTATTTCTCAACTCAAAGTTTACAAGACTCTTACAAGCTTACTACAAGAGTTAAAATAAGAAACTATATATACTACTATCTGCAACTGGATATACTTTGATACCAGCTAGAACCCTCTAAGTAAAGCAGATACTACAAAGCTATAGTTTAAGGTATCTTAGATAATGGCATATCTAAGATATGGTAGTCATGAAATGTCCATGAATTACCTTTTGTCACCAACTAAATTTGTCAACTTGTACTAACATATAAATGTCAATAGTGACCTTTTGGGAAAATACCATGAAGTATCAAAGGTCTACAGCGGAGTGTCAGAGACCATACTTATGTCCACTGGTTCATAGCAGCATCTTTCAAAGGTTAATTAGCTTCGGAAGAACAAGTTCTTCGAAAGCCTTTTATACTTCGAAAGAGGCTATTTCTTCCGTGGCTTGGGGACTTCTATTTCGGAATTCATTGTCTTTGAATTATTCTAAGTCTTGAACTTTGGAAGAGAAGACCTTGTCTTCGAAAGTTGGAGCTTTTCCTTTGGAAGTTGATTCTGCACTTTGTCTTCAGAAGAATTCCATATCTTTCGGATGCTCCATACTTAGCTTTGGAAGTCCTTTACAAGTTGTACCAAAAATAGTCTAAGTATTTTGTTTTGGTTGCACCAGCCTTCTTCTTGATCCAACAAACTCCCCCCAAGCTGATGCTACCAAAACTTCACTTATTCCTACTTCTCAAAATTTTCCATACCAAGGAAAGCATAAGCTTATCTGTTTCTTTGTTCTTCCCGAAAGTGGTGTTGAAAAGTTTGTACAAATCATTCGTAGACAGGAGATCCAGTCTGTCACTTTGAATGATATGTACCCTCCGCTGAGTCCCTCTGAAGAGAGTTAGTTGACGGGAGTTATAGTCATACTCCCATCTACTATTGGTTCCAATTTAGGGCCTTCCACCATTTGTAGAAAGGCCTTGCCTTTGGTGGTTAACCTTTCCTTGTCTTCCTTCTCTCTCAGCTTCAACTCCTCTTCAATCTTAGCTTTTGTAGTTAGTTCAACAAGATGAAGGCTGCTTAGATGATTTCTGATGTGAGTTGCTATTTTGGAGTTAGAGGGATTGGAAAATAGGGTCTCTACTAACTCAGCAATATCGAATCTGCTAGAGTGGAGCGGGGAAGAGGCATTCAGGCTATTGCTCTCTCCATTCTCTCTCTCAACAACAAAGTTGTGAGAGGCTTCATCGAACCTCCACTGGATAATTTTCTTTCTAGGCACAAGGGGTTGACTAGGAACCTTGTCCCCTTTCTTTGTATCTAGTGGAGTCACCAACTTCCTTCTTTGCCTTTTCTTTTCAACATTTAGTGAGTTAGAGTTGAAGCCAATGAGTTTAATAGCCTGGTCCAGTGTTCCTCTTGGCAGATCAAGGAATTGATATCTTGTGAGGGAACATGAGGATCCATCAATGTAAGTCAGCGTGACAGAATCCTCCCACAAGAGATGTCACTCGAGGTTATGCATTTGTTGAACTTCATCTTGATCTCTTTAAACTCCTCTAAGGAGAGATGTTTAGAAGGCTTAGGAGATGGTCTAGATGGTTGTTGGGTAGGTAAAGGTATTTGGGTTTTGAGTAAGTTTTAGGTTGAGGGATAATTAGTTGATGTGGTTGTGGTGATGAGATGGGTATGGTGGTTGGTGTAGGTTCAGGGGTATAAGGTTCAAAAATGGGAACAGTTTTGATAGGGAAAAAATAGGAAAGGTTCAGGTTGAGGTTGGTGTTGAGTTTGGGTTGTAGGTTGGAGTTGAGGTGTTGGTTTGAAGATCATCCCCTATCCCCTTTTGTACATCTTTTTCCTCTTTCCCAAGCGAATGTCAGCCTTAATGTCACTAACATGTTGCTGGAGTGTCTTTTCAGACATGAGTCCCACCTGCCTACCAGAGAAGCCATGAGCCTGAAGATAATCCTTCATCCAGGCCTTCTCACCTATCTTCTTGGCGGTAGTGACCTTAGCTTTTTCTTCCTTTTTCTTCTTTTCCCTCATATTCTCTCTCATAACTTTCTTCCTCTCATTCTCTAGTTGATCCTACTCTTTGTTGAAGAGCCATAGGATTGTGTCATTTTCATATGGAGATAGTTCTTGAAGAGAGAAATCCTTGGAGGTTAGGAAAGATATCTTTTCCCTCATGAGCTGTAGATCAGCTTCCCTCTTCTCCCTTTCTTTTTCCTACTCTAAGCCAACCTTGCAGCTTCCTCCCTTTGTTCAATCTGTAGCATGGTTGCCTTTTCTAGCTCTACTAACTCCTCTAGTGATAGTTGGGGTATTTCTTCACTGACAGCTCCAAGCTTGATAAGCCTATCAATGATCTCCACCTTTTTCTAGTTGTTGACTGCCACCTGGTTGGTCGTAACTGCTTTGGAACGGGCAACTACCAACTTCCCAATTGGGAGTGTACCTTTTCATTTGAGCTTCTCAATCCTCTCCTCCTCCTGAATCTCTTCCACAATCATCTTCTTCATCCCTTTATGATCTTTGGAAGTGCTGGACTTTGGTGGTTCTTGGATGGAAGGTTCAGGTTGAAACATGGTGGATGAAGATAGTGAAGTTGTTTGAGCTAGGGGTCGGTTGAGAAAGTCCTCACTATTCACTTCAGATGCCAGCTTTAGAATTACATCTGTGATGATTAGATCCTCAGACAAGGAGAATAGACTTTCCACAGTTTCCATCTCAGCTTCAAAAGTTTGAGGGAATGCACTATCTGTCCCAATTGTTTCAGTTGCTGGGCTATCAGTCCTCATTTCCCCTTTGAAATGAATCTTAGGTTCCATTTGGACCTTAGGTTGACCAACTTCTTCCATAATGGTAGAAGGTGCACTTAACCTCTAAAGCTCTTCAGCTCCAAAGTATATCATAGCTGCATCAGGGCTAGACTGATCTAAAGAAAATCTCAAAAGGAACTTGAAGAAGATCCTATTGAGATCTCTAAGCATCCTTGGGTCAATTTGCAGGACAATTTGAGAGAGCTCAGGAAAGACAGTTGCAGTGGAGTTGAATATCTAGTAGATAAAGAAGTTAAAGCTTGGCTCGATGGTTCCTCTGTTGTTTGTCTCTGAATATTCTCCCCCTTTTTGGTAGCATCATCTTGAGAGCTAGACGAGCTAGAGGAAGAGGTCAATGAGACCTGAGTTGGTACATGTCTAACGGATCTCTCAATCTATTTCTCACCTAGTTGAGCCTTGAGATTTTCAATCTCAAGTTACTGAGTGGCAGACCTATCCTCTAAAGTCTTAACCTTTGATTCAAGATTTGAGACTTTAGAAAGTAGGTCCGAATGATGAGTTGCATACTACCCTCATCTTCTTTTGAAGAATCACAGGGAGATGAGGTAACATACCTAGTATGTTCACCCTTACCACCGGATGTGGTTTCTTGGCACCCTAGTTTCCCTTGCCTAAGGATATCTCTTTCAGAGTCATCAAAAGCACGCTTGCCGTATATTCAGTCTCAGAGATGGTACCACAGGCCTAAGGATCCAATGAGTTTCCTTTCGTAGTGGCAACTGAATCTACATGAGTCCCCTCCATATCAGTGGGACTCACCTCTATTGGTTTTGACTGATGTGGGGAGATTGGTTAAGAAAGAAGACGATGCCTGAGAAGTCAGCATCCTTGGTAGAGTCAAGGAATGCGACTTGGTTGTGCTGAGGGTTGAGTGCCATGGTAAGAAAGGAGATGATGAAACAAGTTTGAGCAGGGTGAATTTGGGGTGAAGGAGGCTTTGGACAGTAAATTTGGTAAAAAGATTAAAGTCACGAGTCGGGATTATTTAAATGGGTGAAATGGCGGTGCTGGCTGGATAAGGTGAAAACATGGTCTAGGGTTAGATGTGACAGTGGTAGCAAGGTGAAAAACCATTCAAAAGATTCCGATGGCATAAATAAAATCTTTGCTTTTTACTGTGTAGGGCCCAAAGGTTTCCGTTACAGAGAGAAGTCTTCTTCCGAAGGTAAAAGTATTTCCAAAGGATTTTTTCTTCCGAAGCCAAAACTTATTTTTGAAGGTAAATGAATTTACTTCCGAAGATAAGAATGTCTTCCAAATGAAGAAGTTTTCAAGCTTCAAAAGTAGTGAAGATATCCTTCGAGAGTAAAACTATTAGGAAGATAAAGCTTGAATTAAGGAAATTGCCTTCAGAAGATAATGAAGAGTTCTTCCAAGGGTAATTTTCTCTTTAGAAATACTCACACTTAGTCAATTGTGAAGAATAACTTTTTGTAACTCTGCTTGGATTGTATTTGACAAAAGACAAGACACATTTTAAAAACGTTTTCAAATGAGATATATTAGTCAATGTTTATCATCCTAATAGCCGTAATGAGATACTTAAATCTTTTTTCATCAAAGGCTTTGGTGAACAAATTAGCATGTTGGTCATTTGAGTCAACTTTGACTAATTTAATCAGGTTTTTCTCATGAATATCTCTAATGAAATGGAACCTGATATCAATGTGCTTTGTCTTGGAGCGCTTCACAGGACTTTCAATGATGGAGATAGAACTGTTGTTGTAAATATGGATAGGGGTGCTCATTAAGTTAAATCCATAGTCTAGCATCTGGTTTTGAATCCACAACAACTGAGCATAGCAACTTGCAGTAGCAATCTATTCAGCTTCAGTAGTAGATATAGAGACATAGGATTGCTTCTTGCATTGCAATGAGATGATTCTTCCACCAAGAAATTGACATCCTCCTTATGTGGATTTCTTGTTAATATTGCAGCCACCATAATCACTATCTGGGTAGCCATATAGATTGAAGTTAGAGTTTCTAGGATACCAAAGACCTAATTTAGGTGCTCCTTTAAGGTATTTAAGGATTCTCTTGGCAGCAACTAGATGAGACACCTTTGGAGCAGCCTGATATCTTGCATAAATACATGTAGCAAACATGATATCTGGTCTACATGCTATGAGATACATCAGAGAACCAATGATTGCTCTATACTGATGTTGATCAGTATCCTCCCCCTCAGAGTCAGGACAAAGGTCATGGTTTCTCGTATGGTGTCTTGGCTGGCTTATAATCCTTCATATCAAATCTTTCTAAGATATCAAAGACATACTTAGATTGATTAATAAAGAACCCTTCCTTTATTTGCTTCACGAGAATTACAAGGAAAAAGTCCATTTTTCCCATAGAACTTATCTCAAACTTCTTCTTCATAATGCTCTCAAAGTCTTTACATATTTGGTCATTTGAAGAACCAAATATGATATCATCAACATAGACCTAAATGAGCAATATGTCTTTCTTACACTTCTTGATAAAAAGAGTCTTATCAATGGTTCCTCTAGTGTAGCCATTCTTCAAGAGAAACTAAGACAAAGTCTCATACCATAGCCTAGGTGCTTCGTGCAGCCCATAAAGTGCTTTATCCAATTTGCACACATAGTTGGGATGCCATGGGTCTTCAAATCCTATAGGTTAGCAGACATAGACCTCCCTATCTATATTTCTATATAGAAAGGCACACTTGACATCAATGATAGACAGTAAAATTCTTGGATGCAGCATAAGCAAGGAAGATTCTAACTGCCTCAAGTCTTGCAACAGGTGCAAAGACATCAATATAATCAATTCCTTCCTCTTGGTGTATCCTTGAATAACTAGTCTAGCTTTGTCCTTAATGATCAATCCTATATCATCTCTCTTGTTTCATAAAACCCATTTGGTGCCTATAAGTACTTGACCAGATGGTAGGGGGCAAGGTTCCAAACCTTTTGTCTCTTTAATTGAAATAACTCTTCTTGCATTGACTCAACCCAGCTACTATCTTTTAAGGCTTCTTCTACTTTCTTGGGTTCCATCTAAGACAAGAAGCATGAGTACAATTAGACATTCCCATGATGAGTTTGTCCCCTTGTTCTCACACCTTTAGAGACTTCTCCTATGATGTTCTCAGCTAGATGAGTGTTTGTTGAATCCTTAGTCTAGGAATCATTTCCAGATGCAAAGATAGATCCAAGTTGGACATATTTTGCTCGTGAACATGAACACTTGGTCGAGCTACTGTTTCAATGTCATTCAATGAGGATTTATTGAATGAAAGAGAAACATCATCAACATCAGTTGACTAAGAAGTAGTATCAACAGTTGCATGTTCCTTCAGAATACTACTTCCATCAGCTTGGTGTTGTATGTTATCAGTTGATGAGTTATTAGACTCACTTTGTAGATAACTTGTTGAGGCTCCACTGGTTCCTCAAATGGTCATGCTATTGGATCTACCAATGATGGGAGCTTGGGGTTCAGCGACTCTTGGAGAACTTGGAAGAGGTCTGGGTAACTCAAATAGTTAGTCTTCATTATAATCACTTTGAGTACCTATTCCAGCTGATACGTTCTCACAAGATGGTTTAGAATAGTTTGGAAACAATTCTAAGTCAAAAATATGATTAGGGCCATTCCCCCTAACAGAATGAGTGTGCTCATTAACAATAATGTTGGATGATTCCTCAAATTGTTGATTTTTGATGTTATAGACTCCATAAGCAATAAAGGTGGAGGAATGTCCAACAAAGATAGCATCATCCGACTTCTCAGCAAATTTTTTCCAAGTTGTCCTTTGTGTTAAGTATGGTACACCTGCTGCCAAAGGACCTTAGAAAGGCAATGAACGGTGACCTCTTGTTCCATAGCTCATAAGGGGCTTTTCCATGTGACTTGACAATGAGGACCCTGTTCTGCACATAGCATGCAGTACAGACTGCCTTTGTCTAGAATGTTAGAGGCAGCTTTGAATAAGCTAACATGGTCCTAACAGCCTCAATCAATGTCCTGTTCCTTCTCTCAGCAACACTATTTTGTTGAAGAGTTCTAGGAGCACTAAATTGTCTAGTAATCCCTTTTGAGTTATAAAATGAGTCAAGAACTTGATTCTTAAACTGAGTCCCTTGATCACTCCTAATTATATTTACCTTGTGATTACTTTGATTTTCAATTGAAGAATAAAAGGTTTTAAAGTTTTAGCAGTTTCATCCTTAGTTCTTAAAAAGAGAACCTATGTAAATCTTGTGAAATCATCAACAATCACAAGACAATATGATTTCCTTCCAATGCTTATTATACTTGTTGACCAAATAAATCCATGTGCAATAAGTGTAATGGGGTGGTGATAGAGTTAACCTCTTTGGATTTGTGAGAGACTCTATGTTGCTTTCCATTCAGGCACGCGTAGTTGTCTCTACAAAAAAATTCATTTTTGGGCACACCATGTACCAAGTTATTTTTAACCAAATTAGACATGGTTTAAAAACTTACATGACACATACGTTTTGCCATAAGGCAGACTCATCACATCAGCTTTGGAAAGAAAGCATGATACTTCACCTAATAGGGAATCATTGTTCATATCCCGCTTATACATATCCCTTTTCTGAGAGATTTAAGAAGCACCAATTCCTGAGGAATTGTTATCCCAAGTTTGAGGATGACGCACTCATGTTCTGTGAAAATCATTTGATGCTTTTGATCAAAAAATTGAGAAGCACTTAGGAGAATATGTTCAAGCTGCTTGACAAAGTTCACTTTGTCAACTCTTAACAAGCCATTGGATACACTTCCTCTGCCTGAAATGTATCCTTCAGTCTCACCTCCAAATTGAACAAGACCTCCATCAGAGTGTTGAAATTGTTGAAGTAGAGATATGTTCCTAGTCATGTGCCTGGAGCATCCACTGTCCACTATCCAAACATTATTGTTCTTGTCTTGTGAACTTCCCAGCCCATAAGGTGAAAAGTTAGTTTTGTTTGGAAACCCAAGTCTGGCTGGTCTTGGGTTTTTCCATTGATGAGGACATAACTGAACCAAAATGAATGGTAGAGGGTACAATTTATGTCTTTGAAGTGGAAGGTATGGCTATAGCATCTTGTCTGATCTTCCATTCCATCTCGTGGTTGGTCAGTTTAGATGAGCTTGTTGAAGATTGAGAAGCATGACTTTCTTTCGAAGCTTCTTTGTTTTCGGAAGAAGCATTCACTACCTTCTCTTCCGAAGTAGCCTTCTTCTCAAAAGGTTTTGAGGAGGCTCTTTTGTTCTTTTGAGCTTTCCTTGGCTTAACTTCCGAAGCCATTTTCCTTTCGGAAGAATGAGTTTCTTTCGAAAGCAAATTAGCTTTGGAAACCAGCTTTCCTTTTCTCATCACTTGAACCATGTGATAAGATCCAAATATGAATCCTCCTGCCTTGCTGCTTCCTTTTTAACATTATTTGCATAATGTGTGCTTGCAGGATTGTAATACAATCTTTAGCCAAGCAATTTTGCAAACCACACATATGCATGTAATGTTAGTCTTTGGGGATTTTGAGGGCTGAGGTTTTTTAATCTTCTTGTGTTCCCCTGCAGCCTTCCCTTTTGACTTTTGATCCATTGGCATGATAGAAGTGTTGGTAGTACACTCCTTTCCTGAATTAGAAGTGCCTACCACCTGGAATCCAGCTGAAATGAAAACACCCTTTTACTTGGGTCAATCTTCATCTTAGATTCAGCTACTTTCTTGGCAGTTCTTCTGGCTGCCTTTGCCCGATTTCTTCTAGCTTTGGTGGATAGGGGTGTTGCATCGTTCTTCAACTCAAGTGAAGATGGGTCAGCAGATGTGACCTCTTACTCTTTAGTACCACACCTTGGTTGTCTAATAGACTTATAAGAGTGTGGTGGTGCAATCTCATTGTTCCCCCACCCATCTTTGTTTTGATAAGAAATTTTAGAGTGGGAGGATGATGCAAGAATGGCTTGGAAGTTTTGCTCAGAAATAGCATGCTTCCTTGCTTGAGCCTAAGCTATTACTAGCTTGGCTTGAGCCTCAGTTAAGTTAGATATTGAATCCTTGATTTGAGTCCTATAATTGGTATGCTCATGTTTTAAAGAAGATACTGATTTCTCTAACTCCTCAATTTTATGTTGATAGTCAGATTCAACCTTCTTAAAATCAGCTTTTAAGATTGTTCAAGGACTCAATACTAGATTTAATTTCCATGTTATTGTCCTGGTACATTTTAACCCTAGCAATACAGGCTGGAGTACAGAGATGATCATATACCTCATGTTAGGACCTGGTATTTGAACGAAATACCGAATGATTAACGTGTAGAACAAACCAAATAGTGTGGAATCCTATTTGATTGGCGATCCAATCAGTGAGAACGCACGTAGAATCAATAAAGTATTGAATCAAACGTTAAGAATCGATTAGAATAGATCTACAGCGTTCTATGAACTTGGAGTATCAACTTGGAGGCTTCTGGACGGCTAGGGTACGTCTGGAGTGGAAATAGAATGAATGCTCTAGTTTTTCCATGAATTGGGTTGTATTTATAGGTTAGTCTTGTTCATTCGTGCGACTGAACCATTAGTATGGTTCAGTCGTGCGATTGAACCATGCGGTTGATTCATCCGCACGACTAAGTGTTCAGTATGTGACTGAGCCAATCTTATGTTACAATCAAAGGACTGATCTAGTCTCCAGGTTCATTCGTGCGACTGAGTCATTCGTATGAAGTTATTCATGCGTATGGTCCATTCGCATGGGCCATTCGCATGAGAACTTCATTTTGTTAAGTTTGAATGTATTAATTAATATAACGTTATGTATAACAATTCAAACAACCACAATCCTAATTAACCAATTCAACATCGACTCATTAATGAAATATTAAACATTATAAATAACAAACAATCAATATCATTTCATTAATCATTCCAAACATTATATCATAATCAGACAAACAAGATTTTACATTCATATCATGATCTAGGGACATACATGTATCAACAAACTCCCCCTTGGACCTAGATCTCTATAATGTCTTGTTTTCTTCATTACCTCCTCATAGTTCTTGTACTTATCCTCTTTTGTGACTCCTGCATGAATCTCAAATGCAAAACAGAGTCTTATGACATTCTGGAACTGGAGGGCTTGTACTATATCCTGCGTATCATAGAACAGTGGCCACTTGTATAGAGTGTAGACATCATTAGCTGACAAGTTGGTAGCCACATTGGGTCAAATACCCTGATAGTATCCATTTGGCTCTCTTTGTTTAGGACTATGACCGCCTCTCCTGTCCTCCAATCATAGTACCACCACTTAAAGTGTGGAGTGAAGTCTTGTGGCATTTCCCTGAGTGGAATTCTTGACATCATGCGTAGGGGACTCCACTTCAACACTCTTTAGTTTTCCAGTAATGGCATCAACTTCAGACCTTCTGATGTACCTTGTAGGCTGTTGGGGTCTGAAGTTAACCCACCTGGTGTGGTACTCCTTCCTTAGGGCAGCCTCAAACCAGCCTGACATCTTTCTCGGGTCAGCATACAACAACTTTAGTTTGGCTAGCTGGTTGAGCTCAAAACCTGGTAGAGTCTTTAGATCATGTGGAAATCTAAAGTACTCTATGCCCTTCTCCCTCTTAATTGCATAGACGTAAGGTCCTGAAAATATGCCCATGCTATAATCCTGCCTGACACCTTATGATGTTTCTTGACTCTGTAGAGTTGTGGTAGGCGTCTTGTTTAGGTGCAGTGCATTGGGCTCTAACTTCTTCAAAACAGGCAGCCCACTCAGCCTTTCGGATATCAACATCATCATTTGAGGCTTGTGTCGTTCCCTGTGTCTTCTCTGACTCTTGCTCCATTTTGTCTAACACCTCAAACGTATCATTGACAAGGATTCACCCAGATTGGGGACCATATTTCCCTCATTATCAGCATACTTAGGGTAGTGCTCTACAGTGACATCTTCTATCTCTATTTCATCAACGTCGTTGAGCTCTTCGTCACTTGTCGAGTCGCATGTTGGATCATCCTTCAAATCTCATCGGGATTTAACTTGAAGATCTCAGCTAATTGCTCGTCAGTAAGATTATGATGATTCTCCTTCCTCAGGAGTATACATAACCGATCTCCTCACAATACCTCCCCTGATCAAGAATAACGTCAGTTGAGTCTTGACCTGTTGGAGGGGAGCAATATTGTATTCATCTCCTTGGAGATCAGGATCTGCTTGATTGAAAACATTCAACATAGCAAACATTAGTTAATAATCAAGACAGAAATACATTAATCTTAATATAAACAACAAGTACATAAGTTTAATACATGATTCAAGTACAAAAGCTATCAAATACATGATCATCAAATCATTACTTTTATCTTGAATCGCTGGATCAACAGTAGGTGAGGCAGAAGAGGAAGCTCGTTGGTCTTGATTTCTTTTTTATCTTCTATCTTGACCCTGAGCTGAGGCAGATGCAGCTGCATCTCCTCCTTCATCATCATCATCCTCATTCCTCTCCTCTGTCCTCTCGTCCTCAATCCCCTCATCATCCTTAGTCTCATCATCATCATCCTTATCATCATTCTCATCATCTTCGTCTCCCTCTTTAATCTTTAGTGGCTCGTATTTAGATCCCTTAGCTTTAGCATGATGGTCTTCTTAGCCTCCTCCAACTCCTCAATCCTCTTAGTAGATGTGACACTGTGCTCTTGGAGTTGGGCGATTTCGTGGCTCTGAGCAGCCATTTGTTGGGCCTGCTCATCTAGCAACCGAGCCTGCTCCAAGATCTGCTAAGACTGCGCTGCAGTAAGATCTGTCAGTTGACGGATCTGCGCCGTCTTCTCCTCATTAGCAGCTAATATACGCATCACCATCCAGTTCAGCACAGAAAGTTGTTCCTCTACCCCAATTGGAGGTAGAGGAGATCCATATATATGTGCGGGATGGGATGAGGGTCCTGCTTGTGGCTAGTGGTGGTGGTGGTGGCTGTGGTAAAGATGGGGTTGGGTCTGTGAGATAGTGGAGGTGATGTAGAAGTGAAAGATATGGTGGTGGTTGGCACATGTACAGTGGTGGAGGTGTGGTGGTGGTTGGCATATGTACAGTGGTGGGAGGTGTGGTGGTGGTAGTGGTAACTGTGGTGGCTGTGGTGGTGGATGTGTGGCTGTAGAAGTGGTAGTGGTGGGGTAAATGTAGTGGCTGTGGTGGTGACGAAGGTGAGTCTTCTCTTCTTCTTCTTTTGGTCGTGGGGCTGAGCCATCCTTTTCTTCCTCAATCCAGTCGAGGTGGATGCTCCCCCTAGAACACAGCTAGCTGACTCAGGGGCATAGCTAGGATCTACAGTCGTCTCTCTCGTATCCCTGGGGCGTTCACCAACCACCCGGAGTCCATACTCTGTGGGAACAACCTTGCTTCCCACAGTCCTCGTCAAGGGCTCCTCATCCAACTCTTCTTCCTCCTCACCAGGTATGAAGTCCTGGTGGAAACCCGCTGACTTAGTTATGTTGCATGTTGGGGCAGATACTAGGGGTATAACATCTGAAGTTGTGCCCCTCGATGGAATAGGCATATCATCCCTAGCATCCCCACTGTCATCATCGTCTGAATCATGCTCTGGGAGCAATAGCCTCTCATCGTCTGAATCGTTGTCATCATGACGCCACTTGCGTCTACCTGGCACCACATATCTTTCATTGGCCAGATGGTCGATCAACCTCTTTACCTGGGACTTTACCTGCTTGCCCTGATACACTCTCATGCGACCCAAAGTCATGTCACATAATCTCTAGGGCAACCGCATCATGGCTCTCCTTGGGAGTAATGGCAGCTTCTCATTGAAGATCAGCTACAGAAATTTGGGGTACATACAAAAACCCTCCTTCCCCTTGGCCTCCAGATTCTCCACCAGATATGAGAAGATCATGCTCGAGAAGCTAAAGGGGTGGTTCAGCACCAGTGCCACATAGGCATTCTGAATCTGGTCTGACAGGTCATCAAACCCACCCCTCCGAGAAGCAATACACTTCAGGATCACATGCGCCAAGTACTTATACTGGGGACACAGGTTGCTCTTGTTGAGCACACCTGAGTTGATGTCCCCAGCGTACTTGATCCTGAGAAAGCAACCTCTGACTGTAAATGGATGTAGTCTGGTGGGGTGATCAGTATCGTTCCTAAAATCAAGTACTCTCTGGATGTCAGCTGCTGTAATCTCAATATCATGACCATGAATGGAGCTCCATATGCTGTAAGGCTCACGTGAACGATCTACGGAGGCATTCTCCCAGAAAGCCTGATGTAACGACCTGTAAGGAGTACACGGTGTGGATATGGCTTTATGTATCCGTGAACGTCGAAGGAACGTAATAATCTCTGTAACTCGGCCCTATTCCGAGTCGTATGGTCCAAATGAGCACATATATTGTACTGGATTGATGTGGACCGTCTATCAACCATTGACCTGAAACACAAGATACAGAACATTAGAAAGTCATACATTCAAAATCAGTTCAAGGTGTATAGTTTAAATTCAATCTGATTAATTCGTGCGAATGAATCATGCGACTGAAGACAGTCGGTTGTCCTTTCATGCGACTGAGCTCGGTTGGATGAATGAGACATGCGACTTTCTGTTGGCTGAGTCTGCGATTGGTTCAGTCGGCCGACTGAGTTCATTCGCATGGTGCAGTCGGCCGATTGACCCAATCACAAGATTCAATCGTGCGATTGGAGTTCATTCGGTCGACCAGTCGCTTGTCCCACTTTTTAGTCGCCTGTGGTTTGAATCTTGACCAATCACGTAATTTAACATGGTTTAATGGTCCATTAGACACGCCATCTTGTCACTAATAACCTATTAACTTAATTTTAACATTTTGCTTAGTTTATGTTGGTTA
Source organism: Flaveria trinervia (assembly GCA_025506515.1). Lineage (NCBI taxonomy): Eukaryota > Viridiplantae > Streptophyta > Magnoliopsida > Asterales > Asteraceae > Flaveria > Flaveria trinervia. The sequence goes on along the minus strand of CM046443.1, from coordinate 77,847,924 downwards.
TTAGGTCATTTACAGTCCGGTTCTTGTTTCACTCGAATATCACAAATTTGGGTTCAATGTCTTCTGATTTTGGTAAGATTTCAATGCAATATACCTGTATAACCATCAACCCACGTCAGAAGATCAATAAGATGTAAAAACAAGGTCTAGAGGAATTTCGACAGAGTAACGGTACTTGGTGCGATTTAGGAGCGATTGAGGGTGATGAGTGGAATGCGATCGACTATGGCCCTTTAATACTGAAGCTGAGTTCAATCGGCCCCTGGCCTCATTCGCTCAGTTCATTCGGGCGACTGAGGCTCAGTCGTGCGATTGGCCCAGTCAGTCGCATTCAGTTGTCCGACTGAGTCTCAGTCGGTCGACTGACTCATTCGTGCCCTTTCATTCGCACCTTCAGTTAACCGACTGAGTCTTAGTCGGTTGACTGACTCATTCGCACCTTCTTCGCACCCTTTCATTCGGTTGAATGGATCATTCTCATAAGCCATTTGGGTGAATGGCTCAATCTCATGTCTAGTCATGCAAATGGGATCCATTCGCATGGTTGGTCCATACTTATGATCCAGTCGTGGGAATGGGTTACACTTATGAACATTTAGCACTTAAACCCTTTTTACCTATTGAAATTAACATTATGAGCATTTGATCATCTCAGACATGATCATTTTAACTTGAAAAGTTTTTGATCACCTCAGACGTGATCCTTTTAAACAAATTAGTCACCTCAGACGTGACCCTTTTAAACTTTGAAAACACATGTGGCCATCTCAGACATGACCCTTTTAGGTGAGTTAATCCCATACTGATTTTCATGATATAGTCCGACGAACAAACAACTAAAATGAATAACTAACTAGAAACTTAAACTAAATACAAAAATAAAACTTGTTTTTGACTTTTTGTGAGAGATAAATCCTAAGATAGACATCTACTGGATTTGGTTCCAGAATAGACAGCTTCAATTTAGTTTGACCACACCTGGACCAATCCAATTTTGGAATCATACAGGCAAGTCAAATCATTTGGGACTTGTTATCAAAACCTTTTGATGCTCAATTCTTGGTTTTCATCCAGAGTCGTGAGCAAATTTAGGAAATCACACTGGTACTATTAGATTCCCACATTGATTTGAACTTTCTAGAATTGCAGCCACAATGATTGTCAGTATATTTGTCCTCTTAAATCCATACACAGACTTTAGACACAACTGGTGATAGTTTTAGGTTTAATTATTTCAACTAACATTTTGGATCCCACACTTATATGGTAATCAACATTCCTCAGGAGCTTTTGAGCGCTCTACGGGTATTTTTACTAGAAGAGACTATTCTTAGAGCTTTCAAAGAGAAGCCAATCCTCAGGTCAGTGCCATCGCACAACAGAGAGGCGACAAACAACAATGAATTCTAGAATATCTAGTTTATGCTTATCCTCAGGTCAGTGCCATTGCACAGCAGAGACGCACACAACTTATCTTCTTGTTAGAGCAGCTAAATTTTCTTTTGCACAGAATGCACCAACAACATATGCCATTAGCTTGATAGCATTTGCCTTTCATTTTTTTTGTGCTTTGCTCTATTTATGGTCATCCGCACATATTTGTGGCGTTTACATGCTCATTACCCCTTATTGGAATATTGTTGATTGTGTTAACCAGTGATAAGATGGCAGCCCACAGTCAGTTGAACAACTTAGTTTGATCTTGAGATCACCAGTTAGGTCTAATCATCTATTGTGTTGAATCTACCGACATATTATTTGTGTCTAGCAACTCTAGGTCTACTTTCTTTGTGTTACCTTAGTAGTTACCAGTTTTTCTATCATCTTCCCTTTTATATTGCTTAGACTACACAGACTTATACTTTGAATTGCATCTTTTCTAAATTAAATATTAAAGTCCCTTTTGATTTGTTCCTGTGTACTATCATTTTCCAAAAGTTTGAATCGGTATCACATATACGATCTACCTTATATCAGCTATCCACTCCTTCTCCCTCGTTTTTTTTAATATTACTAGCTGACCTACTCTCCCCCTAAAATTCTAACATCATACTGGATTTAATTATTTTAGGATTTTAACAGACAGCTAAATAACATGAATTTAATTTAAACTAATAAAATAAATAAGAAAAATAAAAAAAATATAACTACAATGCATCGGACTACACATGATCATCATCATGAATAACATCACTTTTCTTTTTAACGTCGTTGACCTCTAACAGATATAGAAAACGTGGTTTATGAAAGGCTTTGTATAGAGGTCAGCGCGTTGAAAGTCAATATTATTTTACCACATCGATTAAGTTCTTTTCAAAACAGTCTCTTATGAAATGGTATTTAATACCGATGTGTTTGGTCTTTGGATGTTGTACCGGATTTTTAGTTACTACAATTGCAGCAGAGTTATCAACAAAGATAGGAGTAGAAGAAAACTTTAAACTGTAATCCCGCATTTGCTGTTGAATCCAGATGATTGTGAACAGCAACTTGCAGCAGCAACGTATTCGGCTTCACAAGTTGACAATGCAATCGAGGTCTGCTTCTTACACTGCTAAGTAACTAATCTCCTCCCAAAGAATTGACACCCTACTGATGTAGACTTGTAGTTCATCTTACAGCCCCCGTAATTCGAGTCACTATACGCCGTGAGCTCAAAGTCGTCATCATGAGGATACCACAACCCAGTGTGGGTGTACCTTCAGATAACAAAATATCCTTTGACCTGATCATATGGTTAACCTTAGGCTTAGCCTGATATCTAGAACATAAACATGTAGCATACATGATATCAGGTCTTGAGGCAATGAGATACATGAGGGATCCAATCATTCCTTGGTACATTGTGGCATCTACCAGATCTCCATTTTTGTCAGGTGCTATATCATGATTTGTAGCAAGTGGAGTCCCAGCAGCAGAAGCATTCTCCATGTCAAACCGACTGAGAATGTCTCCCACATACTTGCTCTGATGTAGAAAGATCCCATTTGGTGTCTGATCCACCTATAACCCGAGAAAGAATTTCATCTCCCCCATAGCACTCATCTCAAACTCTTTCTTCATAACTGCTTCAAACTCTTTGCATAATTCTTCGTTCTTTGAACCGAAGATTATGTCATCGACATAGATTGTACTAGCAGTAGGTCTCCATCTTTTTCTTTGATGAACAGTGTGCAGTCAATGACTCCCCTGCGAAAGCCGTGTTTCACAAGATGAGTTGAGATTTTCTCATACCAGGCCTTGGAGCTTGATGAACCCGTATAAGGCCTTGTCGAGATTGTAAACTCTGTCCCGATGATAAGGATCTTCAAATCCCTCGGGTTGACTGACATACATTGTCTGTCGAATTTCCCCATGAAGGAATGCACTCTTCATATCTAATTGATAGACTTTAATCTTCATATACGATGCATATGCAAGGAAGATACGGATGGCTTCCATCCTTTCCACGGGTGCAAATACTTCATTGTAGTCAATCCCCTCGACTTGGCAAAATCCCTGAACAACCAGTCGAGCCTTGTTCCTGATAATGACCCCTTGGTCATCCTTCTTGCATTTCAAGACCCATTTGGTGCCAATGACCTTAGCACCTTTAGGTCTTTCTACCAGAGTCCATACTCCTAACTTCTTGAACCGAAGAAGTTCTTCTTGCATGGCACTTACCCATGCCTCATCGTTTAGTGCATCACTGACGTATTTTGGCTCAAACTGCAGATAAACACCCGATAAGCACCATCATGAATGTATCCCTTTTCCATAACAGAGGCATAATCAGCTGAGTACAGCTGATTTTGGGTTTGTACTCCTGATCTGACATTCCCAATGACATTGTCTAAGGGATGATAGACTTTAGACGTGATCCTGGAGTATTAGGAACAGCTACCACAGAGCCAAGATTATGAACATTTTGTTCTGCATCTGAGGTGGAAGGAGTTTGAGGTTTCGAAGTCGAAGGTGAATCACCGTTAGATGCTTGTGGACTTTCAGGAACTGGAACCTGTTCCTCCTGACTGTTTAGGTCATCTTCTTCAGCTTCATCTTCAGAGGAGGAGTCACTGTCGTCGACTACTTCCCCTGATTGAGTAGATGATTCTCCCTGTGAACTCGATGATGTTGAATCAAGAAATGGTGCATTCAAGATATCATACATCATTCGAGTAGCTAACTCATCATCAAAGGAGAGATAGGGATGTTGAAGGACTTAAAGAATCCATCATAGTCAAAAAAGTAGGCGGGTCCTTTGCCAGTAGGTGGTGTGGTATATCTCTGAACATCAACATTACACCACACTTCTACTACCCGTTGAGTTTTTGTAAACTCTCTTGTTTGGTATGTTGTATCCTAGGAAGATTCCTTCATCAGCCTTCTCACTGAATCTACCTTCTTGAGTCTTCTTCAGAAGTGTCACACGGCCGCCAAATGGTTCGAGATACTCCAAATTCGTTTACGTCGTTGTAGTAGCTCGTAACATGTCTTTCCGTGGCGCTTGACTATCAGAACTTGATTCAGTGTATAACACGCATTAGCCACTTCCTCATTCCAGAATTGGATAGGCAGTTTCGAGTCTGCCAACATTGTCCGTGCTGTCTCTATCAAGCTTCTATTCTTTCTCTTAGAAACACCATTCATCTGAGGCATGTAGGCAGAAGTGAATTGATGCATAATTCCCTTTTCCTTGCAGCAAACCTCCATCCACTGATTCTTGAATTCAGTCCCGTTGTCTAAGCGTACTTGTCTCACCTTCAGCTTGTAGAGAGATTCTAGTGTGGTTACTAACTCCTTGAATGACTCAAATGTTTCTGATTTGGACTTCAGAAACATTACCCAAGAGAATCTTGTGTAGTCATCAGTAACAACAAAACAGTACAAGTCGCCTGCAATGCTCTTTGTACTGACTGGACCAAACAGATCCATGTGAAGAAGTTCAAGAGGAAGTTCTATTGAATGAACTTTCTTTTCCTTATGAGACTTCTTCATCTGTTTGCCTTTCTTGCAAGCTACACAAAACTCAGGAAGTTGGAAATTCTTGCCATTAACTCCTCTCACAAGATCCTTCTGGATCAAGTGATTCATCTTCCGTTGATTGATGTGTCCCATTCTCCTATGCCAGGAGATGGAGTCCTTCTCAGTGGCTTTTGATAGAAAGCACTGAACTTCATGATCCGTTGTAGAAGCTGTTGAGAGATCCAAAACATAAAGGTCTTTATATCTTGAAACTGTCATCAGAACTTAGTCCTCCGGAATCACGTAGTCTTTCTTTAGGACGTAACACTTCTTGTTGTCGAATATGACTTTAAAACCTTTATCACAGATTTGGGAAGCAGAAAGTAAGTTGTTTTGAAGTTGTTGAACGTAGTTCACCTTATCAAACTTAACTTTCTGATTTCCAACTTCTCCCTGAGCTATGATATAGCCTCCCTTATTTCTAGCAAACAAACATTCCCTCCTTTTATTTGCTTGACGTTTGATAAAAGAGCCCTGTTTCCTGTCATGTGCCTGGATGCTCCGCTGTCTACAATCCACGTGTTGGTTTCAGCACTGTAGCGAACACCCTGCACATTCAATGTAAAACATTAGTTTAGGTTAGGAAGCCAAGCCTTTACTGGCTTGGGTTTCCCCAGGCATCACACATCATGAATTCAACCCATTGACCCTTAGAGGGTGTGGGTAGCTCAGGTTCCTTCTTGTCATCATTATCAGACACAGAGGATGACTTCTCTTTCCATAAGCCAGATTTGTGCAATGCCTGTTTGTGATAAACAGTCGACTGGCTAATGGGTTGAACGTTAGGTTCACTAGTTCTTCTAGGTGCAGTTAAAGAACTCCTCTTAGAATACCTAGGTTTTCAATCCTGAAGTTCAATCTTCTTCCTAGGTGTCTGATAGTAAGGACAAAAGGAAGCAATGTGTCCACACTCTCCACAGTTGTAGCACGACCTGCTATCAACTTTAGGATTAAACTTTCTTTGTGGAGATGTGTGTGACACTCTAGTAACATCACTTAGTTTGGGTTTTGACTCTGTTTCTTTTGATGTTTTCTTCTGTTTAACAAAATCAATTGTTTTAACATTTTTAACATCTTTTTCCTTTTGGTTAACTGGTTTTTGACATGAAGGTTGTGAAAGATTAACATTAGCAGTCCTTTTAGATTCAGATTTGACTTTGTTTGACTCGACCTTTTTATTAACCTTTTCAAATTCTTTTTCCAGATTAACACAAGGCATTTTACCCTTTGCCTTTGAAGTGGCCTTCTTTTGTTTTGGTCCAAATTCAATTGATGAACATGAGGAATCTGGATCACTAACAAGAGGAGTAGACACCACATGATCCTTGATGGGGTTGTTATTTATTGGTCTACTCTTAGTGTTCATCAAGGTCTCAGGTGGTGGTGGAACCACTTTATAACCCAAACCCTCCCTGTTGTTACGCTCTCTCACTAAGTGTTGGACAATATAGATGAACTTGTCCAATGCAGTTTTTGCTTTAAAGAGTTAACTTCTACTTCTAAGACTGCTTTTTGTTTCTTAGTGTCTTCTAGGGAGTTAAGATAGTACCTAATGTCGTTAGCTTGGTTAAATGCAACTACTTCAGTTTCCTTAAGATGTTTGGTCAAAAGGTCTATCTTTTCTTTGTAACTATGCTCATTTTGTTTTAAAACTCTATTAGCCTCAGTGCACAGTTGCAAATCCTTTACTAAGTTATCATTATGATCTAATAACCTAGCAAATTTCTCATCTATGCTATCTCTAAAAGTATCACAATCACAAGCATGATTTTTAAACAGTTGGTCAGTGGTACTTACCTGAGGAGGTTCAGAAGAGTTAGCCATCAACGCAACATCAGATGTCTCTGGTTTTAGTGAGTCTGTCTTTGCTATTGAAATCCCTTCTTTAGGCTTGTAGCTGACCTCAGTTGCAGTTGTCTCTTCAATATTTGGCATCGCTATCTCAACCGCAATATCTCCCTCACTCGCGGAATCATCATCTAAATCTTCTACACTGGCAGTATTAGATTCCCCTGGAGAGACAAACCGAAAGCTCCAGTCTTGTCCTTCATCATCATGAGCAGTCAAGGCTTTTGGATCCTTGCTTGATGAAGTAGAACTGGTAGCTTGCTTGTCTTGACGAGTGAAGGACCAGAATGGGTTCCCGTTCCCAGTCTTCTTTGGCTTCACACATTCTCTCTTGAAGTGCCCCTTTTCTCCACAGTTAAAGCAGGTCACTTTACTCTTGTCAAAGCCAAATGTGATATCCTTAGTAGCAACCAAATTATGTCCGGTCTTTTTCACAAACTTCTTCGCCCTCCGACAGCACTAGCTAAGGCCCACATAATGTCCATTCTCTCCAGCTTCATTTCATCCACCTGCTCGTAGTCCTCATCTGCTAGATGGTAGTTTCCAATCTTCCCAGCAAAAAGTCCATCATAAGAATGAACCACTGCTGCCAAAAGATCCATGTGCTCTCGAGCTACTTCCATAGTCACATTACCGAGGTTCTCAGTCTTCAGTCTAGTAGCATTCGCTTCAGTTCCAATGTAATGGGTACAAGAAGACCTTGACGTTTCTGAATCTGAAGGAGAAGCTTGTGAAGGACCCGATGAGCTACACACAAATGCAGTCTGAAGAGGTGCCCCAGATGTCTTAGCTTGAGGCGTGGCATTGTACAAAGCTGGATTCTGAGTGTGCGAACACTTCTGAGCTCTGTACTTCATCCTAAGTGCTTCTTCTCGCAGCTTTAGAATGAAGTCATTGAGATCCAACTTTGCCAGCATCTCATTCTGTCTCAGATTTGACACAAATGAAGCCCACTTTTCGGTAATCCGTTTGCGAAATTTGACACTTTATCTTCCATGGTAGTTGTGACACCATGTGCATGCAACTCGCTCATCAAATGGTAGAATCTATCAATGACATCGTCTAAACTCTCTTTTCCCAACGATGAAAAGTTGTCAAATTCTTTCTTCAGTTCCTTTGCTTTGATTGCCTTCAACGAAGCATTCCCATCATATCTTTTTTTGGCTCATCCTATAACTTCTTGGCTTGTTTATTCTCTGAGAATTGGTGAAAAATGTCCTTAGGGATAGACTGTGTTAGCAATGCATATACTCTCTTTTCAGCATTATATTTAACTTTCTGTGCATCAGTCATTCCTCCTAGAGTAAGTTTCACCCGATTTGCTCCCACCGGCATACTATACCCACTCTCGATAGCTTCCCACAAATTTGGATCCACTCCATTGAGGTAGATCTCAAAACGTTGTTTCCAGTGGGGAAACTCATCTAACGTTAAGAGTTTTGGTGGTTTATTATGATTCCCCACCTCACTCTCAAGCAACAGTAGGTTCTGGATCCTTGAGTCCTTGCCGACAGTAAACGCTGACATTTGATCTTCCATCTCGATTAACTTCTAAGTGTACTAAACAAACTGTCAAACTGGTGCGACTGGGTGATGCGAATGGGCTATCCATGCGAATGAACTATGCGATTGGTTCAATCGTGCGGCTGAACTAAGCGATTGGTTCAGTCGTGCGAATGAACCTAATGTGTATGAACCCTGCGAACGGATGGTTCAGTCGTACGAATGGAGATGCGACTTAGTCCAATCGTGCGTCTGGTGTATGCGAATGAAGTCCAGTCGTGCGAATGGCTCACTCATGCGACTGAAGCTGCTGTTTTGCGAAAATTTCTAGGTTAAACGTGTTTTAGCCGTAAAAATTCGAAATTTCGCAAACCCTAATCGCCTAAGGCCGTAGAAACCAAAACTTGATGAGCAGGGAACGTCCAAGACAACTTTTTACACAAAAGATTGCGTTTTTAGTGTAAAAACACAAACTTTTTATCAATCTTGATTGAATCACACGTAATCAAGAACCAATGGCTCTGATATCACTTGTTAGGACCTGGTATTTGAACAAAATACCGAATGATTAACATATAGACCAAACCAAATAGTGCGGAATCCTATTTGATTGGCGATCCAATCAGTGAGAATGCACGTAGAATCAATAAAGTATTGAATCAAACGTTAAGAATCAATTAGGAATCGATCTACAGCGTTCTATGAACTTGGAGTATCAACTTGGAGGGTTCTGAACGGCTAGGGTACGTCTGGAGTCGAAATAGAATGAATGCTCTAGTTTTTCCACGAATTGGGTTGTATTTATAGGTTAGTCTTGTTCATTCGTGCGAGTGAACCATTAGTATGGTCAGTCGTGAGATTGAACCATGCGGCTGATTCATCCGCACGACTGAGTGTTCAGTCATGTGACTGAGCCAATCTTATGTTACAATCATACGACTGATCCAATCTCTTGGTTCAGTCGTGCGACTGAGTCATTCGTATGAAGTTATTCATGCGTATGGTCCATTCGCATGGGCCATTCGCATGAGAACTTCATTTTGTTAAGTTTGAATGTATTAATTAACATAACGTTATGTGTAACAATTCAAACAACCACAAATCTAGTGAACCAATTCAACATCAACTCATTAATGAAATATTAAACATTAAACAATCAATATCATTTCATTAATCATTCCAAACATTATATCAGAATCAGACAAACAAGATTTATTACATTCATATCATGATCTAGGGACATACATGTATCAACACCTCAGAGTTGTCTATTCCAGCCATGAGTGCCTAAGCAGGGGTGACATCTTGGACCATAAAGCTTCAATCAACTTCTTGTGCCACAACAACAGTTTCAATTGATATTCCTGGAGCTTTTAGTGTTTAAGGATATGAGGAGGCATGAATAAATCTCGGGTTTGATTTGGGAGCTTTGCATTCCCTTGAAAAATAGCCCAACTGGTTACAGTTGTAACATTTGGCCTTTGCTTTGTCAAACCCAAACTTGCTACTTGTTGGGTTCTAAGGGAACTGCCTTCTAGTTCTTTTAAAGAACTTCTTTGCCCTGTAGGTTAACAGAGCCATTTTTTGGACTATGTCCATGTATTCCACATCATCTAGGCTGAAACACTCCAGATCTTCAAAAACAGAACTGAAAATCATTAGAGTGTCCACTCCCTAAGACAAAAGCACAGCTATCCTAAAAGGGACTGGGCTGAGCCTGTTGAGACCTTGGGGTCTCAGGGAATGTGATGTAAGGCCCGGAAGAGGTTGATGGCTGCTGGGAATAAGATAGGTACTAATGAGGTCGAGTGGGTCTTGAGCCTTTAGCAACCATGAGAGCGTTGCTAGAGGAAAGGCTTGAAGGTCTGCTTCCTTGTAACACCCGTTATTTTTAAAGTCAAAGAAATAAGAATAAAGTGAAGAAAAAGAATGAAAAGATATTTACCCAAGTTAAGGGGTAAAAAGTGTCAAAAAGGACAAAAGGTTGGAAAAGTGGGTGTAAAGTGGGCATGGCCGCCCACTCTCTTCTTACAACCCTCAAATCATCAGATTTTTAGAAAAAGAGAGTGTAGATTCGGATTCTTTGAAGAACAAGAGCTGAAAAGTCGAATTCAAAGTAAGAAATTCATGGTTTTAAGTGTTTTTAACTAGCCTGGCCTCGGTTGTATGCTTATGGGTGTTGTGTGTGTTCGGATGTGTGTTTTTGGTGGGTTTCTAGGCGGTTGAACTCAATTGCAAATGAGTTTGGAAGAAGCCATACTCAAGAGCTGCAAAGGTGAGTTCTAGAATCCCTCTTTTACATGTTTTAACTGATTTTGAGGTAGGAATTGCATGTATGAACTTTTTATAAAACTAGGGTTTCATACCCGTATGTGTGAATGTGTGTATGTTGCGGGTTTGGTGTGATTTTTGTCAATGCTCATGCTTGATGATGTTATGTTGTGTTTCTAAGGCTTAGAAAGTAAGATTTAAGCTTAGAACATGATAGACGGTGTTTTGGGAACTAAATCTGATGTTTAGTCAATGCTGATGTTTAGTCAATAAGTGTTGAAAAATGCGGATGAGCATTGACAAATGCGGATGAGAAAGTCAATGTGGATGAGAAAGTCAATGTAGATGAGTAAGGAAATGCGGATGAGTAAGGAAATGCAGATGAGTAAGTTCATGCAACTGAGGAAATACGAATGAGTAAGTACATGCAACTGAGGAAATGCGGATGAACAAAGTTAATGCGGATGAAAAAAGTTAATGCGAATGAACAAATACGGATGAGTAAGTCATGCGACTGAACAAATGCGGATGAGTAAAGTCAATGCGGATGAACAAATACAGATGAGCATTGACAATGCGGATGAGTAAAGTCAATGCGGATGAGCATTGACAATGCGGATGAGTAAGTCAATGCGGATGAGCATTGACAAATGCGGATGAGTAAAGTGAATACGGATGAGCAAAAAGAAATGCAGATGAACAAAAAGAAATGCGGATGAACAAAAAGAAATGTGGATGAACAAAAGGAAATGCGGATGAACACTTAGAATATTTTCTAACTATTTGGGAAAAAAGTGAAATGTAGGCTTTGACTTGGGAGATTCCCGGGGGCTATGTAAGTTGACTTTTTGAGGTCATAGATGTTATGATGGACGTGTTATGATGTATGATTGATGCTTATGCATGATGGTATGTATGATGTATGTTATGTATGTAGGATGCCCTGTATGATGATGTTGACTATTTATGCTAGTGTTCCTTGTTATGTATGATTATTTTCCGTTGGCTTTACGTTGAATGTTAATGAATGAAATGAAAGTATTATGTAACGTAAAGTGGAAGATAATGAAAAGAGAAACGTAATGAAATAATGCATGCATTAATGAATGAATAAATGAATGAAAGGCTTGCAAGCAAATGTATGGAGGTTCACACTCAATGAGGAGTGTTAGCTCAACCGTGTGCAAGTTAGCTACCCTATGAGGATGCATACTGGGGCTTAATCCGTGTGGTTAAACAAATGTATGGAGGTTCACACCCATGAAGGGTTGTCAGCTCAACTGTGTGCGGGTTAAATACCCCATGAGGATGCACACAGGACCTAGATGGAAATGAAAGATAATAAATGTACGAAACGAATGATGATGAAGATAATAAATATTATCTATGTGTACGTGTGATGTGTGATCACATTCTAAAACCTATTATGATTGAATGAAAGTAAAGAACGGTTTTAAACGAATGATAAAGTATCTTTTATTATAAATCTAGAACTCACTCAGCAACACTAACTTTTTATGCATTTTTCCAGTTGGCAGGTGAGCATTACTGAGGATGGTGTAGGGCAGCTACTTGGCATTTTGGATGGCATTCTTTTGTTAATGTTTTTTATTGTAATGTGAACAAAGGAAACTACGTAACGAATGTTGTATTATTTTGCATAAGCATTTATAATGAAAATGTTGTTTTTAATGTTTCCGCTGCAACATTTATTTCAAGTTAACATAATTATATGTTTTATGAGCTATGATTGGCCAGCTGTAAGCATCCCGGGAACGGGGCCTTACATTCCTTGACGGCCACTCTTGTTTTCCATCTCTACATGGTATCCATCTAGAATACCGTATAGCTCAGTCATTGTGAGTGTGTTTAGGTTCTCTGTCCTCTTGATGGAGACACAGTAGAACGTCAACTCATTAGGAAGTGCACTCATGAATTTCCTTGAGAGGTCTCTCAGTTCAGGATCTATTCCCATAGACTGAAGGGAAGAGTTAAAATCCATGTACCTGAAGTATTGCTAAAGCAAGGTCTTTTGAGCAATATGAGTAAAATTCTCAAATTGTTGCTTCAAGGAATCTTTCTTTGAATTATTGGAGTTGGAGTACATTAGGGTTAAAGCATCAAACAATCCTTTATTTGTCTTTAAATTCTCAAACCCGACCAGAATGGAGTTGGGAATGGTTGTCATCAGAACAGTCATTGCCTTTTCACCAATGTCTATCTGCTTGAGGTCTTCTTCAGAGTAGTCCTCCACTGCTTTCTCTATCATGGCACTACCACCTGCAGGTGAAGCCACCTTTGGATTATAGGGACCATGGGCAATGGATTTCCACATGTGGCTATCTTGATATCTGATGAACCCTTCTACACTTCTGCTCCATTGTCTAAAGTTTTCTGGGTGATGATGGGTGCTTTAGTCATTGTCCCTATTTCACATTCAGATTTCTAGTTAAGGGCCATGTTTTGAGTGTAGTAAAAGAGTGAGGGAACAAGAGGTTGATTTGGATAGTTAGATCACACAATCAAGAGCCTAAGAAACTTTAATATCAATTGCAGAATGGGTTTTTATACTTAACACAAGTATTTCTCTCAAACTCACTAACAAACACTCAAGAAGCAGAGTTATTCTAAGAGTTGATTATAATATACTAAGTAACACAAAGAAAACATAAGAGAATAATTTTCAAGATACTTGTATATATTATTTCTCAACTCAAAGTTTACAAGACTCTTACAAGCTTACTACAAGAGTTACAATGATAAACTATATATACTACTATCTACAGCCGGATATACTTTGATACCAGCTAGAATCCTTTAACTAAAGCAGATACTACAAAGCTATAGTTTAAGGTATCTTAGATAATGTCTTATCTAAGATAATGGTAGTCATGACATGTTCATGACTTACCTTTTGTCACCAACTAAAGTTGGCAAATTGTACTAACATATAAAGGTGAACAGTGGAATAAAGTATGGTCAACTACATGGCCTTTTGGGAAAACGCTATGAAGTATCAGAGGTCTGCAATGGAGTGTCAGAGACCATACTTATGTCAACTGGTTCATTGCACCATCTTCTGAAGGTTAATTGGCTTCTGAAGAACAAGTTTTTCTGAAGCCTTTTATACTTCGGAAGAGGTTGCTTCTTCCATGGCTTGGGGACTTCTACTTTGGAAGTCATTGTCTTTGAATTCTTCTAAGTGTTGAACTTCATAAGAGTAGACTTTATCTTCAGAAGTTGGAGCTTTTCCTTCGAAAGTTGATTATGCACATTGTCTTCGAAAGAACTCCATATCCTTCGGAAGTTCCACACTTAGCTTCAGAAGTCCTTTACAAGTTGTACCAAAAATAGTCTAAGTGTTTGGTTTTGGTTGCACCAGCCTTCTTCTTGATCCAACACGTGTATGGGGTTTCTTCTCATTTGCATAGGACGAGTCAATTAGAAACCTTTAATTACTTGTTTGAATAAGCAAGAATCTAAACACGTTTCAATTCACAATTTTAGTGTAATACAACCTGTAAAAACTTATTATATCATATGTTTGTTGGGATAAAGTCAACTTGTTCTTGGTTGGGAAAAACAATCAATTATAACTTGCAATTTTTTTCAGTGTATTTTGAAATCATCACAATATACTTTGTAATGAGTTTCTTTTTCAAAATAGGATTGGTAGAAAATTAATTTAACAAATGAGTGTTTTAAAAAATATTTACCAAAATGGATTTTTTATTAAAAGTTAAATTTTCTTATTCATAATATATTTGGGTAAAAGTATTTTGTTATTACTAATGTTATTTAAGTAGAATTTAAATTATAAAGTTTTAAAATAATAAAAACCAATTTAGCATCTCTTATGATTCTGAAAATGTTTTATAATTATTTTTATGAATGTTTTTTTTCAATAATGTTTTCTCGTACAAAAATATTAATACTCTTTCATCAATACTTTTGTAACGTATCTATATAGAATACCTATTTTTATATAGATAATATCTTTTTTATGAAACTAAATGCTTTAGTATTTAATTAAAATAACGATATATATTAGATAATTGTTTTAAACATAAATTTATATATAGTAATAATCATTTATATAAATATATATACATAAAAGATAAAAACAAATATCATATACATACAAAATATGAAGCTAAGCTTAAAACCATTTACTAAATGAGTCGTAAAATGAGTTCGAGTTTGTTTAACCTAAGAAATTAGATTTTTTAGTGAGTCGGCCTCAAGTGACTCACGAGACGAAGTGACTCGTTTCTCCTCTAATTGTTGCTGGAAGTCTATTAACAACATACATCCCATCGGTAATTGATACATTTGTAATTCATAAAATAAAATAAAAATAAATGATTAACTTTTTTTTGTTTTGTCATGATATTTATATAAAACTGCGCGACCGTTGAATGGTATGCACTTACAGCACAACAACACAATGAGGAGAGTTGCTTAAGAACCCTTAACAAATCAAATAGGGAACTGGTCAGCCTTTGTGTAAAGATGCTAAGAACACAAGTAAGTAAGAGACTGAACAAAATAGTAAAAACAAACAAGTGATTGGTTTTCAAGAACGTTGTATATTGCTTATCAAGTTCTATTACAAAGTTACAAAAGCATATCAGAAAGTTACAAGTACTTGAGATACATATACTACGTCCTACAATCGGCCATACATTGAAGGCCAGCTGGATACAAGACTAGACAACTACAAAATCAAATGTAGAGTCAAAAGGTAGATTTCCTTTTGACCAGTGACTATGACATGTCATAGCTCATATCCTAATATATTACAAAAAAGGGTAAAGTACATAAAGTAGAGAGTTACAGACTCAAGCCCTCAATGCATAGTTACCAAAAGCATGGACCTTTCACCAACTTATGGAAAGTTGGTGTCTCATCAGAGTTGTAGCGGAAATGGGTCCACCTTTATAGTACAAGGTACATCAGATAAAGCATGTGTTCTAAAAGTCTTCGGAAGAAATCAGTCTTCTAGTGTTGGCTTCGGAAGACTTTGTCCCTGAAGCTTTGGAAGACTTCATCTTTGGCTTCGGAAGATATTGGTATTGGTTTCGGAAGATTTCACACTTAGAATATTTTTATGTTGCTGGTGTGAACTTCCAAAGAATTCTACTTCAGTACTCTTGAGCATGCGTGCAGGAGAGACTTTGGATTTTTGGGTTGCATCAGCCTCATGTTAAACCTTACAAACTCCCCTTAGGCTGATGCTACCAAAACACTTGAAGACTTCAAATATTTCAGTCCTCATCATGATGATAACCATCCCTTTCTTCATGAGATGATCAGGATCACTCAGACTCTCAAAGTGACTTCTCATGTCAAAGAGATCATGCAAAGGCAGATTGAACATGTCTTTCCATGTGTACACATTCTTAATAACTTGATCTCTGATGACATGCCATCTTTCTGTAATTTTAGAGTATGTCCGGGACAAGATAGGTCTTCCTGATCCTAGAGGAGCTATTTGAATGGGAGATGATGGAGCATCCTCTAGTTGCACATCCTTAGGATGTTCTAAGTCATCCTGAAATTTGGAGAAGGATGCTTCTTTCTTCTTCTTCTTTGGCCTTGGTCTTGAAGCCATCATTTTTCTCCTCTTAGATCCCTTTAACTGAGAAGACTGGCCTACAGCACCTGATTGATCTTCTTTGTCTTTCTCAGTTGGGTCTTCCTCCCTCATAAGTTCAGAAGGAGAGGGAGTTTGACCCTGCTGTGGATTAGAAGATGAAGCTTGCTGAGTCTCAGGTTGTGTTGTCTTAGGTTGTTCAACTTTACCCTCCACTTCAGGTGGAGCTTGCCTTGGAGGGGAGTGTAAGTCCATTAGCTCTTCACTCTTGATCCTCTGCTTGATTACCCTAATATGTTCATCCATAGCGGACAGAGACATAGGGCCAAGTCTCCTTCTGGAGAATCCATATAGCTTCAAGAAGCTTATCATCCTCTGCCTATCAGCAGACTTCTTCATGCTTTTCTAGATGATGGCTCTTGACTTTGCAATCTCTTCCCTTAGTTTCCTTTTGGTCATCTTTCTTTCTTTGACTATCTCAAGTTCAAGTTGTTTGAGGTATTCAAACACAATATAGTCATAGGGTAAGGGAAGTAGTGCAACAGCCTGATAGAGGCCTGTGGCACTCAGGTAGTTGATCATTTTGATCCTATCCTTTTATTTGTCTACCTGAGGTTCTTGTGGAACCACATCCTCTTGTACAAGACTTTCTTGAACTGGGGAGAGAGTAGGCACATGCTTGTGCAATCTTTTCTTTCTTCTATCTTCTTTGATTTGAAGAAGTAGCTTTGCATCCTTTGCCTCCTTTCTCTCCTTTGACTATTCCATGTCAGCCAGTTCGTTTAATTCATCTAATGGGAAAGAGATGATATTATCAATATCATAGTTCCCGGTCTACAAGTAGTTGATCCTGACTGCCCTCAACTCATCATCCTAAGTGTTTGGCTTGGGGACAGCCCTGATAGTAGATTCCCTGAGTCTTGTAGACCTAGTAGAGGAACTTTCTCCTCTCACTTCCTTTTCCTCTCTCTCTCCTCCTCCTCAATCTCCTCAAAAGTCATTTTTTTTTCCCTTTGTCACTCACCAACCTTTTTGACTCATGGTGGAGAGAGCTTTGGCCTTCATTGCTTGGTGTAGCTTCCAAGCGCTAGCCAGAGAGAGTTGAGATGCACCTTCACCAGCGGGTGTCTCAAAAAGGAAATGAACCTCTGCAACAGTTGATGTTGGTAAGACAGGCTCTCAGGTTCTACCACTGGGCCTTCAGTCAAGTTTCCCCTATGAAGCTAATCTTAGGGTCTGTCTTAACATCCAGTTGACCGATGATATTACCTGATCACCTTAGTCTCCTTCTGCAGCTGAACTCTATAGTGATTTTGTCTTGAATTCTTTGAGCTAGCTTGTCAGCTTGTCTAGATTGGCCTTGGTTGACAAGTGGCATGCTAACAAGATCAAGACTTTCATAGAAGTTCAAGGTTTGAAAATTGAATACTTCTTGCTGCCCTTGAACTCCTTGAATGATAAGGGCTCTTCTATTTTCATCATACATCCACCCAATAATGTGATTTGAAGTTGGTGGAAATGGCATTGCCCTTGGTATCCTTTCCTTAAAAAGACTCTGAATGTAGGAGTCTTTGGAGTCACATCAATGTGAACTTGAGGAAGTTGGAGAGTATGCACAATTTCAAGTGAGGATGGTGAGTCCTCATGTAAGGCCCCTTTCCCGGAGACCTCACAGTTGGTCATTCACAACATTAAATACATTAAACATTATAAATTTACAAGCTTAAGGGGCGTAATTATTTTAACAAAAGCCATTCATTTCATTAAAAACACTGTTGTTAAGCAATACACTATTGTTTAACCAAATACAAAAGAATTGTTTAATTGCATTACAAAAAATAGCAATAACAACTATGAATGGATGTTAGTCTTTCCCTGCCGAGTAGCTTCACCCTCGTGCCATCTGTCACACCCTCAAAATCCACGTGCGGAGTTTTACCGCGAGGCGTGTGAACAAACCAGGATCACAGTCAATAGTTACTCAGAATGACTCTATATGCCATAATTAAAATAAAATCAACCAAAGTATAAACTTTAAACTGTGCGGAAGCGTTTTGTAAAACAACCCAAAGAAATAAAAATGTATACTGGCAAACATGCGCCAACCCAAAAGAGTAAACATTAACCATTAAAACAATAAAGATGTCTTGAAGACCAAGTCTTAGAATGCAAGTGAAACCACGTAGTGCTCCTAATGGCAAGCAAGCTAATGACCTGAGAATAGCATACTAAAATGTCAACACAATGGTTGGTGAGTTCAAGAGTGATATTCAAACATAAGCACTTTTTTAACACATATATAAAAGTAGTGCATTGTAACAGATAGCTAGTCCATTAACAATAAATATTAACTCATAGTGATTTCGCATATGAAGCTGACTGTGTTATGTTGTTGCCTCTTGTCACGACTTAACAGGTCGTGAAAATGTTCAATAGGACAAATTGCACCTGGTTGACCTCGAGTCACACAGGTGGGGCTCGTCAGACCCAATAGTACTACCCAAATTTCCCCGCTATTCAATATTAACAATTCGAAAGTGTGAGGACTTTTCCATGATTCAACACTATATTAATATTATACACAACTTGAATATATAAAGCATTTGTAGTTTACCGGTATGCTATCTCCCCCAAAAGAGATTAAGTAAAGAGTGGGGCATGAACTCACCTGATATGCGTAAGATACTTAGAGTTTTACTTGACAGACAGAATGGACAGATAACCTTCAGAGGTTACCTAGATCATATAAGTACATGAGTACGTGTAAACAGAGAACATGTGAAACCCTAAGTACACTACAACCAAGGACTCAAGGTTTCAGAAAAACAGACACGTTTGACCTAGTTGACCCTTCGACCCGTTGGGGACTTTATGTGTTGTAAACCATTCAAGCAATCATACACATATATCATACATGGTTAACATTCAAATGGATCATATGTATTCTATATTATCCCGGTGTATCACTTAGATCATCATACAAGCAAGTATCATACAAGTCATGTGAATCTAGAACATTAACATGTCTACTAGTTATAACACAACTAACATGCCACACAAAGATCAAATCACGCACCACATGCCATGTGAAGCCACTCACGACTTCACATCCTAAACCCTGCCAATCCTACCTAACTAGTAGGGCCTTAGATTCGCACACGTGTATAATATCATATTCACATTCATTAACCATGTTCATTGCATTCAACATATACCACAACAATGAATTTCCAGTCCCAAAGATGTTGTCTTAGCTACTAACCAACATCAACATCATATGTGCTCATCAAAGTCCAAACATCACTCATGACTATCCAAGCATCCCATACAACTAATTTAACATGTTCTATCACATTAGAATTCATCCAGAACATACTAACATGCTCCTAGCATCCCAAACATGTTCAAACTGTCATTCTTCAAACGTTGTGCAAATAAAGTTTCCCTTTTGTGAAAGTACATTCCAACATCTATCAAACACTCAATGTATTCATGAATTCATTACAATTACACCATCTCAACTCATAACAACATCTAGACATGATTAACAATACCTAGTCATCATAATCTATTAATCATCATGAACAAAAGTTTTACTTTTGGCAAGATATGAACAACAACATTCATTCTAAGATTTCTAGCATTCATATCAACAATCTAGCATCTAATTATCATCATGAACACATCAACAACATCAATCTATCATTAGATCATCATGTCATCGAAATAAAGTTACTATTATTAGTAACCTATGAACACCAAATTCAATTCATCAACTTTGCAAGATCAATGTATCCTAACATTCATACAACCTACTAATCATCATACATTCATCAAACAATCATCAATCATACATAATCTCATCAATATCAATTAGGGTTTGCCTAGAATCAAAGTTCATGATCAATCCATAAAACATACAATTCATGCACAATAAACATTAAACAACATGTATTCAATCCAATTAACATATTAACATCATCAAATTCAACCCCATGAGCACCCATAAACGGATTAGGGTTTGGCCACCATGAAAAACCCACAAAAACTTGTAAAAATCTAACCTTTAAACGTGTAGTTGCTTGTAATTGATGATTCCAACTTGTTGCAACTCTTGAGATCGACTCAATTTCATGATTTCTTGCTTGTTCTAGGCTGATTTCGCAAGGAGGGGTTGAGAGTGATGGTTGCGGCCGAATGGTGTGGGGTTAGGGTTTGGAATTGTTTTGTTTAATTTAATTTCCATATTTACCCTTTAAGCCCTTGCAATTTGTATTTTATCAAAACTAGAACTCTTTGTAAAGTGTTTTTAACTTAATAATATAAAGATATAAACTAATGATAATCATTATATATTTTATCTTTATAAAAACACAAGACATACGAATAAATAGGCACGTTTCCGCGTTACGCGATTAATTTCCTAATTAACATTTAAAACATGCAAACACATAAACATAATACCATAATCACATAATCAATTAGATTATCAATAATGTAACATTATTAACTATTATTAGGTCACCAACGTCAAACGACAACTAGTGTTGTTTACGACACTGTATGCAAGACTCAATGGAACTAACGGAGTTGATAACGGAATTTACCGGATGTCACATATCCCCATGTTGAAGAATTTTCTTCCCGAAAATTGTGTACATGGTGAGAGTGTTTCATCACTGGTCTACTGCATTAGCACACAGAAATCGAGTGAGTTTTGGATGAGTTGTCACATCATCCCCTGTTGAAAGAAATTTCTTCCCCGAAATTAAATCATACCTTCGTCTGCTGGCATCATCTTTTCGAATAGTTGAGGGTACTTAAGCTTCATTGATCTTCTCATTCCCATGTGAATTCCGGTCCACGTCGTGAATTCCAACGGATTTTTACAATGGGTATCCTGCTTTGCTTAAGTGTTTTAACCTCACGGCCCATCACCTCGACTGGTTCTTTGATAAAACGCAATTGTTCATCCACTTGAACTTCTTCTAGTGGTACCACCATTGTTTCATCAGTTATGCACTTCTTCAGGTTTGACACAGGAAATACATCATGGATTCCACTTAGCAAATCAGGTATGGCTAGTCGATAGGCCACTGGACCTATTTTTTCCCACTATTTCAAATGGTCCAACGTACCTCGGATTTAGTTTCCTCGCTTACCAAACCGAACTACGCCTTTCCATGGTGAGACTTTCAACAAAACCTTGTCACCATTGAAACTCTAAAGGTTTCCGTCTCTTATCAGCATAACTACTATTTGTCTGTCTTGCGCTGTAGCCATACGGTTTCATGTATGCACAATCTTCTCGGTGGTCTCATGAATTACTCGGGACCTGTTAGCTGACTATCACCAATTTCTGCCCAGCAAACCAGTGATCAACATTTTCTCCCATACAGTGCCTCGGAAGGTGCTGCCTGTATGCTAGTATGATCACTGTTGTTATAAGAAAACTCCACCAATGGCAGGTGAATTTCCCTGTTATTCCCGAAGTCAATCACACAAGCACGTAGCATATCCTCCAACGTCTGACCATCCGTCTGTGGATGATAAGCATTACTCATATCTAATCATGTACCCAAAGATTTCTGCAATGATTGCCAGAAATATGACGTGAAACGAGCGTCGCGGTCAGAAATAATTGAGATCGGTACACCGTGTCTCGAAACGATCTCTTTAAGGTACAGTTGAGTTAATTTCTCCATCTTATCCGTTTCCCTAATTGCAAGGAAGTGAGCAGACTTTGTCAATCGATCCACAATAACCCATATCGTGTCACAACCAGTATTAGTCCAGGGTAACTTAGTAATAAAACCCATGGAGATCTGTCCCCATTTCCACATTGGTATCTCAGGTTGTTATAACAGTCCGAATGGTTTTTGATATTCCACTTTTACTTTTGAGCAGGTCAAACACTTGCTCACATACGTAGCTACATCCGCTTTCATGTTAGGCCACCAGTAGTGCGCCTTTAGATCATGATACATCTTGTCGGATCCAGGATGTAGGAATACTTAGATTTGTGTGCCTCGCTCATAACTAAATCTCTTAGATTTCCATAGACAAGAACCCAAATTCTATCCATGAAATACCGAATTCCATCCTCTTTCACCACCAGTTGTTTATCCATTCCCCTTAATGACTCAGAACCAACATTTTCTACTTTTAAGGTTCTATTTGTGCCTCCTTAACTTGTTCGGGCAGTTGGGTACTGATAGTAAGCTGTAAAGCTCGCACCGTCGGGGTTTAGCTGTTTCCTTCCTGCTTAAGGCATCGCAACTACGTTCGCCTTTCCCGATGGTACTTAATAGCACAATCATAGTTGTTTAGTAGTTCCACCCAACGTCGTTGCCTCATATTCAACTCTTTTTGCTCGAAGATATGTTGAAGACTCTTGTGATCGGTATAGATAGTGCACTTGGTACCATACAAGTAATGTCTCCAGATCTTTAAGGCAAAAACCACTACACCCAATTCTAAGTCATGGGTTATAGTTCTTCTCATGAACCTTTAGTTGTCTCGAGGCGTAGGCTATCACCTTTTCACGTTGCATCAAGACACAACCCAATCCTTGAATGGATGCATCACAATACACCACGAAGTCATCCGTTCCCTCTGGCAGTGCTAATATTGGAGCAGTGCAGAGTTTTTGTTTTAACAATTGAAAAGCTGATTCTTGGTTCTCACTCCATTTGCATGTCGTTCCTTTGTGATTCAAGGCCGTGAGAGGTTGTGCGATCTTAGAAAATCCTTCTATGAATCGTCGGTAATATCCTGCTAATCCTAAAAATTGTCTTATCTCACTCAGCGTTTTGGGTGTAGTCCGATTCTTTATCGCCTCAATTTTGGCCGGATCAACATGTATCCCTTTCTCATTAACAATACGACCTAGAAATTGCACTTCTCGTATCCAAAAATCACACTTTGAGAATTTGGCATACAGCTGCTCATTTTTCAATAGTTCTAAGATCATTCGTAAGTGCTCTTCATGTCCTCCTTGGTCCTAGAATATATCAGTATATCATCGATAAACACAATGATGAACTGATCAAGATAGGGTTTGCACACACGGTTCATGAGGTCCATGAACACAGTAGGTGCATTAGTCAACCCAAAAGGCATGACCAAGAACTCATAATGACCATAACGAGCTTGAAACGCAGTCTTGGGAATGTCTTCTTCTCGAACTCTAAGTTGATGATAACCAGATCTCAAGTCAATTTTCAAATAATAGCTCGATCCTTGAAGCTGATCGAACAAGTCGTTGATACGAGGTAAAGGGTATCGGTTCTTGACTGTTACTTTGTTTAACTCTCTATAATCGATGCACATCCGGAATGTGCCATCCTTCTTTTTAACAAACAGAACAGGAGCTCCCCAAGGTGATGTGTTAGGCCGAATAAAGCCCTTATCTAAAAGCTCCTAAAGTTGTGATGACAACTCTTGTAGTTCGTTCGGTGCTAATCGATAAGGTGCCCTAGCAATCGGGCTGCGCCGGGAGTCAACTCAATCTGGAATTCCACTTGGCGGTGAGGTGGTAATCCAGAAGATCCTCTGGAAACACCTCTGGAAAGTCACGCACTATGGGAATATCCTCCATTCTCCTTTCTTTTGCTTGCTTATCGATTACGAGTGCTAGAATAGCCACACGACCCTTTTGTAATAACTTTTGGGCATTCATGTATGAGATGATGCCTATCACAGCACCACTCCTATCACCTCTGATGATAAGGATTTTGTCACCACAGGGATTCGTATGATCTTCTCATGACATATGACTTTCGCTTGCTTGCTAGAGATCCAATCCATGCCTATCACGATATCAAAACACCCCAGCGTAACAGGCATAAGATCTATTGCGAAAGTGTGACCAGCAAGTTCTATCTTACAATCTTTAAGGATATGCGTTACATGGATCTGTTTACCATCAGCTAATTCCACAGTGTATTTAGATTCTAAAGCAGAGGGTATATCACTTAAAAGACTACAGAACTTTAAGGACACGAAACTCCTATCGGCTCCAGTATCGAATAGTACCGTAGCAAAACAACCATTAACAAAGAATCTACCAGTAACAGTTGTGGGATCATTTAGAGCCTCACCTGAGCCAATGACGAAGGCTCTCCCCTTGGCTCCATCTTTGTTGCCCCCATTACCAGTACCATTGCCACCGTTGTTATTACCGTTGTTGTTGTTGTTGTTGTTGTTGCCATTACCATTCCTCCTTAGTTGTGGGCAGTTTCGCCTGTAATGCCCTTCTTTCCCACATTCAAAACAACCTTTGGGAGTTTCCTGAGGTTGTTGTGGCCTCCTTACCAGTTCACCACGACAATCCTTAGCAACGTGTCCATTTTTCCACAGCGTTGACACTTGAAGTTATCACACCTTCCCATATGATGGTAATTACACCGAGTGCACTTTGGTTGTCTACCACCATAACCACTGGGTCCTTGATTATTTGCAGCCGTTTGGTTGAAGTTACGGTTATTGTGGAACCTCCGTTGCTACTGAACTGGTTGTTGTTGCTATTGAGGTTGAGGTTGACCGCTAGAAGATGATGATGCTTTGGTGTTGTTGGCATTATCCCACTTTCTTTTGTTGTCGGGCACGCTTGCCACAGCGCCCCGCTTGGGTAGACGTCCTTGCTCCACGGCTGGGTCAGCTAGCTTATGAGCTAAATGGATGGCTTGCCGAATTATGGTTGGGTTGGAAGCAGTTACCATACTTTGGATTTCAGGTACTAATCCCTGTATGTAATGCTCCACCCGCTTATGCACCTCATTCACCATTCTCGGGCACAAAGTTGCTAGTTCATGGGTTCTATTGGTGTAGGCCTTGATTTCCGAGCCCTGCATCTTCAATTTCCAGAACTCCATCTCTAACTTTTGCACTTCATTGCAAGGACAGTACTCCTCAGTCATCATTGTTTTGAACTCATCCCATGGAAGCCCACTCGCCATCGCTTGTCCTAGCATCTGGACTTCCGCGTTCCACCAAGACAAAGCGGCACATTCTAGAGTCCCAGGGCATATTTCACTATCATCTTTCATCTTCACTGGTTCCTCCTCCTCGGATCCTCATCCTCAGAGTCTGCTCCAGGAGCAGGAGCTATAGCAATCTGAAGCGCTGCCAATTGGGCTTCTAAGATAGCAATTCTATTATCGGCTATTACGTCCCGATGTTCACGAGCAGTAACGTGTCCTCTAAGTGCTATAAGACCATCTTCCATGTGTTGACACCCATTTAGGGTCTTCTCGTGTCGCTCCTCGAGTTCATCCATTTGATGTCTTAGTTTGTACACCTCATGCTGCAGTGTACAGACATCACCCGTGAGCCGCCTGAGTCGATGCTGCTTAGTGTCCAGTGCAGCAATCAGTTGCTCGTTGGACTGCACCGTCCATGGGAGTGAAGGCATTGGTTGGTCGGCGTTGTTCCTAGTCCTAGGCCTCGAACAGGTACATGCTCCCTATACATAATATTGAACGAATCTGGGATAGAAACTCCAGTCTCGAGGAGGTCAATCTCCTCTCGAGGATAAGCTAGTCGGGGCCAATCGAATCCATTATTAGGTACAAGTGCGGGAGGTGGGGATTCAGATCGTGAAGGTGATTCAGGTCGCTTACCCAGAGCTCTCGATGACGATACCATGCTGCAGAGAGTGTGACGTGTATGCCAATGAGTATACAGTTGATGAGAATAAGGCACAGGTAACTAACTAACTGTGTGCGGTTATATTCTAGTGTGTATGCAACCTAGGTCCCTATAACCAATCGCTCTGATACCAATCTGTCACACCCTCAAAATCCACGTGCAGAGTTTTACCGCGAGGCGTGTGAACAAACCAGGATCACAGTCAATAGTTACTCAGAACGACTCTATATACCATAACTAAAATAAAATCAACCAAGTATAAACTTTAAACTGTGCAGAAGCGTTTTGTAAAACAACCCAAAGAAATAAAAATGTATACTATGGCAAAACATGCGCCAACCCAAAAGAGTAAACATTAACCATTAAAACAATAAAGATGTCTTGAAGACCGAGTCTTAGAATGCAAGTGAAACCATGTAGTGCTCCTAATGGCAAGCAAGCTAATGACCTGAGAATAGCATACTAAAATGTCAACACAATGGTTGGTGAGTTCAAGAGTGATATTCAAACATAATAGTTTATTAACAGAGATATAAAAGTAGTGCATTGTAACAGATAGCTAGTCCATTAACAATAAATATTACTCATAGTGATTTCGCAATTGAAGCTGACTGTGTTACGTTGTTGCCTCCTGTCATGACATAACAGGTCGTGAAAATATTCAATAGGACAAATTGCACCCGGTTGTCCTCGAGTCGCACAGGTGGGGCTCGTCAGACCCAGTAGTACTACCCAAATTTCCCCGCTATTCAATCTTAACAATTCGAAAGTGTGAGGACTTTTCCATGATATCAACACTATATTAATATTATACACAACTTGAATATATAAAGCGTTTGTAGTTTACCAGTATGCTATGTCCCCTAAAAGAGATTAAGTAAAGAGTGGGCCATGAACTCACCTGATATGCGTAATAGATACTTAGAGTTTTACTTGACAGAGAGAATGGACAGACAACCTTCAGAGGTTACCTAGATCATATAAGTACATGAGTACGTGTAAACAAAAACATGTGAAACCCTAAGTACAATACAACCAAGGACTCAAGGTTTTAGAAAAACAGACATGTTTGACCCAGTTGACCCGTTTGACCCATTGGTGACTTTATGTGTTGTAAACCATTCAAGAAATCATACACATATATCATACATGGTTAACATTCAAATGGATCATATGTATGCTATATTATCCTGGTGTATCACTTAGATCATCATACAACCAAGTATCATACAAGTCATGCAAATCTAGAACATTAACATGTCTTCTAGTTATAACACAACTAACATGCCACACAAAGATCAAATCAC
Organism: Flaveria trinervia; assembly: GCA_025506515.1. Classification (NCBI taxonomy): domain Eukaryota; kingdom Viridiplantae; phylum Streptophyta; class Magnoliopsida; order Asterales; family Asteraceae; genus Flaveria; species Flaveria trinervia. Next base: position 77,820,744 of record CM046443.1, on the reverse strand, counting down.
GCACCACATGCCATGTGAAGCCACTCACGACTTCACATCCTAAACCCTACCAATCCTACAAAGTAGGACCTCAGATTCGCACGCGTGTATAATAATCATATTCACATTCATTACCATGTTCATTGCATTCAACATACACCACAACAATCATTTCCAGTCCCAAACATGATGTCTTAGCTACTAACCAACATCACATCATATATGCTCATCAAAGTCCAAACATCACTCATGACTATCCAAGCATCCCATACACTAATTTAACATGCTCTATCACATTAGAATTCATCCATGAACATACTAACATGCTCCTAGCATCCCAAAAATTTTCAAACTATCATTCTTCAAACGTTGTGCAAATAAAGTTTCCCTTTTGGGAAAGTACATTCCAACATATATCAAACACTCAATGTATTCATGAATTCATTACAATTACACCATCTCCAGCTCATAACAACATCTAGACATGATTAACAATACCTAGTCATCATAATCTATTAATCATCATGAATAAAAGTTTCTTCTTTTGGCAAGATATGAACAACAACATTCATTCTAAGATTTCTAGGATTCATATCAACAATCTAGCATCTAATTATCATCATGACCACATCAACAACATCAATCTATCATTAGATCATCATGTCATCAAAATAAAGTTACTATTATTCGTAACCTATGAACACCAACTTCAATTCATCAATTTCTTGCAAGATCAATGTATCCTAACATTCATACAACCTACTAATCATCATACATTCATCAAACAATCATCAATCATACATAATCTCATCAATTTCAAATTAGGGTTTGCCTAGAATCAAAGTTCATGATCAATCCATTAAAAACATACAATTCATGCATAATCAATATTAAACAACATGTATTCAATCCAACTAACATATTAACATCATCAAACAATATCAGATTCGACCCCATGAGCACCCATAAACGAATTAGGGTTCGGCCACCATGAAAAACCCACAAAAACTTGTAAAAATTGAACCTTTAAACGTGTAGTTGCTTGCAATTGATGATTCCAACTTGTTGCAACTCTTGAGAACGACTCAATTTCATGATTTCTTGCTTGTTCTAGGCTGATTTCGCAATGGAGGGGGTTGAGCGTGATGGTTGCGGCCGAATGGGGTGGGGATTAGGGTTTGGAATTGTTTTGTTTAATTTAATTTCCATATTTACCCTTTAAGCCCTTGCAATTTGTATTTTATCAAAACTAGACTTAAACTCTTTGTAAAGTGTTTTTAACTTAATAATATAAAGATATAAACTAATGATAATCATTATATATTTTATCTCTATAAAAACACTAGACATACGAATAAATAGGCACGTTTCCGCGTTACGCGATTAATTTCCTAATTAACAGTTAAAACATGCAAACACATAAACATAATACCATAATCACATAATCAATTAGATTATCAATAATGTAACATTATTAACTATTATTAGGTCACCAACGTTAAACGACAACTAGTATGTGTTTACGACACGTGTATGCAAGACTCAACGGAACTAACGGAGTTTGATAACGGAAATTTACCGGATGTCACACCATCCTCAGCAATGTTTACCTGCCAACTGAAAATGTATAAAAGTCAGCGTTGTTGAGTGAGTTCTAGTTTTAAAAGTAACAAAATGCTTTCTGTAAGGTATACATATGAAAATACTCTTTTTGTGAAATTTCATCTCTTTATACATGAGCACGCATTAACTATACAACCAAATAATTCTTCTCCTCTTTACTGTATGCCTTGTTTATTCTGTACTCTCTTATCTTTATCTTTCACTGTCAATATGGACCAATGAGCAATACCCTAAACTATATGCGCGGGGGAAACTGGTGATGGGCCTTCTGGTACCCCAATGGGCTCTAATTACTGTATACAAGGCTGGCCCAATCACCTAGGGTACACTGCAAAGGTCCGCCAATCTCAATTGACTGGCCCCGTGTGTATAATAGGGTAGCTAACCCGCATCACAGTTGAGCTAATGACAACATGGTCGTGCACCTCCTATAATCTTGCAAGACTTGTTAACATTTTATTTAAGTTCCACTTCTCTTCTTCATTGCTCTTTCGCTTTATTATTATTAGTAATACTTTACGTATGATAATAAACACCCACGTAAAGTCATACACTTATAGTAATAATAATAATACGGAACAATCATAAAACAATCATAATCATGTATAAAACTAAGCATTAATAAGCCCTAGTCAAACCTTGTCAAAACCCTAATAGCACAGACTCCCAAAAATTTCGTAATAAATTCTAAGTGTTTAGGTGCAGCAATACTATTTGGGCGCATGAGCTCTGTTTGGGCGCTTCAACACTATGCAGGCACATCAACCAACACTTAATCGCTTTAACACTTAGGCGCATGAACCATTCAGGCGCATGAACTATTCGGGCGTATGGTCCATTCGGACGAATGGACATTTAGGCGCATGGCCATTCGGACACATGAACACTATCGGGGCGCATGCCCCGACACTTAGTCGTCCGATTACAAATTCTAGGTGCATGAACCACTCTTTAGGCGCATGAGTTACACTTAAAACATTCTAAGGCATTTCCAGGCGCATGAGCCTTATTTAGGCGCATGAACCTTCTACTCAACATGTTTCTAGGATATTTTCGAACCCAAACATCAAGCCTATTTGTTCTAAGCTTACCAAGGTCATTCTAAGCATGAAAAACATAATAACACCTAAGGAACATCATCAAACATGCATACTACATACGGGTATACATACATAAACATTGTAAAATCATTTAAATACATTTTTAGCCCCAAAGAGTTTAAAACAAGTAGAAACCAGGGTCTAGAACTCACCTAGTGCAACTTTGGGTGTATCTTCCTTCTAACCCATATGCGAATGAGCTCTAACACCTAGAAACCCATCAAACACACATAAGAACACACACACAACCACATAGCATATAACCGAGACAAAACCCATCATGAACACTTAGAAATTTTGAATTCTTACCTTGAATTCAGCCTTCTTCTTCTTCCTCTTCAACCCGAAAGTTTTCTGCTCTCATTCTCTCTAGAACCAATGAAAAGGTGATGTGAAAGGAAGGTGGGCGACCAAGCCCACCTTTACACTAACTTTTTGTACTTTTGTCCCATTTTACCTTTTTAACCCCTCAACTTGGGTTTATTGATGTTTCCTTCTTTTATTTACTTTATAGAATAACGGGGTGTTACAAGTCCACCCCCTTAAATAGGTTTCATCCCCAAAACCTGTTATTCCTTAAACAGATGAGGATAATGCTGCCTCATCTCCTCCTCAGTCTCCCATGTAGATTCGGATCCCTTTTTGTGCTTCCACTGCACACCACAAGGGGAACCACTTTCTTCCTCAACCTCTTCTCTTTACGATGGATGATTGCCACCGGTTTCTCCACATAATTGAGCCTTTCGTCTAATCGATATCCCCCATGGAACAATCATGTCTTCATCAGCTAAGCAATTTTCTCAGATGAGATACATGGAATGTCGGGTGAATTCCACTTAACTCATCTGGTAACTCCAATCTATAGGCCACCTCTCCTACTTGAGCAATGATTCGGAAAGGGCCTATATACCTTGGGCTCAACTTGCCCCGCTTCCTGAATCGGATAATACCCTTCCAAGGTGAGACCTTCAACATAACCCGGTCACCCACCAGGAACTCAATCGGTCTGTGTCGTTTATCAGCATACGACTTCTGTCTATCTTTGGCTGCCTTCATGAAGGCTTTAATCTTCTCAAGCTTCTCAGTTGTAGCCTCGATTACCTCGACTCTCCCTAATTCCTTCTGACCAATATCACCCCAACAAACGGGTGTTCTGCATCTCCTACCGTATAGCATCTCGTAGGGTGGCATACCAATGCTGGTATGATAGCTGTTGTTGTAGGAGAATTAGGCTAACGGTAGGTGGTCATCCCAACTTCCCCCAAAATCAATCACACATGCCCAAAGCATGTCTTCCAATGTCTGAATGGTCCTTTCTGACTGACCATCAGTTTGGGGATGATAAGCCGTGCTAATATGTAACCTCGTCCCCATGGCGTCATGGAATTTCTTCCAAAATTTAGATGTAAACTGGGTGTCACGATTAGACACAATAGACACCGGCACACCATGACGAGTTACAATTTCCCTCATGAATAGGTCAGCCAACCTCTCAGATGAATATGTCTGTGGATTGGTAGAAAGTGAGCACTCTTCGTCAAACGGTCAACAATCACCCATATGGCATCGTACCCTTTCGGAGTATGCGGCAGTTTCATAATGAAATCCATGGTGATGTGCTCCTACTTCCATTCCGGTATATCCAAAGGTTGGATCTTCCCATACGGCTTCTGATGTTTGGCCTTCACCTGTAAGCAAGTAAGGCACTTACTCACATACCCCACCACATCACGCTTCATACCTGGCCACCAATAATCTTTCTTCATATCTTGATACATTTTCATGGCACCAGGATGAATGGAGTATCAGTCTTGTGAGCTTCATCCATAATCTTCACCCGTAGATCCCCAAAAAAGGAATCCACACTCGTCCGAATCGGTTTTAACACCAAGTGTGTTTTCACCCGATTCCCCAACCAAACCTCTCATCCTTTCAGAGTTAAGATGATCTTCTTTCAGTGCCTTATCTTGAAACTCTTTGACTTGCTTCATTACATCAGAGGTCATGATCAGTTGATATGCTTTCACCCGAATCGGCTCGGGCCTCTCTTTTTGGCTAAGGGCATCAACCACCACATTGGCCTTGCCCGGATGGTAGTGGATCTCGCAATCATAATCTTTTATGAGCTCCAACCACCTTCTCTACCTCATGTTCAGATCTTTTTGCTCGAAGAGGTACTTCAAGCTCTTGTGGTCAGTGAAAATAGTGCACTTCTTCCGTACAGATAGTGCCTCCAAATCTTTAGTGCAAAGACCACGGCTGCTAGCTCCAAGTCATGATTAGGGTAATTGACCTCATGAACCTTCAACTGTCAGGATGCATAGGCTATAACCTTCCCTCTCTGCATTAACACGCACCCTAACCCTGAGTAGGAACATCAGAATAAACCACCAGATCTTCACTTCCATCGGGTAATGACATAACAGGAACTTGAGTCAACCTCGCCTTCAATTCATCGAACACCTTCTCTTGAGCTTGACCCCATATAAACTTTACATCCTTTCGGGTCAACTTGGTTAGTGGAGAAGCGATCTTGGAAAAGTCTTGGATGAATCTTCTATAGTAGCCCGCCAAACCCAAGAAGCTACGAATCTCGGATGGCGTCTTCGGTGACTTCCATTGCGTAACCGCCTCCACCTTTGCTGGGTCCACCATGATTTCGTCAGGATTCACCACATGACCCAAGAATTGAACTTCGCGCAACCAAAACATGCACTTGGAGAATTTGGCATACAACTTCTCCCTTCTTAATGTCTCCAACACCTCCCGAATGTGACCGGCATGCTCTTCTACGCTCTTCAAGTAGATCAGGATATCATCAATGAACATAATCACTGATCTATCCAACATCGGCCAGCACACTCGATTCATCAGATCCATAAAGGCAGCTGGTGCGTTAGTTAGACCAAAAGACATAACGAGGAACTCGTAGTGTCCATAACGCGTACGGAAAGCTGTCTTAGGAATGTCTTGTTCCTTCACCTTCAATTGATGGTAGCCAGATCGTAGATCAATTCTCGAGAGCCAAGTGGCACCTTGGAGCTGGTCGAACAAGTCATCAATCTTGGTTACAGGTACCGATTCTTCACCATCAACTTCTTCAGCTCTCGATAGTCAATGCACATTCGCATACTTTCCTCCTTTTTCTTTACAAACAATACCGGAGCACCCCACGGAGAGATACTCAGTCGAATGAATCCCTTATCCATTAACTCCTGCAATTGGCTCATGAGTTCTTCATCTCAGTCGGAGCTAATCGATATGGTGCTTTGGCAACGGGTTGAGCACGGGTATCAAATCAGTTTGGAACTCAATCTCGCGATCCGGTAGCACGCCGGTAAGTCTTTCGGGAATATGTCCAGAAAGTTGCACACCACTGGTACCTCAGATAATTACGGTACCGACGCATCCACATCTTTTACGTATGCCAAGTAGGCACTACATCCACGTTTCATGCACTTCCCCGCCACCGCCATCGAAATCACCTTCAGGATCGTAGTAACGTGATCTCCATAAATCATAACCAAACTCCCATCGGGCGCAACTAATCAAATCATCTTCTTGCGACATATAATGTTTGCTTCATAGGTTGCTAACCAGTCCATCCCTAGTACTACATCAAATCCACCTAGGGGCATCACGTGTAACCTAGCAGCAAACCTATGACCTTTAGTTCTATAGCACAGTCCTCTATCACATCAGTAATTCTAGTGGACTTACCAATAGCGGTTTCTACATTGAATGGTTCACTGACATTTCTACTACTAATAGGCAACTTGGCACAGAAAGTAGTGAAAATAAAACTTCTACTAGCACCGGAATCAAACAATACAGAGGCACAAGTTTGGTTTACTAGAAACATACCTGACACGACACCAGGATCAGCTCTGGCTTCCTCCCGGTCATGGTGTAAGCTCTAGCACTTGCCCTCTGCCCTCCTTCCTGGCTTCTTCTTCGCTCCAGAGCTCTCCGCCCTCGGCTTCATACAGTCTCTACTTATATTGTAACACCCGGCCCCTCGCATCAACAATATTGTCCGTTTTGCCCACGGGGAGCTCACGGATTTACTTTTGGTCGCCCGGGTGAAAACTTCCGAGGAGGTCACCCATCCTTGGATTGTTCCCACCTGAGCACGCTTAACTATGGAGTTCTCCTCTCATCCACAGTCAATACGCCCAAAACGCGTTGTTGATGTTAAAGGCCAAACATTCCTTATGAACCAGGAATCTCTCCTATCCACGGCCGATGTGGGATATGTGTAGGGTGATGTGGGATATGTGTAGGGTGTCACAAGCACCCCCTGTTTGGACTCATCGTCCTCGATGAGCCCGAGAAGTCACCATCCTTGGTGAGGCGTGTCCCACACCCCGAACGGCATAGGAGTGGCTCTGATACCATTCTGTAACACCCGGCCCCTCGCATCAACACTATTGTCCGCTTTGCCCACGGGGAGCTCACGGATTTACTTTTGGTTGCCCGGGTGAAAACTTCCCGGGGAGGTCACCCATCCTTGGATTGCTCCCACCTGAGCACGCTTAACTGTGGAGTTCTCCTCTCATCCACGGTCAATACACCCAAAACACGTTGTTGATGTTACAGGCCAGACATTCCTTATGAACCAGGAATCTCTCCTATCCACGGCTGATGTGGGATATGTGTAGGGTGTCACATATATGACCCTTTCCGCCACAATTATAACACCTCTTTACCCCATAATTCTTTGCCAGATGACCGGGCCTCCCACATTTGAAGCAGAGGTTTGATCCCCACCTACACTCACCAGTATGCCCTTTAGCACACTTACCACACTTCCTCGTCTCCGCACCGGACGAAGCTACACGCCAATCATCCATCCTGGCAACCTTTTTGTTTGGAGTGTAACCCCCATGTTCAACCCGCATTCTATTCCAATTCTTGTCGCCGCTACTTTTCTTGTTCACTTCAATCACGATCATCTCCTTCACCGCCCTAATTACCTCGGTCACCATAAACGCAGAATCATCTGCATGACCTGTTGAACTCCCTCGACAATAGCCTCTTTCAATGTGGTCCTTAGACTAGAACCATCATCACCGCCTTCCGGGTGATGGATCTCAGGCTCTTTGAGTGCCATTTTAGCAGCCTTAGCCATGCCTCTCGTGACACGTGGTCCAGCACCACGTCCACCACAACCTTCACCTGATGAAACCTTTAAAGATCTACCACCGGCCATCCTCTAACACGCTATAAGATTCAAACACTAACACGGTCATTCAAGGAAGTAGCTCGGTTTACATCAAGTATAGTAAGTCCCTAATTACAGTGGCCAGTTGTGATTAGCCACTTACTTTACTCTTCATACCCCAAGCATTCCCTATCCTAACTACATCAGTATCTAAATCTACTAAAGGCACATAAATCACATAACATGCGCACGTAATGTCGATTAACATTAAAGAAAATACCTGATGGCATGTAGCTACTCAGGCTGACATCCCTCCAGTTATCCCATTTTCAGTTTAAGTTTAGGTTTTTTTTTAATTTATTTAACCCAATTCTCTTAAACTTTGGCTTTGATACCAACCTGTAAGGCCCCGTTCCCGGAGACCTCACAGTTGGTCATTCACAGCATTAAATACATTAAATATTATAAATTTACAAGCTTAAGCGGCGGAATTATTTTAACAAAAGCCATTCATTTCACTAAAAACACTATTGTTGAGCAATACACTATTCCTTAACTAAATACAAAAGAATTGTTTAATTGTATTACAAAACAACAACAATAACAAGTATGAATGGATGTTAGTCTTTTCCTGACGAGTAGCTTCACCCTCGTGCCATCCTCAGCAATGTTTACCTGCCAACTGAAAATGTATAAAAGTCAGTGTTGCTGAGTGAGTTCTAGTTTTAAAAGTAATAAAATGCTTTGTGTAAGGTATACATATGAAAATACTCGTTTTGTGAAATTTCATCTCTTTATACGTGAGCACGCATTAACTATGCAACCAGATAATTCTTCTTCTCTTTACTCTACACCTTGTTTATTCTATACTCTTTTATCTTTATCTTTCACTATCTATATGGACCAATGAGCAATACCCTAAACTATATGCGCGGGGAAAACTGATGATGGGCCCTCTAGTACCCCAATGGGCTCTAATTACTGTATACAAGTCCGGCCTAGTCACCTAGGGTACGCTACAAAGGTCCGCCAATCTCAATTGACTGGCCCCGTGTGCATAACATGATAGCTAACCTGCATCACAGTTGAGCTAACGACAACATGATCGTGCACCTCCTATAAGCTTGCAAGACTTGTTAACATTTTATTTAAGTTCCACTTCTCTTCTTCATTGCTCTTTCGCTTAATTATTGTTAGTAATATTTTACGTTACAATAATAAACACTCCACGTAAAGTCATACACTAAAAGTAATAATAATAATACGGAACAATCATAAAACAATCATAATCATGCATAAAACTAAGCATTAATAAGCCCTAGTCAAACCGTGGTCGAAACCTTAATAGCACAGACTCCCAAAAATTTTGTAATAAATTCTAAATGTTTAGGCACACCAATACTATTTGGGCGCATGAGCCCTGTTTGGGTGCTTCATCACTATGCAGGCGCATCATCCAACACTTAACCGCTTTAACACTTAGGCGCATGAACCATCCAGGCGCATGAACTATTCAGGCGTATGGTCCATTCGGACGCATGGACACTTAGGCGCATGGCCATTCGGACGCATGAACACTATCGGGGCGCATGGCCCGACACTTAGTCGTCTGATTACAAATTCTAAGTGCATGAACCACTGTTCAAGCGTATGAGTTACACTTAAAACATTTCAAAGGCATTTCCAGGCGCATGAGCCTTATTTAGGCGCATGAACCTTCTACTCAACATGTTTCTAGGATATTTTCGAACCCAAACATCAAGCCTATTTGTTCTAAGATTACCAAGGTCATTCTAAGCATGAACAACATAATAACACCTAAGGAACATCATCAAACATGCATATTACATACGGGTATACATAATAAACATTGTAAAATCGTTTAAATACATTTTCAGCCCCAAAGAGTTTAAAACAAGTTGAAACTAGGGTCTAGAACTCACCTGGTGCAACTTTGGGTGTATCTTCCTTCTAACCCATATGCGAATGAGCTCTAACACCTAGAAACCCACCAAACATACACACGAACACACACACAAACACATAAGCATATAACCGAGACATAACCCATCATGAACACTTAGAGACTTCGAATTCTTACCTTGAATTCAACCTTTTTCTTCTTCCTCTTCAACCAGAAAGTTTTTTGCTCTCACTCTCTCTAGAACCAAATGAAAAGGTGATGTGAAGGGAGGGTGGGCGGCCATGCCCACCTTTACACTAACTTTTTGTACTTTTGTCCCCTTTTATATTTTTAACCCCTCAACTTGGGTTTATTGATGTTTTCTTCTTTTATTTACTTTGATAGAATAACTGGGTGTTACACCTCAATGTCCATACTCCCTGAAGACCTCCCAGGTTCTGTAATTGTAATGAATTTATCCCTCCCCCTTTTTGGTAGCATCACCCTCTTGCATAGGTGAGCTAGGAGTTAGGTCAATCACTTTCATAGATTCTCGTGTTCCTGGTTGAGCTCTTCTTAAAGGTATCCTAGCTAGTTGTTCCCTAAGATAAGAAATCTCAAGTTGCTGATTAACGACCCTGTTTTGCAAGGTAGTCACTTGAGATTCAAAGTGACTGACCTTGGAGACTAAATAGGTGCATGTTTGTGACAATTTTTGCACCTTTAGCCTCAAATTCCTCTCATCTTCATTAGAAGAATCATAAAGGGATGAGATGATTGGGCCAAAGGCCTCTCTCTCACTACCAGCTATAGGTTCTTCGCTACTGGATTTCCTTTGCTCACTCGCAGCCTCAGTTGAGGTGTCATTGGGCTGAGTTGCCATGGTTAAGGTCTTAATGATGTAATCACTTACAAAAGTGAGAGCCTCTTCCATATGGATATCTTGAACATGTTCAGAAGTATCCACCTTGGTTATGGGTGACTGACATGGGCTAGATATAAGAGACCAGGAGCACTCATCTCTTTTTGAGATGTGGAAAAGAAGATAGAGTCATGGTACTCACTGAAACCTAAGTCTTCATCAGTATAGAAGTCAAGGTTGGGAATGGGTTGGTTTAAGTCTAGAGGCTGGGGATGGTAGCTATCCCCTAAAGGTTGTTCACTTGAGTGTTGAGACTCAGAGTGAAGGCATAAGGTAGTTGGGCTTGTGAGCTCATCAGGTTGAGCATGAGGAACCTCAGCATTGATTTTTGAAGTATGGGAGTGGTTTGCTCCTCAGGGAAAATGGGAGCTCCAGTATCCACTTCCTCCTATATGGGTGAGTATATAGGGGCCTTGTTAGGATCAGTGATCTATGTTTGATTGATTAGAGAGTATAGCAGCGGAATTCCAACAATGAATTAGCCAAATCACAAGAACAAAAGATATTCAATGTAAGAACAAAACGGTTATAGATAGAGAGAATTCTGCAGATATATTTCATTCAATATTCGCTTTCGTGGTAACGAAATGTCACACTTACAATTAGGTCGACACCTCTTATATAAGAGATGTGACGTCTGCTGATGTCACTTGATAGTGACATCTAACAGAATTTATCACAAACTACTGATAGTTAACATAACTACTGAAGATGTCAAACAGCTGACATCTTCTTACAAAAATACTAAGTGTTAACTATTATTACAACTACTAAAAAGAAACTACTGAAACAATAACAACTGAAGAACATACTCTTCAGTTGTTTTACAAATACTGAAACAAAGAAACTACTAAAAGGTAAACCATCACAACTACTGAAGAAGACCTCTTCAGCTGTTGTGACAACGTCTGATACTTTGGTCTTCAGCACTTGTGTCTTCAGACTTTGTCTTCAGCACTTTGTCTTCAGACTTTGTCTTCAGCACTTGTGTCTTCAGACTTGTCTTCAGCACTTGTGTCTTCAGACTTTGTCTTCAGCACTTGTGTCTTCAGACTTTGTCTTCAACACTTGTGTCTTCAGAATTTGTCTTTAGCACTTGTGTCTTCAGACTTTGTCTTCAGCACTTGTGTCTTCAGACTTTGTCTTCAGCACTTGTGTCTTCAGACTTTGTCTTCAGCACTTGTGTCTTCAGACTTTGTCTTCAGCACTTATGTCTTCAGACTTTGTCTTCAGCACTTGTGTCTTCAGACTTTGTCTTCAGCACTTGTGTCTTCAGACTGTCTTCAGACTTTGTGTTTTCAGACTTTGTAATCAGCTGTTGTCTTCAGCTGTTGTGGTCTTCAATAGTTGTTGTGATGTCTGTGGGACTTAAAGGTTTTTCTGATCTGGCTCATTGGTTCTTTTGGTCCAACAGGCCTGCTCAGACTAAATACTTTTAGCAGGGGTTTGTTTGGATTTTCTTTGGTAGGTAAGGATGATTTGTTGTTGTGGTGGTGGTTAAGATGTAGAAGGTGTGGGTTCAACACTAGCTAGTGCTGCTAGGTTGTCACCTTGAGCAATAAGCTCTAACATCTTTAGGACAAGGGCTGATCGTACCCCTGAGAAGCCAACAATTAGCATCCACAAGATTTTAAAGATATTAGGCTTCATCTATCCCAGTTTAAGAATATTACATGTTCCCCTTAACTGTGAGCCCAGTTCACAGCTAAGAATGTATTGAACATATCTAGGAACATGTAGTATTCTAAGGAGTCCAAGTTTGCAAGTAAATAGTATAAACAAATTGAAAATACCTAAACTTGACCCCTTGAACCATCCCATGCACTATGAAGGAGAGATCCTCAGGAATCTGGTCCCACCCTCCATGCTTGTTAGACAAGCTATGGATAACTACATGAAGTGGGTATTTTAACTTGGATGAGAGCTTCCCTTTCTTGAAGGTCTTTACAGAGAAATCTCCCTCATAGCCCATCTGCTCAAAGGAGTGGTTAACAACTTCTTTCGGGAAGAATACCTCACCTTCTTCTTTATCCAGCTGAAGATGATTGTTGGTAATGGCTGGAGTGATGAAGATTGTTCTCCCCTGCACTGTGGTAGACAGTGCCTTCTCCCCATCCATAACGACCTCTTGGTAGGTCTTCCAGAATTCGACCAGATGATCCTCATACAGAGTAGGATCAATGGTAAAGGAGGTGAAGTAGTTTGATAAAGCTAAGAAAAGGCAAACCTCTGAGAAATGTGGATCTTTCTCAGAGCTTAACAGAGCAACTTGGTTGTGTTGCCTGTGTAACTGCATGGAGAAATCAAGTTCATTTCTATGTTTAACGTTGGCCATTGTGAGAGATCTTAAGGATGAACAAAGGTGTTTTTAGAGAGAAATTTGAGAATTTAGGTTTGGAGGAAAGGTGAAGATGATAGAAAGAGGGGGAACCATTGGGTTTATATGTGAAAAGGATTTCAGACAAAGTTAATGAAAGAGGATAAACTTTGAAATCTGGATGTCGGTCCCACCTTTTAAAAAGTAGTTTAATTTTTGCTCAAAAAGTAGTTTTCTTGGAAGTCAAAAGGCTTTCGAAGGTAAATTGTCTTCGGAAGTTTTAATGAAAAAGCTTCCGAAGCCAAAATGATTTCGGAAGAATTTCCTAATAGTTTTGAAATATTTTTCTTTGGAAGATAATTAAAACTTGGATGTTTTGTTCAAAAAAACAAAGCTTCCGAGAGTTAATTTGCTTCAGAAGAAAATTGTCCTTGAAAACATATAAGTACCTAAGAGAGGTTTTAAGCTTCGGAAATATTTCAGAAATTTCTTCCGAAGGAAAATTACGTAGGCAGTTATTTGTTTTGAAGGCATAAGTTTCTACTGAAGATAAAATAATATATTTTGAAGGATCAAAATGTTCCAAAAATCTAAGGAAACTCTTCAAAAAGTTTTCATCCAGAGAAAACAAGAGCTTATGAAGGTGATAAACTAGACAACTTAGGACACACAGATTTAAGAAATAATATGAATAGTTTTAAGAAAAACTTACTCATAGTTAATCATCCCAATAGTTGATATAAGATACTTAAATCTCTGATTATCAAAGGCTTTTGTAAAAAAATTAGCATATTGTTCATTTGTGTTAACTTTGATTAGTTTAATTAATCATTTTTCAAAGTTATCTCTAATTAAATGATACCTGATATTGATGTGTTTTGTCCTTGAGTGCTGCACAAGCATTGTTGTTGTCTATGTGAATAGGAGTCTCCTTAAAATTTAATCCATAGTCAAGCATCTGATAATAAATCCAAAGCACTTGAGCACAACAACTTTCAATAGCAATGTATTCAGCTTCAGCAGTTGATGTAGGGACACAGGATTGTTTCTTGCATTGCCATGAGACAACCCTTCCACCAAGAAAGTGGCATCCCCCAGATATAGACTTTGTAGTCATGTTACAACCACCATAATCACTATTTGTATATGCATACAGATTAAAGTCAGAATTCTTAGGATACCAAAGACCAAGTGTTGAGGCACCTTTGAGGTATCTTAGAATCCTCTTGACAGTGATGAGGTGAGACATCTTGGGGTTGGCTTGATATCTTGCACAAATACATATGGCAAACATGATATCAGGTCTTCTAGCTGTGAGTTACATAAGAGACCCAATCATAGTCCTGTAAAAGTTTTCATCCACACACTCCCCCTCAAGATCAGGTCCAAGGGAGTGGTTTCTTGCTATGGGTGTCTTAGCAATCTTACAATCAGCCATGTTGAATCTTTTGAGTATGTCTTGAACATACTTTGACTGACTAATGAAGATGTCATCTTCAAATTGCTTGAATTGAATTACCAGAAAGAAATTGAGTTCCCCATGGCACTCATTTCAAATCTATCCTTCACTAGCTTCTCAAAGTCTTTGTAGAGCTTTGGATTAGTTGAACCAAAAATGATGTCATCAACATACACTTGAGTGTATCCTTGAACAACTAGTCTAGCTTTATTTTTGATGACAATGTCTCTATCATATTTCTTGTTCCTAAACACCCATTTGGTTCCTATAGTAGTCTTCCCATGAGGAAGAGGACAAAGATTCTAAACTCTCTGCCTTTTGAATTGAAGCAGCTCCTCTTGCATGGCTTCAACATAACTTCTATCCTTCAAAGCCTCATCAATTTTCTTTGGCTCTATCTAGAATAAAAAACAAGAGTGAAGACAAACATTTGCTTCATAGGTTTGTCCTCTTGTTCTTAACCCTGTCAACATCTCCAATGATGTTTGTGGTGGGGTGAGACTTGTGGATCCTTAGTTGAGGGATTGCAGCAAGTTGCTGAGATAAATCTAAATTAGAAAAATTTAGCTCTAGCATTGATGCTTCTCCCACCACATTAGCAGACTTATCAAGAGAAACTTGATCCAATGATTGAGTGACATCATTGATGTTTTCATCTATGGAGTGGTTATCAGCATCAAGAAATTCTTGATCACTACACCACCACTATTGTCTTCTTCATTTGAAGCTTATTTATCTTGTTGTTGAGCCTTTGAGCTAGAATTTGAAGGCATCTTAGATGTATCAGCTGAATTTGTCATTGTTGTGTTAATAGAAACTCATTTGCAGAAGTAGTTACAATTGGACTTGAAGATGTGTAGCTTGAAGATCTTCCAAGTTCAAATCTTGGATCAGGGTCACTTGGTGATAAGATATCTCTAGATCCTAAAACATTCTCACATGATTTGTTAAAACAGTTGGTAACTAAATCAAGATCAAATAGCCAATCAGGACCAGAACCAGTCACACAGGGTGTGTGTTCATTGAAGTCACATTGGCTGACTCAACAATTCTAGTTCTGAAATTGTATACTCTATAAGCCTTAGCATGAGAAGAGTATCCAATGAAGTGTCCATCGTCTTATTTCTCAGGAAATTTGGCAATTTAATCTTTGGTATTCAAGATGGTGCAAGGACATCCAAATGACCTGAGAAAATCAATGAAAGGTTTCCTCTTGTGCCAAAGTTCACAAAGAGTCTTAACTACAAAAACTCTATTTGCACATAGCAGGCAGTGTTAACTGCCTCTTCCCAGAAGGTTATAGGCAGCTTAGAGTTAGACAGCATGGTTGTTGCAGCTTCAATCAGTGTCCTATTTCTTCTTTCAGCAACACCATTTTGCTGAGGAGTCCTGGGAGCACTGTATTGTCTTGTAATACCCTTTTCATCACAAAATAAATCAAGGATTTGGGTCTTAAATTCAGTTCCCTGATCATATCTTATGGTTTTAACCTTGTGATCACATTGATTCTCAATCTTTAAGATGAAATTCTTCAGAATCTCAAGGGTTTCATCCTTAGTTTTAAGGAAGAAAACCCAAGTGAATTTTGTAAAGTCATCTGTGATCACCAAACAATAAGAGGTCCTTCCTAGACTCATTACACTAGTGGGGCCAAAGAGATCCATATGTAACAAGTGTAGGGGTGTAGTGATGGAGTTTCTTTCCATGGGCTTATGAAATACCTTATGTTGCTTCTCTTTTAGGCATGCAACATAATGATCATCGCTTGTAAACTCTTTCTTTGGCATTCCAGTTACCAAATCATTCTTAATAAGTTTATTCATGTTCTTAAAGTTTACATGGCATATTCTTTTATGCCATAGGAAAGACTCATCACTATTAGCTTTAGATAGAAAGCATGAGACTTCTCCAGAGGGAGACGTCTCTTGTAAATCCATCTTGTACATGTTCCCTTTCTTGGGGGCTCTATGAAAGATATGCTCATGAGGAATGACCACCTAGAGCTTGAGAACAATGCACTCATGCTTAGTAAATAGCATGTTATGACTCTGATCACAAAATTGGGATACACTCAGAAGATTGTACCCAAGCTCCTTGACAAAGTTTACCTTCTCAATACTGAGCTACCATTTGTGACCTTGCCCCTTCCAGAAATGTAACCACCTTCATATCCTCCAAAAGCAACTAGCCCTCCATCAATTCTTTCAATGTTCTGGAGTAGTGACCTATTGCCTATCATGTGCCTGGAACAGCCACTATCAATGATCCAGACATTCTTGTTTGTATTGAGCTATCTCTGCACAAAGAAAATGATTAGTTACATTTGGAAACCCAATCCTTACTGGTCTTGGGCTCATCAAAAGAAAAAGAAGGTAATGTAACACTAATAGATCCTATAGTTGTGTTGTGAGGATCTTGTGATGTTGTTGATGGAGAACTTTCAGTTACTGGTATTTCTTTGACTTCCACACCACCTTCGGAAGTTTGGACTTGACTTTCAACATTTTCGAAGCTTTTGAGACTTCAGAAGTTTTGATGACTGAACCTTCGAAAGATT
This sequence comes from Flaveria trinervia, assembly GCA_025506515.1. NCBI lineage: Eukaryota > Viridiplantae > Streptophyta > Magnoliopsida > Asterales > Asteraceae > Flaveria > Flaveria trinervia. Next base: position 77,803,720 of record CM046443.1, on the reverse strand, counting down.
CTGCAAACACTGCAGTAGACTTCAGTGCTTCAGAAGAATTGCTTTCTTCCGAGACCAAATATTCTTCCAAAGGCAGTTTTCCACTTGCCTTCTTTTTCATTCTGGAGCTTCCGAAGGAAACAAATTTTCCTCCCGAAGCTAAAATCTTCTTGGAGCTCTTGGAATTCTCTATCTTGGTCATGTGAAGAGTACCTTTTGGATTGTATGGACAATCCTTAGCAAGTTGAGAAGTACTTTCACACATAACACATTCCATATTTTTCTTCCTAAGAGCCTTCTTCTGAGAATAAGGCTGACTTTAGTCACATCCCTTCTCCACCTTCATCTTTGCAGATGCTGAGACAGTCCTTTTGGGCTGAGAACTATTCTTGGAGTTGGATGGTCCAGGCTGTGTAGCAGTGGTACATAGCAGATCAGCCTTCTTCTTGGTGCTGAGATGATTTGAACATGAACCAGAACTCGTTGTAGAGAAGTTTAGGTTGATATTTTCAGTTTTAACCACTTCAAACCCTGCAGAGATAAAAACCTATTTATGCTTAGAGTCAAAAGTGGCCCTGATCTCTTGAGCCTTCCTAGCTTTTCTCTTTCTCTTTTTGATCAAGTTCTTCCTCATAGACTTGGTCATCACAGTCTTCTTGTTCTTCTCAAAAGGACAGTGACCCAATCCTCCTCTTCACTCTTCTTAGAGGAATTCTTCACTATCACTTCTTCATCCTCTTCACTCAATGGGTCTAAGTTTATCTTCACAAGTTTCACACCTAGGTGATCTTACAGACAAGATTGTGTCTGGAGGAGCTATCTCACTTGATCCCAGTCCCTGCTTATTTTGATAACACACCTTGGCATGCATGGATGAGGATATCATGTTCTTGAAGGTCTCTTCCTCAAGAACACATTTTTCTACCCTGGCTTTGCTGATCACAAGCTCAGCCTAGCATTCAGTCAACTTAGTTTTGAGATCCTTGATGTGAGTCCTATAGTTGGTGTGCTCATGTTTTAGAACTAAAATGGTTTTCTCTTAGTCCTCTATCATTAGTTTATAGTCATTTTCAGCCTTTCAAAAATCAGCTTTTAAGATGTTTAAGGACTCAAGATAAGATCTCATTACTAATTTGTAGGACATGTATCAACTGACTTTAGCAATACATTTAAGAGTACAGAAATGTTCCAATACCTTGGCTTCATCATGGTCAGCCATCAGTGCTTGGTTTGGAGATGCATCTTCCACCTGAATGCTCTAGTCAAAGCATCCTTCTTCAATAGCAACTGCAGCTTGCTGCTTTGGCTTCTCATTCTGGGTGGGTTTTATCAGTGTAGTTTGGTCTAGGTTGTGCTTGGCCACCATTTGTTCTAGGTGCCTTGCACTCCCTGGGAAAGTGGCCCATCAAGCTACAGTTGTAACACTTGACTTTGCTTTTATCCAGTCCAAACTTTCCGCTGGCTGTATTGCTAGGGAACTTCCTTTCAGTCCGCTTGTAGAACTTCTTGCCTCTGTGAGTGAGAAGAGCCATCTGGTCTATCTCCATATACTCTAGATCATCTGGATGGATATAGTCCAGGTCTTCAAGAGTGAAAAGAAATCTGCCACAACTTTTATCAGAAGACACAAAGGCTTGAGAAAAACTTGTCTCTTGGAATGGGCTTCCTTGAGTATAGTTTTCCCTTGGTGTCTCAAGAAAGGTGATGAAAGGACCTTTTGTGAGTTGTCAGGGTAGCATATAAGATGATGTTAGGGTTCTATGCTATCCTTTCATCCACATAAAAGGCTGAACCCATTTGATTGTTGGAGTTGCCAGATGAACCTTGCATGTTCATCTCCATCTGGTATCCACTGAGAATCCCATACAACTCTGTCAAGGTAAGAGTCTTCAGGTTCTCGATTCTCTTGATAACCATATAGTAGTGCGTCCATTGCCTAGGAAGAGAGGACATGAACTTCCTTACAATATCTCTATTTTCAAGAGCAAAACCACCATCCACTAGGGTATCCACAATCTCAACATACCTGAAGTATTGTTAAGTCATGGTTTCACCTATTTTAAAGGTGAAGTTTTTAAACTGCTGCTTCAGGAGATCCTTCTTGTTCTCCTTGGCTTTAGAGGAAACCTCATACATCAGTTTCAATGCATCCCACGGCTGCTTAGCTATTTTGCATTTCTTGAAACCTCTATATACAAAGTTTGGAAGAGCAGTCTGAAGAGTTGTCATGGGCTTTGGATCAATCTCCACTCTCTTTCTATCTTCATCCGACTATTCAGCCATAGCCTTGGGGATCATACCACCTCCAGCAGCAGAAGAGGTGCTTGGTATGTAAGGTCCATTGACAACAGACTCCCACATTCTTGAGTCTAGAGACTTGATGAAGCCTTCCATTCTTTGGCACCAAGTGTCAAAGTCATCAAGAGTGATCAGTGGGGACTTTGTCATGGTTCCAGTTTCCATATCAGCTTTAGAAATAGCTGCCATTTAAGATGTTAAGTATTTTGTGTGTGTGAGGGATCTTAAGATGGTGAGATCTTATATCAAGAGCCTGGAATGCTCTGATACCAATTGCAGGACCGTTGAAGGGTATGCATTTACAACAAAACAACAAAATAAGGAGAGTTGCTTAAGAACACTTAATAGATCAAATAGGGAACTCGTCAACCTTTGTGTAAAGATGCTAAGAACACAAGTAAGTAAAGGCAGAATAGGATAGCAAAAACAAAAAAAGTGATTGGTTTTCAAATATGTTGTATATTGCTTCTCAAGTTCTATTACAAATGTTACAAAATCATATAGAAAGTTACAAGTACTTGAGATACATATACTACATCCTACAGTCGGCCATACTTTGAAGGCCAGCTGGATACAATTGACTAGATAACTACAAAATCAATGTAGAGTCAAAAGGCAGATTGCCTTTTAACCAGTGACTATGACATGCCATAGCTCACATCCTAAATGATTACAAAAAGGATAAAGTACATAAAGTAGAAAGTTATAGACTCAAGACCTTAATGTATAGTTACCAAAAGCATGGACCTTTCACTAACTTATGTAAAGTTGGTGTCTCAACAGAGTTGCAGTGGAAAGGGGTCTAGCTTTATGGTAAAAGGTACATCAGATAAAGCATGTGTTTTAAAAGTCTTCGGAAGAAATCTATCTTCTAGTTTTGTCTTCGGAAGACTTTGACTCTGAAGCTTCAGAAGACTTCATCTTTGGCTTCGGAAGATATTGGTGTTGGCTTCGGAAGATTTCACACTTCGAATATTTTTCTGTTGCTGGTGTGAAACTTCCAAAGCATTCTACTTCAGTACTCTTGTGCATCCATGTAGGAGAGACTTTGGATGTTTGGGTTGCATCAGCCTCATGTTAAACCTTACAAAACATTTTTATAGAATGCATTTTTTGTTAAAAATAGTTTTTCTTATCATATGTTTTAAGCTACTTAAAAACATTTTCAAAAAAACACATATTGTTAAAAGAATAAAAACAAATGTGCCTAGTCTGTGTGAAATTGAAACAAAGTTATAGTGAAAAAAATCAATTTTTCTATGTAAAAGTACGATTTAAAATTAAGTTTGAGTGAATTAAAATAAACCAAAATGTTTTAGAAAAACCTTTTGTTCTTAACTACGACATATGAACCAAATGGTTTTATAACTTTATTACCTTTGTATTTGACTATTTTTAAATAATATTATTTTAAAGTGAATTAATTTAATCAATAATATTATATTGAGAAAAAAAATACTTTCTTAAACACCTATTATGGCAAATAAATATTCTATATACTATTTAATGAAAAAAACTCACTTTTTAATTATAGTATTAGTTAATTTATTTAAATAATTTATGACTAATAATAAAAATAGATACATTTTTAGACGGGAAATTAAAATAATAAAAGCCTGAAAAACGACAAAAAGAGTAACTTTGTATGTGTCATTAAAGATATTGTTTTATTTAATAAATATAGATTACTTCATGGTCCACTTTTAAAAGCATTCACATTAGAGTCCTTAAAAATATGTGAGTGTGTTTGATGTATTATATAGAATGATTTTGAGTGGTTGTAAGTGAAGGATATAGAAAATGTTATTGTGGATTGGTATATTTAAAAGATCAGTGTTCACTTTTTGTAATTTTTTTAATATTTTTTAAAGTGGTTGTGAGTGGAAAAGAGAGAAAAGTTAATTATAAGGGTATTAAAAATATTATTTAATTAAAAAAAGAGAAAATATAGTGATTTTTAATGTAACTAAATGAATAAAGTGAAAAAAGTCACTAATGAATGCTCCTGGTGAATGACAGTTCACATGTAATAAATAAGACGTAAAAATCTGGATTTGAGATCAACATTACTAATAGAGTGAACTGCCATTTACTTCCTCATGGTTTATTTATGTTTGCCATTATCATCCAAAATCTTTTTCTTGCATCAAGATCCCTAACATTTAAGATTTGGTGCCATTTACATCCAATAAGTTAACACTGTTAATTTTAATGTTAAATACTAATTCTTGTTAGGGGCATTTAAGTAATTATGCATAAAAAACAAACCCCTACTTTATATTATGTTTTGGCATTCATACGTGATCAAGTTGATCGCATATACCAACTGTTCCATTGACTTCTCTATACTTCCAGGTTCTTTCTTCGATTTTGATTGCTTCCATGGGTAGGCTTCATCGAGTAATTGAAGATGCACACTAGTATAGACGGTGGGGAATGGATTTTTCAACAACAAGAAGACTTTGATGCTTGCACCATGTATGGTAGAAACCCTAGCTTCTTTAATATCAAATTCCACCATAGGGGAGAGTTTTTTGTTTTTCTAGATATAACATATGAGAGAGGTAAGATTGATTTTATTGACATGGTTGATTCGGATTTTTTCTCTGTTATTGAGGTTTATGATATGGAGAAGAAACTTGGTTATCAAAAAGAAGATGTAATCAGACTCAATTTCAGAATTCCAGATTATGAATTAGATTTTTGTTTAAGGCCCTTAGCTAATGATAAGGATGTTATTAACATGTTTAACCTTGTTAAGAAGCATAAAATTATTGAGGTATATGTTGAGCATAAAGTTAGTGATAAAGATTATGATAAGGAAGATGAGTGTTAGATCAAGGAGAAGGCTGGTGCAACCAAAACCAAATCACTTAGATAATTTTGGTGCTATATGCAAAGGCTTCCGAAGCTAAGTATGGAACTTCCGAAGGTTGTAGAGTTCTTCCAAAGATGAAGTGAAAGATGAGCTTCCAAAGACAGAACTCTACTTCTGAAGTCAAGAGCATACTTTTGAAGGTTAAGTCTTAGAAGAGCAATCAGAAGACTACTTCCGAAGTATGAAGAAAAGAAGAAGTTCCCAAGCCTTAGAAGAAGCTGCCTCTTCTGAAGTATGAAGAAAAGAAGAAGTTCCCAAGCCTTAGAAGAAGCCATTTAACCTTCAAAAGACACTGCTATGAACCAGTGGATATAAGTATGGTCTCTGACACTCCGCTGCAGACCTCTGATACTGCATGGCATTTTCTCAAAGAGCCATGTAGTTGACCATACTTTATTCCACTGTTTACCTTTTTATGATAGTACACGTTACCAACTTTAGTTGGTGACAAAAGGCAAGTCTGGGACATGTCCTAACTACCAAATCTCAGATAAGACTTTATCCGAGATACCATAAACTATAGTATTGTAGTATAGGCTTTAGTTATAGGATCCCAGCTAGTATCAAAGTATATCCGGCTGTAGGTAGTATTATATATAGTTTCTCATTGTAACTCGAAAAGATAAGCTTGTAAGAGTATTTGAGTTGAGAAACAATATATGCAACTACCTTGAAAATTACTTTCTCTATTCTGTATTACTTATTATATTGTGATCAACTCTTATTGACTCTATCTTCATCCGAGTGTTGTTCAAAGTGAGTTTGAGAGAAAAACTAAGTGTTAAGTGACCCTTAACCGACCCTGTAATTGGTACCAGAGCTCCTTAGGCTCTTGATTGCATGATCTAACCATCCAAATCAACCTGTTTTTCACTGCTCCCTACAACTCACTCACTCAAAATGGCCCTTAACAAGTCCAAAGTAGAGATGGTAACCATGACAAAGGCTCCCATCATTAATCCTGAAAATTTTAGGTCTTGGAGCAGAAGAATGGAAGGCTTCATCAGATACCAAGACAGCAAGATGTGGAACTCCATTGTCAACGACCCGTATAAGCCAAAGGTGGCATCACCTGGTGGAAACGGTGCCATGATTGAAAAAGCTGTTGAAGACTATTCTGACGAAGACCGAAAGAAGATAGACATCAACAGCAATGCTATGACAATTCTCATGACTACAATACCGAACTCCATCATGGTGGGGTTTGAGCATTATAAGTCTGCAAAGGAATTGTTTGGTGCTATTGCTCAAATGTACTCAAGCTCCAACGACTCGAAGAAGGACTCACTGAAGCAGTAGTTTGAGAAATTCACTTATATTGCTAGAGAGACCCTCAGCCAGTAGTATTTCAGGTATATGGATCTTATCTCCTCTCTTCATTCTGTGAAGATCACTCTTGAACTCAAAGATCTCATGAGAAAGTTCAAGAGTGCTCTTCCAAATGAGTGGACATTTTACTGTGTCTTTATCAAGAGGATGGAGAATTTGAACACTCTCACTATGACTGAACTTTACGGCATCCTTGATGGATATCGTTTAGAGATGGAAAGTAAGAAGGGCCACTAAGCAAGCCGTCCTCTGAGTCTTCCTGCTAGCAACGCTTTAATGGTTGCAGAAGGCTCAGCACCCCTCAACCTCAGCACTACCTGACTTACCAGCAGCCATCCTGCTCTTCTGGACCTTACATCACTTTTCCTGAGACTCCAAGGTCTCAACAGGCTCAACACAATTCCTTCCAGGAAAGTTGTGCCTTTGTCTTAGGAAGTGGACACTTCGGTGATTTCCAATACTGTTTTGATGATCTCGAGTGTTTCAATCCAGATGATGTAGAGTATGTGGACATTGTCCAATCGATGGCTCTTTTAACTTATAGAGCGAAGAAGTTCTTTAAGAGAACTACCAGGCAATTCCCTCAAAACCTAACTACCAGCAAGTTTGGGTTTGACAAGACCAAAGCAAAGTGTTACAACTGTAACCAACTCGGTCGCTTTGCAAGGGAATGCAAGGCTCCCAAGACCAATTCAGGGACCCTACAGCCCTCCACACATCCCTCATCCTCAAAGCCCACTGGAAAATCAACTGAAACAGCTGTAATGGATCAAGAAGTTGACTGGAGCTTCATGGTACATGATGTGACTCCTGCTCAAGCTCTCATGGTAGGAACAGATGACACTCAGGTGTATGAATATCTATGTACTCCAGCCTGTATAGCTAAAGTTAAACTTTATTAGGATTACAATATGGAAATCAGATCTGATATTGAGTTTTTAAATATTTTAAAATCTGATTTTAAGAGAGCTGAATCTGACTATCAAAAGAAAATTGAGGAGTTAGAGAAAACTGTGTCTCTTTTAAAACATGAACACACCAACTACAAGACTCAAATCAAGGATCTGATATCCAAATTGTCTGAGGCTCAAGCCCAGCTTGTCACTGCTGAGGCTCAGGCCAGGAAGCATGCTATTTCTAAGCAGAACTTCCAAGTTATTCTTGCATCATCCTCCCACTCCAAACTTTGTTATCAGAACAAAGGAGGGTTGGGAACCAATGAAATTGCTCCACCACACTCTTATGAGTCTATTAGACAACCTAGATGTGGTACTGAGGAGCAAGAGGTTCCAACTGTTGACCCTTCCTCACTAGAGTTTAAGGATGAAGCAACAATAGTGGCCACTACAGGGAAGGAACAGGTAGAAGTAGCCATCTGTGAAGATCAAATCCTAACCACTAAGGCCAGAAGAAGCAGAGCTAAAGCTGCTAGAAGAACTGCCAAGAAAGTGGCTGAGTCTAAGATGAAGATTGACCCAAAGTAGAAAGGTGTCTTTATCTCAGCTGGATTCCAAGTGTTAGGTACTTCTGATTTAGGAAAGGAGTGTAATACCAACACTCCTGTCCTGCCAAAGGATCAGAAGTTGAAGGGAAAGGTCGCTGATAAAGAGAAGAAGCCCAAGAAATAGCAACCTTCACAGACTCAAAAGACTAACATTGCATGCATAATGTGTGGTCTGCATAACCATATGGAAAAAGATTGTTACTACAATCCTGCAAGCACACATTATGCAAATAATGTTAGGAAAGAAGGAGCTAGGAAAAGTTTCACATTTGGACCTTTTCAAACGGTTCATGTGATGAAGAAAGGAAAGCTAGTTTTCGAAGCAAGGTTGCTTTAAGAAGAAACTGTTTCTTCCGAAGGCTTGTTCCTAAACACCCATTTGGTTCCAATGGTAGTCTTCTTATGAGGAAGAGGAAAAAGGTTCCAAACTTTCTGTCTTTTGAATTGAAGCATCTTCTCTTGCATAGCTTCAACCCAACTTTCATCCTTCAGAGTGTTGGACCAAAAGAACCAATGAGCCTGATCAGAGAAACTCTAAGTCCCACAAGACATCACAACAGCTGAAGAAGACCTGATCAGCTGTTCTACAAAGTCTGAAGAATACAACTGCTGAAGTACGTCTGAAGTACTGAAGACAAAGACTGAGACAACAGCTGAAGATCTAAAGTCTGAAGACTTCAACAAGTACTGAAGACAAAGACTGAAGATCAACAGTGAAAGACAAAGTCTGATGTTCAAGTACTGAAGATATCAGCTGATGTTAACAGTGATGACAACAGCTGAAGAGGGCTTCTTCAGTTGTTGTGATGATTTTTCTTCTTCAGTAGTTTTCTTTTCCTTTCAGTAGTTTGTTTATTTTTCTTTTCAGTACTTGTAAACAACTGAAGAGGTTGTTCTTCAGTTGTTGTGTTTCAGTAGTTTTATGTTTTTCAGTAGTTGTAAATGAGATGTTTAACACTTAGGAACATTTGTAAGAAGATGTCAGTTGTTGACATCTTCAGTAGTTGTAAACATCAGTAGTTATAAAACGGTTACATGTCACTTTCAAGTGCATCAGCCTACGTCATTCTTTTCTTTATAAGGAAAGATGACTCACCTGTAATCGTGCCTTTGAGGCCGACAATCCTAATGCAATATTCCTTTTGTCGGATATTTCTCTCTCTATAACAAAATTCTTTATCGTTTTATATCAATTGTTCTTGTTGAATTGTCTAATTCTGAGCATTCGCTGCTATATCTGTTCAATCGATAAACCAAGGGCTGAGATCCTAACAAATGGTATCAGAGCTAAGGCCAAATTATGTTCTGAAACTTGCATAGCAGCATTTGCCTCTATTAGAGAAGCAAATGTGGCTTTAATCAATAAAAATGTAGAGCTAGACAAACAATTTCCAAAATAAAGCTGAGTTTGAGTCTGTGCTAAAAGAGAAAACTGATGAGATTTACAAATTAAAATGCCAAATTTCTGATGATAAGGCTAGGGAGGATGTACTCTTAGAGAAGTACAAAGACCTCAAAGATACTCTTGCTGTCACCCAGGTAGAGTGTGATCGATGGGTACAATCTTGCAAGGGCTTTGAAATGCTTCTTAGTAAGCAAACAGCTTCCAATGTGAAGTTTGGAATTGGTTATAATCACACTGCTCCTCCTACAGTTTTTGCTTCAAGAGCAGGAGCGGAATCTGATGGAGAAAGTAATGACCAATCAACCTCATCATGTGATTCACTACTTGATAAAGCATCATCAGTAGTTGAAGTCAGTAGTAATCCCTCTGTGAACCTATCAGCTGATATTGATGGTTCAACTGCTGACACTCACATGATCAATGAGTTGATCAACCCAAGTGTTATCCCTAGCAGTACTGAGGGTACTGGAGAGCAGGGGATAACATCTGGAGTTCAAATCCTAATGACTGACAGCACTGAAGAGAAGAAAACTGTCAGTAGGAAGGATTTGAAGCCTACTAAGGAGTTGACAAGAAGGCAAAAAGTGCTTCTAAGCTGCCGAAGAGCAAGTCTTCAGTAGTTTCATCTTCTTTAGTTGATGATCAACAGAAGATGAAGAAGAAACCATGTGAAATATGTGGTCTATTCAATCATCTCACAGATGATTGTTGGTACAAAAAGGGATCCAAACTCAAACAAAAAGAGAAAATTAAAGAAAATTTGGCTAAAATGAAAACTGAGTTTGAGTCCAAGTTTGTACCAGCAGCATCAAATCCTGTTACTCCTATGACCAAAAGAAATCTAAAAAAGAAGGAGTGCAACAGGCAATAGCTGAGGTTGCTCAAAAGAAGATGGTGCAACACAAGAACTCATCATCAAACACCAATACCAATGTGTCTGAAGAGCTGAAAGCTCTCTCCCAGAATCAGACACAGCTGGTAATGATGGTTCAACATCTGTTGGGAAGAGTTAACCAACTTGATGGCCCTGTGTTGAAACCCCAGAAAAGGAGATCCAAGCCGAAGGATTCCTCTTCTACACCATCTCCTTCACCTCAAGCTATTGTGTCCAATAAACCTGTTAGTTTACCATCTGTTGATGAGACCAGGCCCAAAACCAAAAAGGTTTGGGTCTCCAAAACTAACTGATTGTTTATTTATGCAGGTTTCTTCAACATGCCAAAGTAGCATCTGGTATGTAGACAGTGGAGGATCTATGCATATGACTGGGAACAACTCACTTCTTAATGACTACTCTCCAGGAAGGAAGGGATTTGTTTCTTTTGGCAATGATGCAAGAGGTTACATCATCGGGAAGGGCTTTGTTTCCAATGGGGAAATAAAGTTTGATGATGTCAACCATGTGGAAAATCTCAAGTATAATCTTTTGAGTGTCAGTCAATTGTGTGACAAAGGCCATGTTGCCCTTTTCACAAGCCAGAACTGCAGGATTCTGTCATCCAAAGTTCTGAGTTTGATTGACAAGGTATTGGATGCTCACACTCTCCTGAAGGCCAACAGGACAGGAAGAGTGTATGCCTTAGATCTTTCCAAGAAAATTGATCTCAAAGGCCATCCTTGCCTATTTTCCAAGGCCTCTCCTCAAGAATCTAATCTATGGCATAGAAGGCTGGGACATGTTAATTTCAAGAACATGAATCAGCTGATACACCATAGTTAGTAAGAAGGGAATGCCTATGAAGGAGTTCAAGTGTGAAAACAACTGCACTGCTTGTTTGAAAGGAAAACAGCACAAGGTTTCATTTCCACCTATTGAAGAACCAAAGTCCACTGCCTGCTTACAACTTCTTCACATGGATCTCTTTGGTCCTGTGAGAGTGATGAGCATGGCACAGAAAAAATACTGTCTGGTAATTGTGGATGATTACTCCAGATTTGTATGGACTTTCTTTCTACATTCAAAGGATGAAGCTGCACAGAAGATCATAAACTTTGTGTTGTATGCTGAGAAGCAGTATTCCCTCTCAGTCAAGTGTATTAGAAGTGATAATGGAACAGAATTCAGGAACAATACACTTGATGAATTCTACCTTTCCAAGGGAATAAAGAGACAGTTAGTATTCCAAGAACTCCTGAACAGAATGGAGTCGTGTGGAGAGAAAGAACAGGACCCTCATTGAAGCTGCAAGGTCTATGTTGGCTGATTCTGGACTGCCATTGACTTTTGGGCTGAAGCTGTCAACACAGCATGCTATGTGCAGAATAGAGTGCTAATAAATCAGAGGTTGATGAAGACTCCATATGAAGTTCTACATCATTTGGCCCCTCTCATTTCATTTTTTAGAGCATTTGGGTGTCCCTGTTTCATTCTCAACACAAAGGATCAGCTCCAGAAATTTGATCCTAAGGTGGATGCAGGGTACTTTGTTGGTTATTCATCAACTTGCAAGGCATACAGAGTCTTCAATTGCAGAACAAAGATGGTTGAAGAGACTTACATGTCAAGTTCAATGAATCTCCAAAGGACAAGATTCCACAAAGCCCTGTGGAGCTCTTTGATTTGGACATACTGCAATATGTTCCTTATCAATCTCCTGCTGTTGCTCCTGTCAACAGTTCACCACCTGGTGTTACTACTGAAGGATGATGATAGTAGTAATCACCTCTTCAGGTTTAGTGATCAACTGCCTGAGTCCTCTAAACCTGATGCTCCTGTAGCTCCAGCCGCACCATCCACAACAAATGCTGATGAGATTTCTGCATCCTCAACTTCATTTGAGTTGCCACCATCTTCATGGTTTCAAGAATCTGCATCAACATCTGCTGCTGCTGAAGACCCTACAAACACTTGCACAGATTTGATTGTTTACCAAGAGCTGAAAAATCACCCAATATCTCAAATCCTTGGTGATATCAATGCTGGTGTCTCAACCAGAAGCCAGTTGTCCAATTTCTGCTTCTATGCTCTCTTCATCAGTCAGCTAGAGCCGAAGAACTATCATGTTGCTTTGAGGGACAATGGATGGGTTGAAGCCATGCAGCTTGAGCTTCTTCAGTTCAAGAAACAGCAAGTGTGGGAGCTTTTCCTCTACCCCCAGGTAAGTGTGCAATAGGCACTAAATGGGTGTTTAGGAATAAAACTGATGAAAATGGGCTAATTGTTAAGAACAAGGCCAGACTGGTTGTGCAGGGGTTTGCACAAGAAGAAGGTATTGATTATGATGAAACCTTTGCCCCTGTAGCCAGACTGGAGGCAATTAGATTGTTTTTAGCTATGCTGCACTCACAATCTTAAAGTTTTCCAAATGGATGTCAAAAGTGCTTTTCTATATGGTACAATAAAAGAAGAAGTTTATGTGTGTCAACCACCAGGCTTTGAGGATAATAAGCACCCAGAATGGGTATATAAGCTTGATAAAGCTCTTTATGGGTTGAAACAAGCACCTAGAGCTTGGTATGAGACCTTATCAAACTTTCTTCTACAGAATAATTTCACTAGAGGCTCCATAGATAAAACTTTATTTATTAAGAAGGTGGATCAGCATAAGCTACTTGTTCAAATTTATGTTGATGATATTATATTTGCATCCTCTGATCCCCAATTGTGTGAGGATTTCCAAACCTTAATGCAACAGAAGTTTGAAATGAGTGCAATGGGAGAATTACAGTTCTTTCTAGGTTTGCAAATCAAACAAAAAGCTGATGGAATTTTCATTCATCAGTCTAAATACACAAAAGATCTTTTGAATAAGTTTGATTTACAAAACTGTAAATCTTGTTCTACTCCCATGTGCAACACCACACAATTGGATGTTGATCAGAAAGGTAAAGGTGTTGATGAAACCCTTTACAGATGTATGATTGGTTCCTTGATGTATTTAACAGCTTCTAGACCAGATATTATGTTTGCTACATGTGTTTGTGCTAGATTTCAGGCTGCACCTAAGGAGTCTCATCTGATTGCAGTCAAGAGGATCTTTAGATATCTGCAAGGCACACAATCTCTAGGCTTATGGTATTCCACTGGACATTCTTGCAAATTAGTTGCTTTCTCTGATAGTGACTATGCAGGATGTAAGTTGACCAGGAAATCAACTTCTGGTGGATGCCAATTCCTAGGCAACTGTTTGATTTCTTGGCAGAGTAAGAAACAAACTCTGTTGCTACATCCACTGCTGAAGCCGAGTACATTGCTGCTGCAAGTTGTACATCCCAAATACTCTGGCTTCAGAATCAACTTTTGGATTATGGCATTACAGAGACTAAGACTCCATTATTAATGGATAGTGCTTCAGCTCTTTGCATTGTCAAAAATCCTGTCCAGCACTCTAGGACCAAACATATAGAAATTAGACATCATTTTATAAGAGATTGTTTTGAAAAGGGTCTAATTAATCCTATGTTTGTGCCTAGTGCTGATGAGCTTGCAGACATTTTTACTAAGCCTTTGGATAGTTCAACTTTCCACAACCTGGTGTTAAGGCTTGGTATGCTGCAGCTAGAATAAGTGACAACTACTGATGATCTCAGTAATTACTGATGATCATTGGTAACCATGTCACATATAAGTACTGATGAGTTATTTACCCTCAGTAGTTTTTATAACTACTGAAGGCTAAATGCTTTAAGTACTGTACTTTCTGTTCTACACTACTGATATAGTTACAACTACTGAAATCAGTAGAAACAGATAAGTACTGATGTCCTATGAAACTACTGAAAACAGCTAAAAGCTGATGAGTAAGTGTTGAGGACAGTATGAAACAGCTGAAAGGCTATGAATTGACGACAACTACTGATGAGTACTCTCTCTTCAGTAGTTCACAAACTGCTGTTTCTTATAAACAACTGAAGCAATACCATGTCTTCAGTAGTTTCACAACTACTGATGACTAACACCAAGTCTTCAGTTGTTTACAACAACTGATGGCAAAACCACGGTCTTCAGTAGTTTCACAACTACTGATGACTAATACCAAGTCCTCAGTTGTTTCAACATCTGAAGTCCAACTTGTCTTCAGTAGTTTTTAAAACTACTGATGCCTAAATCAGAGACTTCAGTTGTTTCAACGTCTGATAGTAAACACCATGTCTTCAGTTGTTTTATAACTGCTGACCACACCAATACCATCAGTCGTTTCAAACGTCTGAAAGTTAATACCACGTCATCAGTAGCTTCAAATACTGATGACTAACACCAAAACCTTCAGTCGTTTCATAACCGTACCCTATATATACCTGATCCCTCTTTCAGAGTTTTCATTCTTTCACGACCTAACTTTTCAAAAGCTCTGAAAACCTTTCACCTTCATTAATGGCGACCATGCAACTCAAACCTCGACACAACTGTGTCGCGTACCTTACAAAATCGCCCTTCTGGACCAAATTTGAAAATGCTATAGATCTTATGGTCCAATCCCCACTAAAAACGGCTTTCCTTTTAATCCAATCATTTATGCCGATTCGCTACGTCAGTTCTGGATGAATGCGACCGTTAATGGAGAATCTATCCATTCATCTATCAACTCGCATAAGGTGGTCATCTCTACTGCTACCATCCGCCAAATATTACTGTTAGATGATGCTGCCTACCCTGTTGGATATCCTAAGCGCCAACTTGATCTTTCTTTGGACAACATGGATATCAGGGTGATCTTAGTGCTTCAACAATCCTGAAGAAACATTTTCCAGATGCTGAACGATTATTATTTCATATGGTAAATGTTTGCCTGGCTCCGAAGACTTCCTCTTGGGATCAACTGTCTTCCAGATGGCAACAGGTATTGTTCTCTATCCTTGAACAAGAACCACTAAACTTTTCTGAAATAATTTTTCTTGAACTCAAGGATATGGCCACAAAACCACTTTCTAACCGTTGGATACTATATCCTCGGTTTATAATGGCCATAATAGAGAATCAGCTTTCTGCTGAGGGACTAGTTGGTCTGGGAGTCCCTGCTTTGGCTGTATTGCCGGAGGTATACTCCCGACACAACACTGACCAAACTCTCAAACAGGCTGCCAAGCTGCGCAAACCCACGCAGCTGGAACCCACAGCCTCCACCTCCAATCCAAAGTCCCCTCCAAACCCACAAAGAAGAAGCCTAAGAAAGCTACTCAGGGAATTGAGTCCCCTGTGGATGCTCCTGCTGCACCAACGCAGGTTATCTCTGCTGGAAATAACCCCCCAGTAGAGACTGTGACTCCACCCACTGAAGCCGCTCAGGTTTCCTCTCAAAAGGAACCTGAAGCAACCACTCAAAGGGAAGCCACAATGCTGGGATCCTCCTCACTTGAGGGGATTACCATTGAAGAGCACCACCTGTCCCGGGTGCACACTGCTTCCACACCCTCTCCTGATGCAACCGCCCCTCAAAGCCCTACTATCATTGTTGCAAAAGTGCTGACGCAGTTGCATTCCTCACCCCCACCCAGACACCAATTACTACTGGGATAACCTCAACACCTGAGGGGGAGGATCACAATGCTTCTGTCAACCCACAGCACAGGGGTTATCATGTTCCATCTTCTAGTGTAGATAAGGAGGTGCGAACTTCTGGTGAGGCTGCCACTGCTTCTGACTCAGCAAATGACCAGGATGCAGTTGGTAACATCTCTAAGTCCTCACCAGTGGCAACAGCTGATGAAGGACATAGTCCTGAGGCTGGAAGTCCCCAGAACCGAGAACAAGGGGCACATGCTACAATTGATCTACACTCAAGGCATGTTCATTCTGACTTTGTCAGGAGGTCAGGTGATTCAGTCACAACTGATGATGACCTGAGCTTCTTCTTGATGTAGTTGCTCAAAACACCATTCTAGAGGATGAGGTTAGCAGACTCAAAGAGCTGCTGGCCAAGATGTCTCAGGATGCAAGTCCATCTGCCACCACAATACACCCACAGATGGCACCTTCTTCTGAAGGTCCCCTACACACTGAGCCAGTATATACTTCCAAGCCACCAGCCTCTGCTTTCGGCACTGATTCTCAGGAACAGAACCACCCTGATCAATCAGTTGCTACCCTTCAAAATTCCCTACCTCTCATCACTCCCATGATCACAGATATAGTGATCAAAGCCATTGATGAGAGGCTTCCTACAATAATACAACCCTGGTGGAGGAGTTGGTGACTAAATCTCTTTCTACTGCTCAAACCCTTGCCTCCAATGCAACCAAAAAGGGGGAGAGTCAGTTAGTTAAAGGAAAAAGGAAGAGGATAGATGGGGAGAAGGCGAAAGAATCTGAGGTTGTAAATGAGAAGGAGAAGGAGAATGTGAAGGGAGCTGAAGTGAATGAAAGTCAAAAAGACTTTCATGTCACATATCAAAAGAGAAAAGGAGAGTCTGAGAAGGAGAAGGAGCTGAAGGATATGGTGAAAGAAGCTGACGCCAACCATAACCGTTCAATGGATAAAATCATTGAGCAGTTGTATAGGCAGGGTTTTGACATCAAACAACTAGACTCCGAGATCAGAAGGATGGAACAGAGGAGATCAATTCCAGATGGGCTAGCTATGATGCCTTAGAAAGAGAAAGGCTGGAAATAATGATCAGATTTATAGCTAAATACTGGGAAGATCTCTAATGGAAATAAGGGCCTGGACCAGGGACAACATCTTGGCAATAACCACCAAGATTTGTTCGTCTGAAGAATACTCCAAAGGTCTAGTGATTGAGGTATTGAATGAAGCTGGGGTTGGGAATCGAAAAGAACTGACAAAATTTACCAAAGCCTCCCTTACAGCCAAAATGCTAAAACAGTCTGAAAACCTCAATCCTCAAAATCACTATCTCCACAACCCACTAAAACAACTCCTTTACCCTCTAAACCAACCATCCAACCACAAAACCAAATCCTTTACCTCAAAAACCCATTGCCAGTGATGTACCTAGCCAAAAGAAAAGAAAGGTACTGAGGCCTGATGAAGATGAAGAGGAGGATGAAGACAGACTGCCACTCTCTGCAGTCATTACTTTGCCTAAGGCTAAACCAATGTCCATCACTCCTGCTTCTCAAATGCATGATGTAATGATAAAGATTGAAGAGGAACAGATGCAAAAACATGATGAGGAAATGCTGAAAAGCATTGACAAAGCATATGCTACATCCTCTTCAATGATCAGCATGAAGAAAGAAGTATTAAGATTGTACACCCTTGCCATACCTTTCAATACCAAAGGGAAAGAGTAAGGATATGGCCTGATCCTAGGGTGGCACACCGGATTGTCAAGAAAGAAATTCCTTCAAGATACAAGGGCCAAGTGAAGAGAGTTGTCGACGAAGACATCACTGTGGTGCTTGTAGTGTCCCCCTGGGAAATTGTTGAAGAGTTCAAGAAAGCCTATGAAGCCAAACAACCACCTCAAAAGATGTTAGAGAACAAAATTATAAAGAAGGGATTGGTTTACAAACGACTTGAAAACTTCAAACAAGAAGAGCTCAACCTGCTCTTAGAAGGAACTCATCCAGATGAGTTTGCTTATAGACAAATAACCACGGTTGAGCTCAAAAATGGAAAACAGGCCAAGTACATATCTGAAGTGTATGGCCGAGAAGGATTATTTGATGGTGTGCCCGAGGTGCTAACAATGGATGAGCAAATCATGTTTTTAAGGGCTTACACCAGGGAATCATATAGGCTGATACACGGGAAGTAGATCTCATGGTTGGGGCAACAGCTCGTGTCCAAGTCCCCAATACAGAGCTCCCAACCATATCATGCCAAACAGATCATCAGAGACTTCTTCCCAGGCCGGTGCTGAAAAAGGGTCACTTCTCATCTGATCAAGAAGATTAAGAGACCAATCTATCTGCCAAAATAAGTGGGACTCGTAAATAACTTAGAGGTTTTGGCTGCATTGGTTCAGGGAGTTTGTTGGACCAAAAGAACCAATGAGCCTGATCAGAGAAACCTCTAAGTCCCACAAGACATCACAACAGCTGAAGAAGACCTGATCAGCTGTTCTACAAAGTCT